>JAUCMX010000006.1:11296644-11396644 GCA_033459395.1 Hemibagrus guttatus
GGAAAGACTTCTTAGATGAGTTAAAGCTGTTGGGCGGGCCAACACCATATTAAATTTATGTGCATGTAAAGGTAGGTATCCCAATTTTGACCTGGCTCGCAGTCTCCGCCCTAATTCATCCCAAAGGTGTTCTATCAGGTTGAGGTCAGGACTCTGTGCAGGCCAGTCAATGAAGCATTAAGAGTTCATTTCAGTGGAACTAAGGGGCCAAGCCCAACCCCTGAGTCCCAAAACTTTGGCAAAATAGTGTATGAACCAATTCTCCGTCACAAGAAACCATGGTGCACTTACACATAAAACAGTGTTTTAAGAGAATGACTGAATGATGCGTAATAAATAACACAGCTAGAATAACCAAATAAACTTCCAGTCTCACCAGTGCACTTTAAACAAACTTATGTATTTCACGACTATTACTAAAAAGCAGCCGAGTCATGCCAGCGAAAAATTGGTCAGCAAAAAGCTTCATTAAATTAAACTACGCGCACTAATAATTTTTACGTATTTGCCAGAGTTTTACTTTTCTTGATTTCTGTTGACAGCAAAACACAACCGTAAAATGTAATAAAAAAGCTTACATTAATATAGTGAACTGGTCAGCACTGTAGCATCATGGCTACATAAGCAATATCATACTACCATACTAAATAGTGTGTACTAAATATAGTAAAAAGTGATGTATATCCTTAGTTGTGTTGCCCCAGTTTGCCAGACTACATAGTACGAAAGTATGAATCAGTAAGGTTCACTTCCGGCTTAGCGGTGCAGTGAAAAACGTCAAAACAAAAGTCCTTCGTTTTTAAATTATAGCATTAGAGTCCTGACGCGTGCATAAACCAGATAAAGTAAAACGATTAGTTTGTTTCTGTTGTAAATTCTAAATAAATTGACTTCTAAAAGATGAAAAAGTTTACATGTGGTGTATATGGCACGCCTGCTCTATGAAATTATATTTCAGAGATTATGTTCCAGATATTGGGGGCATGGTGGTTTAGTGGCTAGCACGTTTGCGTCACACCTCCAGGGTTGGGGGTTCGATTCCCGCTTCTGCTCTGTGTGTGTGTGTGTGTGTGTGTGTGTGTGTGTGTGGGGAGTTTGCATGTTCTCCCTGTGCTTTGGGGGTTACCTCTGGGTACTCTGGTTTCCTCCCCCAGTCCAAAAGCATGTGTGGTAGGTTGATTGGCATCTCTCAATTGCCTAGAGTGTGTGTGTCCTGTGATTGGTTGGCACTCCATCCAGGGTGTATCCTGCCTTGATGCCCAATGACGCCTGAGATAGGCACCGGCTTCCCGTGACCAGAGAGTAGTTCGGATAAGCGGTAGACAATGACTGTTCCAGATATTTTACAGCATTTACAACATTCATTTATACACAGTTAGTTATGTATTTGTTTTAGTCATGGTTTGGCAAATCATGTTTTCATTTTCCAAACTGTACCATAAGCTTCTAGTAAATGCCTTTTTTTATAGTGTGATTGCCTACTAGTATTTGAAGTATATACTGTATGGCCAAAGGTTTGTGGACAGTGGCCCAGCACACCCATATGTGGTTATTGGATATCCGATTCAAAATTTCTTCCCACTATTCTGGGTAGTCTTTCCCCCTAGATTACGGAGTGTAGTTTTGTGGGTTTCCCCATTCATTCATCCATAAGAGCATTAGTAAGGCCAGGCATTATCTTGGGTGAAAGGTCCTGGTACACAGTCTGCATTCCAGTCCACCCCAAAGGTTTTGAGTTGGACTGAGGTCAGGGCTCTGTGCAGGCCACTCAAGTTCTTCCACTCCATGCTTGGGAACCCATGTCTTCATGGATGTTGCTTTGTGCACAGGAGCATTGTGATGCTGGAACAGGTTTGGCCCCTTTAGTTCCACATTTCTGTTATCACTTTCATTATAACAGCTACATACAGCCATTCCCTCACTTTCATTTGAAGTTAATACGACAAACAAATACAGCTTCATACCAGGAAACCACAACAACATCTGTCCTGAATATTTTCCTCTGGCAGAAAACGAGTTTCAGATATTTTCAGCAAATAACAATGCATGTATTTCTTTAAATTAGTATACATTATAAAAATACATAATATGCATAAATAATATACATAGTATATATAATTAAAATACATAATATATTCTATGATAGAGCACATTAATGTAAACCTGTGATTTAAATAACAGCCAGCACTACTGTCAGAGCTGCTGTTATGGAGAATTAACCAACACTTTCTGACCAGTCAGAAGGATTTTTTCAGTTGCTTGGTAGAAAATTACAATGTCAGTAAAATCAGATGATTAAAATAAAAAAAGATCTATGATAGTGGTGACAGTTATTGCTAATTATTGGACCAAACAAGAGAAAGATCTGAAGTATGTAAAGTCATACATTCACTTTTTGTACTATCTTTGCCCTTCCCAAAGATAAATAAATTAACAAGAACCATTGGGTAATTGTGTATTGTATCATTATAATTCTCAATGACTCCTTCAGTATGCTGTCTTTTTTTTTTCCTTCTTTGCCTCTCGGCTTAATCTCACTCATCACCGCTTTTGTTTTTCTCCTTGCGTCTGCTTATGAGAGGGGCAGCAGAGACCACAAACAACATCAGAACATGTGAATGAAAAGCCGGCCAGTCCGCTCCCTCAGCTTTAACAGGCCAACGAGCCCATTTTATTTTCTATTATGTGGGTGTAGAATGGGGTGTTCTTTTAATGTATGGAATTTAAGTACTGGGTGGAGCAGTATTTAGTAAGGAAGCGTTTTATAGCTTAAAATGGTTAAGGAGATTGAGTGCAAGTGATGGGGAGTTGTGGTCATGGCTGCTGCGGTGAGGAAACCCAAAGCCTGCCGTCTGACCAGCACCACAGTAACAGCATACTTCCCATTCTTCCTCCAAACCTCAGGCCAGCCATGCCAATTCTTCTCACTGAAGGCTCAAAGGCTCCCCTCCTCCCTCTTGGGGATGAATGGAGGCTTGAGGAGCGTATACGGTCACTGTGTGTGAACAGTCGTAACTGTGGAATGTAATTCATTGTAATGGTTTTTGGCTTTTTTGTGGTGAAGTTGCAAGTTTATTTTTTGCCTGCTTTTTTTTCTCTCTTGTGTTTACATGAATGGCTAAGAGCTGAACATATGGTATGCGTTTGTCAGATTTAGCATCCTGACACACCTACACATGCATATAATCTTTCTCATGAAGTAAAACAACATGAATGGTGGGATAGATGATGGATGAATAGAAATGTGCACCCATTTTAAGATTTTTCTGAATGACCATCCCACTACAATGGAGCTGTCCATTGTAATATCAGTAATGCTTAACAGGGGGCAGCAGAAGTCAACTTGAAGCTGCTGGAGTAGTGGCCTTTTTGTCCACTCTCTGGACTGTATACTCTTTTCAGAGAGACTTCTCAGCCCTGAGCTGCCTGATGTTTTCCCTAGAGCACGTTGCCAGAACAGTGGCAGCCATGATGAGGAAATGATAATGGACAGTGCTCAGAGCAGCACTAGCTGTCAAACTCGCTTAGAGAAATGTCACTGCCTTTCTTTTTCTCCTCTCTGCCTGGAAGCTACTGGCTTTGACCATTTCTGCTGAAAACATGAAATGCCGTGCTTGTCTTCTTCCTCACTTGTTTCGGTGTGCTCATGTTTGTGTGCCCTTTGCTGAGGTTAATGCTCAGATCAGTCACAATGTAGACCAAGTGCAGACAAATTAGCAACACAAACTTGAAATTCTTCAGCAAGGTCGAGGGTGATTTTGGCACATTTACAAAAGACAACAAAAGACCTCTTGAGACATTTCCATTTTTATGATGTCACTCCAGTTTATCTGAGGTTTAACTTTGGATTTCTTGCCATGGTGTTATATAAGAAGATCTGCATTTCTGAATTAGAATAAAGAGAGAGAGAGATAGAGGGAGACTGAGATGTGTGAATGAGTGGTGGAGTCCGAGCGCCAGGGTGACGCAGGCGGCCGCAAGAGAGGGCTTATAAAATGTGAATCATCTTGCACCCTGTTTTTAGACAAACCATGAAAATGCTGGAATGAGAGGGCACTTAATTTAGCCTCCTCTTTTTTAACTTTCCTGTGGCTGGTAATTCATGCATAGCAGCAAGCAGACCGGATTTTTGGGGGAGAAAGCATTGAGAACCTTTGACCAGGCAGCCTAGCACCCAACTCTGGAGCCCATTAGTGTAGCCACCAAGCTGCCATCCTTAATCAAGTGGCACCATGGAGGAGAGGAGATAAGAGAGTACACATGAGATAAAAAGGAAAAGGGAGCACATAAAATTTGACTTCTCACTCTCCTCTCCTTATTCTCCTCTCTCTCCTCTCTCTCTTCTCTCTCTTCTCCCCTCTTTCCCCTCTCTCCCCTCTCTCCCCTCTCTCCCCTCTCTCCCCTCTCTCCCCTCTCTCCCCTCTTTCCCTCTCTCTTCTCTCTCTCTCTCTCTCTCTCTCTCTCTCTCTCTCTCTCTCTCTCTCTCTCTCTCTCCCTCTCTCTTTATTCTCTTTAGTCTTCTCTCTCCCCTCCCCTCCCCTCCCCTCCCCTCTCCTCTCCTCTCTTTCTCTTTAGTCTCCTCTCCTGGAGCTCTTTAATATTTGTGCTCCGTGAATTATTAATCATTAATAACCAATGCAGTTTAAGATGGTTTAAAAGATGTTTTCTTAAGACCTTAAGATATTTGATATATTAGGATAAAATTCTCTTATGTTAAATAAAAACTTTAATTAAAATTAAAAAAAATTTTATTCCTTGTCCTATAAGACAATTTCTTTAGGAATCTTATAGGAATTTTTTCCAAAATATAAATTGTAATTAGAATCCTGTTCATGTTTCTTATTTTAATCCTTCAAGATATTTTTTGACAAAGGTAAGCTTTTCCTTTAATATGATACCTGTCTATAGTTACATCTGTATAGCAGTGAACTATACGGCACATTTTTAAAAACACTATTACCATTTAGCAGTTTAAGTGTTTGTGCTTAAGCCCCATTAATTAATTTTTCACCCTTTCATAAGGGTGATTTGCCTCCAGTAGGTCTACTTTTTAGACTTAATATGGCTTTATAAAGTTCATTGGAAATCCAGGTATTCAGGCTAATTTGTATAACAAACAGCCAATAGATTGCTCTCATTTAGGATGAGATATGCATCATTTAGGATATGCATATAAAAATTTGTTATATTGCATCATTACTGCAGTTCGGCAGCTCTAATTCAGGCAATAATATGAAGAGCCCTAGAAAGCTGTTAAATAAAGTGTTAGTGGTGCAGAAGATTATGACAGCATAATGGTTATAGGTTAAAGTTCTGGGAAGACTGGCATAGACTTTGGTCTTCTTGGAAAACAGCAACTGTATCAACTGAGATACTGGTATCATTACCTCTCAGCTAAGACCTTCAAACAAGGCTAGAGTCACAAAGTCCATGAATCAGATGTGGGCCTGTGTGCCATGTTGTTAAGAGAGTTATGTTTTGGTGAACCTATTTGAATGTTTGCCATTTCAGGTGGAATTTAACATTCATTCATTCATTCATTCATTCATTGTCTACCGCTTATCCGATCTATTCTCGGGTCACGGGGAGCCTGTGCCTATCTCAGGCGTCATTGGGCATCAAGGCAGGATACACCCTGGACAGAGTGCCAACCCATCGCAGGGCGCACACACACACACACACTCTCATTCACTCACACAATCACACACTACGGACAATTTAGAGATGCCAATCAACCTACAATGCATGTCTTTAGACCGGGGGAGGAAACCCCCGAGGCACGGGGAGAACACGCAAACTCCACACACACACGGCGGAGGCGGGAATCGAACCCCCAACTGTCTCTGAAAATGTGTCAGAGGGATATCTTTTCTTCCAGTTTTTTTTATTTTTTTGATGGATTGTCTTTTCATGTTACTCAAAAAAACTCCCATAGGTGTTTAACTGGGTGTTTAATCTTCCTATTCATTAAGTCTTTCCGTGAGTCCTAACTGCTTAATTTTATAATTCACTATGCCTGTGTGGAAGCATCTACACTCATTATTTTTTTTCACACATTCAGGTTTTTCTTTTACGTCTGTATATTGCATGTTAAATGGTGAGCAAAGCCAAAAACATTTTATTATCCTGATCACTCGTATATATAGCATGTAGAATAAAATGAATTGAATTAAATTGCAGTATATGCAGCATGGTGGCACAACAGGTAGAGTTTCAAACCAAGGGGTTTGATCCTGAGCTCTAGTACTATGGTTTCCGATCACCTCTTAAATGCCAGTAGACAAATTGGCAACTGTAAATTTCTACCTTGGTAAAAAAAAAAAGTATGTGTTCCAGACTGCAAGAAACTGGTACACTATCCAGGGTGTATTCCCAACTTTCATATCCACTGTAACCCTGATAAGGATCAAGAATTCACTGATTCGATTTCAATTCTGTTTCAAGGTATATAAAATAGTAAGGTGGCAGTACAGCTGACAGCATTGCCACCTCACAACCCCAGGTTCCCAATATGATCCAGTTGCTAAAAGTGCAGAGTTTTACATTTTCTTCAGTTCTTCAGTTTCCTCTTACTTCCCAAACATGCCAGTACGTGGATGGCTGACTCTAAATTGTCCCTAGGTGTGAATGAATGTGCAAATTGGTGTGTGTGTTTGTGTGAGTGTTCGATGTCCAGCAATGGACTGGCATTCCATCCAGGGTGTATTCCTGTCCCATCCAGTGCTGTCCTGATCCTTAACCAGGCTCCAAATTTACTGCGACTCTGATCAGAATAAAACACCTAGGGGAGATGAATAAAACTAAGAGTGTGAGTTGAGGCGAACAGAAAGATTTCTGTTTACAGCTCAGGACCTGCAGGCCTTATTACAAACATATTGTCTACTTGCATTACTGAGACATCTACAGTATTTTTTTTTTTAAAGTGAGCTACACACTGTCCTGGAACTTATTCTCCCTTTACTCTGTTTTCTTTCCAATGGGGAAGCTTGTTGACAAATTAAGATGTGTCATTTCAGTTTAAAGTGCCCTGCATGGATTACAGCAAGCATTCCTTGAGCACACAGCAACACATATACACACAGCCTCAGCGCATAATAAGCACTGTCCCGACTATGTGGTTTGTGTTTCCCCATGTGCAATCGTAGAGAAGCCACATGAAAAGTTCTTGGTATTAAAGGACAAGTCTTGGTTGGGAGGGATTTTGTCATGCAACAAGACTGTGTTTTTTACTTTTTTCTCAACTTTTTAGAGAAATTCAGCCACTGCTGCATTAGTCAGTCAAACCACACATTTCTCTCTCACCACAGGGTTTGTAAGTGGCTGGTGTTTTTCATTAATGGGTAATTGAGTATATCTCTTCAATCTTTGATTTAAGTATGCAGCTTCATATTCTGATGGGAATCTAATTATGGTACATTATTAGCTTCTTCTTCTTTTGGCTTTTCCCTTCAGGGGTCACCACAGCGAATCATCTCTCTCCACCTATCCCTATCTTCTGCATCCTCAACACTTGCACCCACTAGCTTCATATCCTCATTAATTCCATCCATATACCTCCTCTTTGGCCTTCCTCTTTGCCTCCTGCCTGGCAGCTCCATGTCCAACATTCTCCTACAAATATACTCACTCTCCCTCCTCTGAACATGTCCAAACCATCTTAATCTGGCCTCCCTAACTTTGTCCCCCAAACGTCCAATATGAGCTTTCCCTCTGATGTACTCGTTCCTAATCCTGTCCAATCTTGTCACTCCCAAAGAGAACCTCAACAGTTCTGCTACCTCTAGCTCTGACTCCTGTCTCTTCCTCAGTGAGTTTCATTATTAGCTTACAGCTTAAAATCTTTTCTGTATCATATAAAGAACATCAGTATCAATGAGGGAAGGAGGGCTTATGATGGCTTAGTGATTAGCCTCCGCTGTGTGTGGGGAGTTTGCATGTTCTTCCCATGCTTCGAGGGTGTACTCCTGTTTTCTTCCCCAGTCCAAAGACGTGTTGTGGGCTGATTGGTGTCTTTAAATTGTTCGTAATGCATGAATGAGTGTGTGAGTGTGTGTGCTGTTGTGATCTGTAATGGGCTGGCTTCCAGTCCAGGGTGTCCACTGCACTGTGCCTTGAGTCCACTGGAATTGGCTCCAGGCTCCCTATGACCCTGTGTAGGATAAGTGGAATAGAAAATGGATAGATAGATAATTGTGAAGCCCATTGCTATTAAATACTGTATAGTGTTTTTGCCCAAAACACAACAGTAGCTCTATGAGCTCAGCCCTACCAGCTCACACTATTAAGGATGTTCTACCATGTCTCTAATTAGCTGAACACAAGGATATAATGCTATCTCACATCTATTAAGCATTGCTGCCTAATTTTAATTCAATTCACTTTGGTTTGTATACTACTTTTAACAACAGGCATTGTCACAAAGTGATTTTAGATATGAAAGAAGAAACCTTGATTAAAACTAATAGTTAATGGAACCCTCTTCTGGATGACACCTGAGAGTAGGACGACAGTATACACTTGCTATACAAGAGTTTGTGTTTTTTTCAGATTCATGATTCCTAAACGATGAGCTGCCAACAGCTGGTATGCTTGAAACACTGAACTCTAATTTTTGAGTTTCTCTTTTCCTCTGTTTAGCCATCCATCCTCCCATCCTCCCATCCTCCCATCCATCCATCCAAATTCACCCATCCTCCCATATCCACCCAATATCCACCCACCCATCCTCCCATCCCCACCCATCCTCCCATATCCACCCACCCATCCTCCCATATCCACCCACCCATCCTCCCATATCCACCCACCCATCCTCCCATATCCACCCACCCATCCTCCCATATCCACCCACCCATATCCACCCACCCATCCTCCCATAAAATCCACCCATCCTCCCATCCACCCATCCTCCCATCCACCCATCCACCCATCCTCCCATCCTCCCATCCACCCATCCACCCATCCACCCATCCTCCCATCCACCCATCCACCCATCCTCCCATCCTCCCATCCACCCATCCACCCATCCTCCCATCCTCCCATCCTCCCATCCTCCCATCCACCCATCCTCCCATCCACCCATCCTCCCATCCTCCCATCCACCCATCCTCCCATCCTCCCATCCACCCATCCTCCCATCCTCCCATCCACCCATCCTCCCATCCACCCATCCACCCATCCTCCCATCCACCCATCCACCCATCCTCCCATCCACCCATCCACCCATCCACCCATCCTCCCATCCTCCCATCCACCCATCCACCCATCCTCCCATCCACCCATCCACCCATCCACCCATCCATCCATCCATTCATCCATCCATTCATCCTTCCAAATTGCCATCTGCCTGTCCACCAATCCATCAATTGATCCGCACCTGCTGCCTGTTTCATCAAACAGGAGAAAGAGACAGAAGTGCATGAAGACAAGAAGAATCCATTATTACAGAGAAACCCAGAATAGACATCTTTTTATTACAAGCCGATTCAGTGGTGGTGGTGGTGAGGAAATTACAGGGAGCTCTTCTCACACATAAAACGGTTGCAATGCTGAAACCAGGAACCTCAATAAAGGCTGAATTAGAAAATCTTTAGTTTTTTACTCCCCTTATTTTTTAAAAAACATTTCTTCATTTTTTCCCCCTCTCTTCTGAGTTTTGTTTTATGTTTTGCTTCAACAGGCTGTTTTGTGGCTTCTCTCTGAAGCCTGTGGTAGGAAAATACGCTCACTTGTGGCCAGCTGGAATGCCACTCCTGAACTTAACATCTGTTGGGAGGAAGATGTTAAAAGGGGTAGGGTTATAGCATGAAAAAAAACTGCTAATCTTATGCTCAGATTTTGCAAATTTGTGTCATGTGTTGCTCTGGAGCACACAAACAGTATCCTCAAGATGCCTGTGGAAAGATGAGTTGGTCTTTAGATCTTTGAGGATTCTTTACGGCTCCATAGTTATGTGAAATGCAGAGTGGTTATTCCACATCCGCTCCTCGATTGAGCATTTAATTGCTTCTTAAACAGCTTGTCATGTATGTGTAGTAATGTAGCATGAGCATGACAAACCACTTTATAGATATCTTGCCTTATTTTCTCTAGTATCCTCCATGTTGTAAACGCAAAATCATGCCATTTTACAGAAGGAATATGTTGGAGATGGAGTAGCAAAGCACACCATCTCCAGGTAAAGCATTCCTGTTTTGTTTCAACAGCAAATTGCATCTACCAGTTGAATCCAACAATGCCTAAGCAGTCTGGTGGTGGATTGGGGTATTGTGGGCCACTCCCTACATGTTGCTAATTGGTGTAATCACTGCAGTAATGAAGTATGGTGGTTTCTCCAAGTGTGATTACAGGTCGTCAGTTCCCAGAGGAAATGAGGGGTTGGGGAGCAGAGGAATTCTCTGTGATATGGGTGTTGTTGCTCATTTACGGGATGTGCGAGTGAGGCGTGTGCTGTTGTTTTGACGCTGTTGCTGATGGTAGCTGCTGTCAAGCATTCTGTCAGGAAGTAAACAAACTGAGTTCAGATGGCATTTGTTTTTTCCCAGCTTCCTTGTTCGAGTCTTATCTAAGAGTTTGCCACTTTCTACAGGACGTAGTGCTTTGTGTGAGTGTGTCCAGAGGAAGCTTTCTTTGCTTAAAAGTTTCTTTTTGATGTCTCGGGATATTAAATACTGATTCTCCCTTGGGTTTCATTTAGATATTAAATTTGTCACACATGTTTCTACTAACATTCTTTAGGTTTATTCAGGTTTTGCACAGTAAAATCAGCTTAAAACATATTTTACTGGATTTAAATGTGGTCACATGAAAGAGTAATAAATAATTCAATTTGAACAATGAATACAAAGACCACCAGAAATGTCATACACAGATATTTTTCACCTGTATTATTACATTAAAAATTATTGTTCTTGTTACACTTATTATTATTTTTCTTCAATTATACATCCATCCATCCATTCACCCATTTTCTTTTCTGTACCGATTATCCAACACAAGCTTCTGGGGAGCCTGGAGCTTATTCCAGGAGACTTGGGGCACAAAGTGGAGGACACCATGGATGGCATGCCAAACCATTGCAGGGCACAATCTCTCTCTCTCTCTCTCTCTCACTCTCTCTCTCTCTCTCTCACACACACACACACACACACACACACACACACACACACACACACACACACACTGAAACATTCATTAACACATTATACACAATTTGGAAATACCAGTCAGCCAACAACGCATGTTGACTGGAGGAGGAAACCCTGAGTACCTGGATGAAACCTATAAAGCATGGGTAGAACATGCAGAGCAGAGGTGGACCCTACCCCTGATGAATGAAGCAAACATGAAATATATTTACAAATGCTAGAAAATAAAGTGACATTTTGTAAAAAATACACTATTGTACTTAGTACTAGTGTGTATATCAACTAAAGACAAGTATTAAATATACAATAACTAAATAAACAATATACTATATATACAAATTTACATTAGTATGTTTGTAGTGAACTTGGTAGTAACTTGGATACTTGGTAGTAACTCTAAATTAACTTGATACCGCTTGTCAGAACTGGAAAGAATGAAGTATACACTATATGAGATTATTGGGGTATTTGGTGTTGTGGAAGGACCTGGAGTGACAGGAGACTTACACAAATGTGTCCCCATTCTTTCCATATGATTCAATGCTGTTTAGCAGAAACTATACAGACTTTTCCCTAAGGGTTTGTGCTGAAGACACAAGCAGGAATTGCCAAAATAACACCAAAACTAGTTCATATTTTGCTATTTATTATTTAAATTTTGTATTTTTCCAGTATTAACTTCCACAGCCTTAAACCTTTTAGAACAATCCAGATTTCTGCATGAATTATTTCTAAAATATTAATCATAATAACAATTAAATTAAACCTTATTCGATAAACACAATTTTTTACACTTTGGATATAAAACATCTTCAGCAAACTAAAGCTGAAATAAATGTGTGTTCGGAGAGTGTGAACACAAATCTATAGGATCATCCATGACCTGAATTTGACACCACTGGTTTAGTCTGTATTGGTCCACTAGGATAATTACTTTTTAAACAGATGGTAATTGGAGGCTAGTGTTTGCCATTTAAAATAACCACACTCCAAAGTAGACACTCCACAGTAACACTGGCACTATGAAGGCACGCTGTATGTTGCTTTAAAAAAGATTTATTGCTATTGTCCTCCGATTACTCAAATATGTGTACATGTGAGAACAAGTCAGCATGTGGACTGACTCCATAAATGTGGATAAACTGAGAAAGTTAGCTAGTTCACAATGAACAAACAAATCATTACTTTATTATTGCTTACTGAGAAATTATTCAGTATTCATGTGCATTTATTAGTTGGTATTATTTGGGTGTTTATCTAGTACTACTCCTTATTTCCTTTTTAGTCCCTGCATAGTTACTTATGAGTTATTGAATACTACCATTTATTTTGCTGATTATCAGTTACCATAATCTGACATTATTCTAAATTTTTAACCTGTTTACATTGCTTTGTATATACAGAGTATATAAAAATGTTTCATAAGACCATCTACGTTGGTCTTATTTCCTTATGGCTTGATAGCCAGGAGTCACTGCCTAAAGTACACACCTTCAAGTACTTTTTAACAACCCCCCGCCCCCGCCCCCTTTCCAGATTTAGTAACCCTTTGCTGTTATAACAACCTCCACTCTTCTGGGAAAGCTTTCCATTAGACTTTGGAGCGTGGTTGTGTGGATTTGCTCATTCAACCACAAGAGCAATAGTGGTCAGGTATGGATGTCAGGTGAGGAGGTCTGGTGTGCAGTTCATCGCAAAAGTGTTTATTGGGGTTGAGGTCAGAGCTCTGTGCAGGTCACACAAGTTCTTCTATGCCAGCCCTGGCAAGCGATGTCTTCATGGAGGTTACTTTATGGAAAGGAACACTGTCATGCTGTAAAAGGATTTGGTGCCTCGGTTCTAGAACAGGGAAATTGTGATGCTGTATATGGGTGTGATGTTCAGGTGTACACAAACTTTTGACCATTTAATGTACCTGTTATAAGTACTGTCTTGTGCCTGTCTGTTTTTGTGCCATTTTTAAAAACACACTTACGAGTTCTCCATTTAGGTATCTTTAAGTAGCCTATATCTTAATGTAGACTGCTAAAATGAAATTTTATATTGGTAGCCATTTAGATAAACTTTAGTAGAAGTCCAGATTATTCCAAATAGTCCACAAGCTTTTTTTCCCTCACAATTGATTATTGTACATCTGCACATGTTTTGCTTATTTAAATTACATCCTGTATTAAGGGATTATCAAAAATTAGTCCTAATCTTTTGATTGTTAGTCAAGTTGTACAATATACATGCAAGCATTTGGTGTCCAAAAAACCCACCAATTCTTTCATTTTTTAAATAACTATCAATAAATTAGTTAATTTAACTTTTAATTAGTTCATATAAGATTCGAGTAAGTCTTTATAGGATGGATTTCTGTTTCCCCTTTTACCATCTTCATGGCAATGAAATAACCTTTTCTGAGAAATCAGTGACTCACAGAGTAAGGCGTCTATTTTAACTCCCTATAATGTGGTGTAGCTTAGTTAGCTTATTTTTCTGAGTCTCTTTTTCCTTGGGGTTTCTCTGAATCACCTTTACTATGCGAATGATAAACTTATCCTCATTCTACAGACCTTAACACAAACACCTAGCTACATTTAGGGCAGCCTATTGCACTATGGTTTTGCACACAGATGATGAAATAGGACATTCACCATCAAAGTCCACTGTGAGGTATTTATGGAGAATAATTTTCCTCCATCTGAAATGCGGAAAAAAGGAGTCTTGTTTTCAGGTTGTTTGCTATGGTCGACTTGTCCTTAGGTGAAGAAGAACGAGCTAAGTCTTCTGTGTCCTGCTTCCTAACCTCAGAGTTAACCCCAGACTCCGTCTGCCCCCACGCTGTACGACTTAAATAGGGACAGTATGGGGCTTATGGCAGAACCTCGGATAGAGAGAGTGTGTGTGTGCATGTGTGTGTGTGTGTGTGTGTGTGTGTAGAGGTGGCAAGGCAGTGATTAATGCTTTTTATGGTGATTTAACGTGTTTATGAGAACAATGTTCTGCACAGTTTGCCCGTGGGATTAATCACTTATGAGGAAGCGCTGACTCAATGACAGTGTCCAGTAAAATGACCAACAGCAATTGAAACAGTTCCTAAAGTTTATACTGACTGTACATCATAATGGCACACTAAGAAGGATTCAAAACCACTTCACTTTGATATCTTCAGTATTTACTACGTGTCGCCTTCCTAAAAGTGACGTGACCTTTTTTTTCTTCTTTTTTTTGTGAATCATCAATCATAGTTTGTTACTTTTACGTTTGACTAACCAAGCCAGAGAAATTAGGGAGCTTACTTGGAGTACAATTTTTTAAAGTTTGCTTTAATAGGACTATTGTTCCTTACACTTAAGTGCTCCTTTTTTTTTTTCTTAAAAAAAAAACATCAAAGTAATAATACTTTGATGTGAATAGAGTTTTGTGTAGTTTACCCACCCATGCAAAAAGGCAAGGTCAGTTGAAACAGTGTCGCAGAAATGCGTGACCTAGATTCTTTTCTTATGTTATCTCCAAATGTCTAGGTTTCACTGCCTACTTGCCTCTGGATGGCTGGTTTTATTTATTTATATATTCATTCATTGTCTACCGCTTATCCGAACTATACTCGGGTCACGGGGAGCCTGTGCCTATCTCAGGCATCATTGGGCATCAAGGCAGGATACACCCTGGACGGAGTGCCAACCCATCGCAGGGCACACACACACTCTCATTCACTCACACAATCACACACTACGGACAATTTAGAGATGCCAATCAACCTATCACGCATGTCTTTGGACTGGGGGAGGAAACCGGAGCACCCGGAGGAAACCCCTGAGGCACGGGGAGAACATACAAACTCCACACACACGGCGGAGGCGGGAATCGAACCCCCAACCCTGGAAGTGAGCCACCACTAAGCCACCGTGCCCCCCCCTTATTTTTATATATATATATATATATATATATATATATATATATATATATATATATATATATATATATATATATATATATATATATAAACAAACCAAAGCAAAACAAAACAAAAAAATTATTAAAAAATTATTATATATATATAATTTTTTTGTTTTGTTTTGTTTTGCGTTTTTATATATACATATATATATATATATATATATATATATATATATATATATATATATATATATATATATATATATATATATATATATATATATATATATATGTATATACCTCACTCTAACACACTAATCTATTGACACAATCACATGATAGATAGTTAGATGGATGGATGGATGGATAGATAGATAGATAGATAGATAGATAGATAGATAGATAGATAGATAGATAGATAGATAGATAGATAGATAGAATGTAATTTATTGATCAAGTTTTGAAATGAATGAGCAAATATACCTTAAATTAAGCCAATTTATGTTTTCTTGAAATTAAGTGTTTGTCATGAGTAGGAATAGATTCCCAGGAAATCTTAACCCAGACATTACTAACAGCTCTTGCTGTACAGATCAATATTGACCTTTGTGGTAATTATAACTCCCTCAAAATGACTCACCCCAGTGGGGCATATGTCAACAACAAGCTTTTCTGATTCGGATTACCTGATCAAGGTAGGGCGAAATTTAATTTTGTTAACTTCAATATTTATCCCTTACCACTGCATTGCTGACCTCTGCTCTGCTCCTGGTTTGCCCTAAAACATTAAAATGAGTTTTAAAATATTACTCAGCACACACTACAGTTTACATTAATGGTATTGCACTCCATATATGCAAGAAATGTTTTTCATATCTGCCTACTTCCATCTAAGAGCCAGTTTGCTTGTAGTTATGACATTATGTCATGATGAAAAAGCTTGTGTACAGGAACAGCATGCACAATCCGTTCTTTTCCCTTCTGCCTTGTCAATCAATGAGGAAAAAGTAGTTAAATCTCTCTGTTAGCCATACATGTAATTACAGCTTGCCAAACTGTTACTAAATATGCTCTCACTGGGTTTCTGGTTTTGTTTTTTTCTCCCCTTTCCCCTTTTGAAGGAGTTCTAATTGGTGGAGACAGTGTGTCAGGATTAGAGGCTGGGTGTTTTAAACCCCGACACCCTCCAAAACCACATGGTTCCCCCTCATCCGTAGGTTCTGAGCTGTATTGCAGTGTTTATGAAGACTGTACAGATCTGTGTTTACTGTGGTCTGCCTTTCAGCACCTCTGCACTGTTCCCATATGACACCTACAAACCCCTCTCCCCAAACATGGCTGCAAATATATACTTACACAAAATATGAGCAGGGATATGGGTGGACAATCTGGCTGCCCTTTATTAGACCAGACTTCTTTGTAGGCTAGCGTTACAGCTTGGTCCGGAAGAGCATTTCCCTTTAGGCTGTGTATCATACAGTAGGGGCAAGTTACACTTTAACCAATTATGATAATTAGAGCAAAAGCAAAAAAGGTGAATGTGAACAGGATTGTTCACTTATGCGGTGTGCAGAATTCCAGAGGTACAGAAATTTGAACTGGCATTAGGGAACCATGACTGATCCAGTACATCTAATGCTGTTCTGTTTAAAATCTTAAAGCCCTGCTTATGATCTTTATAACAAGATCTGATAATATTTGTATGTCAGCTAACATGGTAGCACCCTCCTGCTCTGATGTTGTGTCGAGCAGATCTGGAGGTGCAGGACAGGTGTATGAGTGCAATCAATCAGATTCTATCATCACCTCGTCCTGCCAGAGCTGTCAACTCTGCATCCACCTCATTGAGGGTGCTGTACTCCTGGTGCACCTCAGCCGTCTCCACTCCACACACTTCCTGTCTCAGCAGCACGGCTTAAGCAAACACAGCACACAAAAGCCCCACAGTGCCACAGACCGCGAGCCAAATGTGCGATACTGTTTAAGCCCCGGTCCACACTACTGTCAGAGTTGCTCTGCCCAAGTCTCATGGGATATGTTTGTGTTCAATTTCGATGACCTTCTTACATACTAATTAAGAACTTTTTTGTTTTATTAACTTGTAACCATACACATAAGATGTAAACAGACATGATGTGTGGGAGGAAAGAAAGAACAGACTTCATACAATATTCCTCCGTAGTAAAACCCAAAGGCACACAATATATCATTACACCCTATTGTTCCTCACTATACATACCAGCAGCATATCTCTAACAGACTCGTTCTTGGACCACTTGTCTGCTTTCATGTTAAATAAAACATAACCAAAACAAATGAGGACTTATCTTTGGGAGTAACCTGCAGCAATTGTGTGCCCACACAATAAATACACGAAAAATAAAAAAGCACGGCCATGTATGCCCATTCCCACTGCCCGACAAGACTGACCCCCTGCTGGGAGCGTGGAGCCACGTTTCTGTGTTCAAGCAGACTACATTTCCTACATCCACCTACCAGGCTGCTTAATGCCACAACCTTAGATAATTTGTTTGGTCTAGGTTGTAGCAACAGTTGACAAAATGTTCATACAGGTCAAGCATAAGTATCTTAAAGTTCAAGGTTTGCTTTTAATTATATAAAGATTTTTGATATATTCTGTAGCCTTTGTCTTATGTTTACATAATGTAATTGTATTGACATAGTACAAGCATGTAGA
The DNA here is from genome assembly GCA_033459395.1 of Hemibagrus guttatus. NCBI lineage: Eukaryota > Metazoa > Chordata > Actinopteri > Siluriformes > Bagridae > Hemibagrus > Hemibagrus guttatus. The sequence goes on from JAUCMX010000006.1 coordinate 11,314,372, forward strand.
GATTTAAAGTATAGAGATCACGACCAGCTTGCTGTAATTTTCCATAAAGGCACTGCTGTACAGTATTCCTGTTATGTTAAGACAACTCAGTATCATACCAGGTGAGTACTAATTAACCTAGCTGCTTGTTTATAGGAAATGGGGGCAACGCCGCATCATACTTGAGTTATGTCGATTTTTGTTTGCTTTTTTCATGACTGTGTTGCAACAGAGTTCAGTGGACCTGGAGCTGTGAAAGGATCCAGGAATAAATGGCTAAAGGAGACCAATCTATTTACCTCCTCTCTCTCTCTCTCTCTCTCTCTCTCTCTCTCTCTCTCTCTCTCTTACTCTTTGCCTCTCGCCGCTTCTCCTTTCTTCCTCAGGTAAAACATTTACAGACACTCAGTCAATAAATGTTCAAGCTGTTCTGTCATGTGAACTTGTGCAGGTAATGCAAAACCTGCCCATTCTGGAGTTATAGGACAGCTCAGACTAAATCTTGGGTTCAACTGCTTGGGCTCTCTCTGGTTTTTTTTTTCAGCAGGTTTGGTGATTTTTGTGGTCCGAGGAATCTTTGTTTAGCCTGTCAAACAAATCCTCCAGTTTAAATAAACAAAACATTGAACTTGTCAAATAAAAACCAACAACTTGTTTGATTTTGGAACAACCATTTAGGAAGGTTGAACTTTCAGTGGTTTCACCCAGAATCTTTACATGAACGCTTCATGTGCAACCTTTTTGGGCAGGGATATGTCAAATAAACATTGAGAAATGAAAAAAACATGAAGAGAAGCCAAAGAAAATGTTGGACTTGGTTGGTCAGCAGAGTTTCCTTAATATGAAAATATGTGCATTGTGTCTCTCATCTTATTGTGTTAAATACAACACAGATGTTAACGAGTGATATAATACATTTGAACAGTGGTACACAAATAGATTCATATGGTTATAACACCAAGAAAGCACACCTTTAAGTCTGGATCACTCCGCACAGCTGGGTATTGAGCTGATGTGACCATGTTCCTATCACATCTGGCCTTACTGACCACAACGCTTTCTTCTATCCTCCATCTATGTCTCTAGTTCACTTTCTGTCTTTCTGTATGTATGCCTGCATGTCCTCTCTTTCTCTCTGTGTATCTCTTTCTTTTCACACACACACACACACACACGCGCACACACACACACACACACACACACACACACACACACACACTGGTCTAGCAAAGTCCATTACTTCTCTAAAAATATCAAGAACTGCAAATGCAAATAATTATATAAAAGCTCACGAGCACAAATATATAAATATAAAGTACATAATGAATTTATTGATATTTGCTTTTTCAGAGCTGAGGGAGTGGCGGAGCAGTGGCACACCAGAGCGGCCCTGGTGCTCTTTAAAGTGGTGCTCTGGGCTGTGGGAATGTACGCTTTTGGGTCGTGGCACTGAGCGATGGTGAGCAACCCTGGCTTTCGCTCACACAACATCCCTGATCGCTCCGCTCGCCCGTTCAGACTATACCTTTCATTTCAAGAGCTTTCCATAACATGCCAGCCACCATATTAAGTGTCAGGATATTTCTGCCTTTCCTCTCTCTGGCTTTCTTTTCATCTCTCTCTCTCTCTCTCATTTATTTTGTCCCTTTTTCCTGTACTTTTTTATTCTTTTTCTTTTAATTTACAGAAGTCTAATTTCCCCGGAAAAGCTGTTCTGAAGAGATAGTGTATATGTTTATTAAAGCTTAGGAGACAATGGCATTAGTCATTATTATTTCCACTGATTAGGAAGTCAATGCGATGAATTCTGCTCTTCTGAAGTCGCGTGATTGGGTACCAGCTGTTGACACGTCAACTCCAAGATCAGAGAGCTGTGTTTTGGTTATGGTGCATCTGGACGCTGGTCTCTGATTGCACTTGTCTGCTTTAAATCACTATTGATGACAAATTTGAGCTGAGGTGGGGTCTTTAGCACACGCTAGCTTGGCCCAGCAGCAGCTCCCGCTTTTCAGCGACTGTGTGGGAGTTGCCATTATTACTTCCTTCAGATTTTAATCTTTTGTGAACATGAAGTTTGTTCAATGAGTCCACTTCAATTTCCTTCCTACTCTGGATTTCAACTTTCAATTGTGAGTACACACTGAAACCCTCCACCCATGTCTATATGTGGAAATAAAGTTCAAATTACTATAAGTAGATATCCTCCAATGTACGGGAACTTTGTAAATTGTCCTGTCACGTGAATCATTTATAAGCAGATTATATAGGTATTAAATGTGCAGAATTTAAACTGATGGCTGTCATGTGCTTAAAGTAGTTGGCTAAGTGAATGAGTGATAATGTGCTTTTCATGAGACCTAAATCACTGACTATAACTCTGCTCGGATTGAAATCTATAAACCGAAGCAGTAGGATAAATATAACCTTACTGTAAACATCCTGTTCAGTATAATCGCCATAGCGCAGCTCTTTGACCCGTAGCTGCGCTCAACCAGGCCTTCTTTTCTCACCTCTGCATTCTACACGAGCTGAAAGAGCTTTGGACTAATTTAAACACAACACATATCTGTAAGCTGAGGTACAAATACAGCACACACACAAATCGTGATGACAGAAAAGCTATCAGCAATAAATCAGACTGTGGTTTCTGGATGATATAACGAACTCCAGTCAGTCTGCTGCTTTTAAGAACTTTTTCTTCAAGCATTCCCCTTGATGATATGTGAGCCTGCATTCATTGCAGTGCGGTATTTTTGTCCATTATGGTGCTAGGTGAGCACGTTTGTGGTGTGGCCATGTTTACCTGTGGTCAGATCTGCTATACTGCCCTGCTGTGAGCCTTCGTCTACATATAGGTGAGAAAGGGAGTGAGGGGACCTGAAAACAGATGCGGAAAAAGTTAAAATTAGAAGAAAAGGCCCTACTATTTTTCAGCACTACAGTCATAAACAAAATACCAGTCGGAATGACCAGGGTGTTCATTCACTAATTTAATTGGTTTGCTAAATTCTGAGCCTCACATAAAACAAGGCATTTGAAGAAAAAACCAACAACAAAAAAAAAACCCTTTGCACATGACTTCATCATTCAGGTACAGACTCATCTGATTAATCTTCTGCCCCTCTCCAGGTGTCAGTCATTTTAATTCATCACAAGTGCTAGATGTTTTTAACCTTTTCCAGTCTCTGTGATGGATGAAACAAACGAGAGAGAAGCAAGAGAGAAAAAGAGAGAATGGGTCCTGCGTGTCCATGTTGTATGGGTTTGTCTCGTGATCCTCTGCGGGATGCCGCTGTCACCCCGGCTGTGGCTAGCTGCTCTGCTGCTGCTGCAGGCTTCAAAGAGTGCAAGCCTGCCCACAGCCCTAATTAGAGGGTCCCTGCCCGGAGCTGGGGACAAGCTAGCGGAAAGTGTGCGCAAGTGCACACACCACGCTTCGGTAGCAGCAAGCCGACATGGGCCGGGGATGAAGGGAGGAGTAGCGACCTCATCAAATCTGTCCCATGATTCCTATGCTTTTCTGTCTTATCCACAAACACACTTTTTCTCACTTCCTGTTTTATTCTCTCATTCTCTCATTCCTGTCTACTTTCCTGTATTTTCTGTGTAAACACCATTCAGGAAAAAGGAAGCATTAAAGAAATGTCTTGCTTTAGGAAAGATGAACAGCAGCTAGCAGTAAATTACTTGTAGCATTTATGTTATAGCTTCTATTCAAGTACGTGTGCGAAACAGCCCTAGACAGCTGCTGTGGAGATGGATGTAGAGAAATATGTGCCGCCCAAAACCCCAAACCCAAATGAAAAAACAATCACTATGCTTCAGTAATCACCATGACAACTCATCCTCATCCCTCTCTTTCCATTATTGTCTCCTTCCTTTTTCGCTCCATAAGCAGACTTTGTATACTAAGGCTGTTTATGTTAACGCTGGCGCATCATTGTTTATGTTACCTCAGGTTTTAACTGTTTTAACCATATTGTCACAGCCTAGTTAAAGAAAACGGGCTGTTAGCCAGCACACAGCTGGCAGGGCCAGTAGTGGTGTAGTAAAATATAAATATAATAAGAACGTTTTTGAGCTGGTGTATCCATTCTGAGCAGTGAAACATCACCACAATGACCACAGCTGTGGCATACGTGCAGGAACGAAAAAAAAGGCCAGGCCTCAAGAGCCTGAGAGAGGGAGCCAGCAGGAGCAAGGAGCAGGCAAAGATGTGCAGCATGCGCTTCAGCTCCATATTTAATGCTAGAGTCAGCATATTTGTCCTAAACACTGGCAGCATCCTCTCACAATTATCAACAACTTCACCGACATGGTGATGATTCATACTGTTTCCACATTAAATGACTTAATGGTTTCTGGACATGTATGTCTACACTTCACATGTAAATTGAACTGAATTTGTTAAGGGACCTATTTCTAGTGTGATTCAGTAACAGATTCAAAGGCTAAATCTGAAATCAAATGTTGACACTGTAGTACCTAACTGCTCTTCCTAATAACAATCTTATATTTAGCTGAGAGGATTTAGGCCAGCGGAGATCAGGGAGGATTTTGGGTAACAAGGAAAAAGGAAAAAGTGAAGGTGGATCTGAAGGTACAGCAACAGAAAGAGAAAGCGAGGGGGCAGCTTTCACAGGCTGCCATTGATGCATTGAGTTATTCAGGGCTCTGGACTTTGGGCCTCAATTACAGCTATTTGGCAGGAGCACTTACGTAGAGAGACGCGGCTGTGGCAAGTTTGGACCACGCTGCCCGACCCTTTGCTCTTCCCCTGGGCAGTGCTTTGTTTTTTTAGCAGGCCGCTAGCTCAGGCCGCTTTTAGCCTCTGCTTTTAGACATCTCTGGTATTATTTTTTCCTTGCTCGCTCCAACGATGGCCTCAGCCGTTCAGGGAGCCCAAGTGCATGGAGAGGGAACAAAATGATCAGTCACTGACAGTGTGCTTCCTGTATGCAAAAATTCTATGACATGTGTCTCATCTCTTTGTTTTGCTCCAGGAAAGCCTTTAACATCTGCACTGATTTCAGAATTTATCTGCATTAACTGATGCAGAGTGACTATGTGAAGTTTGTGATTGAGGGTCCTAGTATGAAGAGATGAAGAGGAAAAGAGAGAAAGTCAGACAGACAGACAGACAGACAGGCAGACATGCAGAGAGAGAGAGAGAGAGATAGACACAGACAGAGACAGAGACTTCTCTATAAGGCTGGTGGGGACAGCAGGAAGTGGTGAGGGCAACTATTACCTTGAGGAGAACGAAAGGCCGTCTGAAACACCGAATCCCACCGCAATCCACAAGAACGCCAGTCCTGCAGTATAAAAACAACTAAAAACAGAGTTGTTTACCATTTAATACCAGGAAAACACCAATGCTCTCTCTCTCCCTGGCTCTCTTTTTCCTCCTTCTCTTCCCATCTCCCTCTCTTCCCCATTATATCTTTTATGGGTTAAGTCCTTGGGTAGCTCTAGTACTCATGTGACAACCCTTCGCTAACTATACTGTCACTGATTGGCTGGCGTAATGTGAAAAGCCCCCATCTCTCCCTGGTTTATCCCTCATGTCCTCTCATTTCACAAGAGAAAATTAATAACTCTGCTACATCAATCGTCTTGGGCTACAATCTAACAGCTTCTCTTACATGTCTGTTGCTCAGTGGCCACTGCAGCACTCATAGCCATTCTGGCTGTGGGCTCTTCCTCTTGAGGATGGAAGAGAATTCTGATACTTCAACCAAAGGATACACTCCATAGGCTACACACACTCTATAATTGGGTCTCTGTGACCTACAGTTTTATCTGCCGTACAAGTCCATTCGTATGTCCCATATGTGCATACACGATAAAGCTGCTTTCATTTCACCCAAGTCTCTCAACCCTCTCACAAAGATATTTATTACATGCTGCATCTTCTGCTACTTCTTAAGTGATATGTGATAAGAGATAAGAATATAAGCATATAATATTAACACCAGTTCCATTTATTAAAGAAACAATTTTTATAAGAGATCCAAAGCATAAGGGGGGCACGGTGGCTTAGTGGTTAGCACGTTTGCCTCACACCTCCAGGATTGGGGGGTTCGATTCCCGCCTCTGCCATGTGTGTGTGGAGTTTGCATGTTCTCCCTGTGCCTTGGGGGTTTCCTCCGGGTACTCCGGTTTCCTCCCCCGGTCCAAAGACATGCATTGTAGGTTGATTGGCATCTCTAAATTGTCCGTAGTGTGTGATTGAGAGAGTGTGTGTACCCTGCGATGGGTTGGCACTCCGTCCAGGGTGTATCCTGCCTTGATGCCCAATGACGCCTGAGATAGGCACAGGCTCCCCGTGACCCAAGTGTAGATCGGATAAGTGGTAGACAATGAATGAATGAATCCAAAGCATAAAGACACTGGTGATAGAATGAATGAGATTGAAGAATTTTTTGGTGAAAGAATGATTGAGAATGAAATAGCAGACTTTCTTTTGGTGAAAGAGTGAATGAAATTGAGATAAACCTTTTGGTGAATGAGTAAAGGAGATTGCAGTTTTTATGGTGAAAGAATGAATAAGAATGAGGTAACAGACTTTTTGGTGAATGAGTGAATGAGACTGAGATAGCAGGCTTTTTCACATTTGCATTTACATTTACATTTACCTTCACAGCATTTGGAAGAAACCCTAATCCAGAGCGATGTACAAAAGTGCTTTGAAGTCTTTATCAATGAATAGATTAATACTGATTTGCAAGGTCACAGACTTTTTTGGTGAAAGAGTGAATGAAAATGAGATAACAGGGGAATGCTTGATTTTACTCTTTACTTCTCTGTCCCACATGAGGACAGACAGACCTAAACAGAACCAAAATATCGTATTATTAAATACTCCTCTGAACCAAAATACTTTATCCACACAAATAATAAAAAATAAAAATCAATGCCAGACCGCAAACGTTGGTAAAATTTGCTTTTGAAATGGGCACAAAACCACAAGCTTCTTTTTGGCAAATATTTGAGCAGCTAATTTAGAAGACGTGCGGCTGTTTTTCTTGCTCATTTAAGAAAGAGCTAACAGAGTGCAAGTGTCACAGATCTAGCCTTTCTCAAGGCTTTCGCCACCAGCCGACCAACAGGCAGACTCATCGACAGAGGCACACAGTCCTCCATCTGTGTAAGTGGAGCATCCTCTCTCTCTCACTCTCTCTCTCTCAGTGCGGTAAAATAAGAGCCGCGCCTGTGAAAGCTTGTTCCTAATTATACTCTGCCCTCTCCCCCTTACCTGCTCCATCTGCAATTAGAACAGTGGAGCCCTCAGGAGAGTCGTGCCACTGTCCATCACCTGAGTACAGCCTGGCACAGACTACAGCCCTGTGACTGAAGATAAAATTAGGCTGTATTCTCAGTCTCAAAGAAAGAACAATACTGTGTGAGATTGTGGATAACTGCTAAGTGCGCTTTGCTACCCTGAGCTGGTGGGACATAGATTGTTGACCTGGCAAATTAGAATCATGATATGGGGTATATCAGTGCTGCTTCTATGAATTGCAAGTTATTTGGTAACAAAAGAAAAGGTAGCCTAATCTTTTCCAATTTTTAAACTTTGGACACAAAGGCAGATTCTTCATACTTCACAGAGGAATAAGCACACAGGTGATGTTAGGTGGCAGACATCACCAGGAAAATCAGCCTTATTACCCCAATTGCACTCTGACTTTGACCTCAAACCACATGTTTAAGAGGTCTATTAATCCTCTGTATGCAAACTTCAGGTAGACTTAATAAATCAGTCATACTTTGTGCTTATTTAAATCACCATAATGAATGCTGTACTTTAGCTAATACAATATTATTATTATGTGGCCATATATTTCCATCCAAGAAAAAATTCATGACCTACACATCCATGGAAAGTGCAACCGTTTAGTCTGCTTTTACACTTTGCCACCTAGTGACCTAGAACCCGGAGACTTCAGTTATTTCAATTTATTATAAATTAAAATTGTATTTCGGTCTCGGATCGGTGCTATCAGTATGTGTGTGTGTGTGTGTGTGTGTGTGTGTGTGTGTGTGTGTGTGCGTGCGTGTGTGTGTATATGCCGTTTGTATATCTACTCACGTGTGCGCACGCTCACCGGGTCAGTGGAGGAGGAGGAAACGAAGGCTGCTGTTAGTCTGAGGTTTGAGGTGACTCAGGGCCACAACACTGCGCGCCGATCCGCGCATGAAACCAAGTGCACTTCAGTAATCAATGTAGAGGTTGGAAAAACTGTGGTATAGTACACAAAGTGGGGAAACAACAACAGTCCTGCTGCATCAGCGGCGTGCTTGCGTGCGTGTGCGCGTGCGCGCGCGCGCGCGCGTGTGTGTGTGTGTGTGTGTCAGAGCGGCCGAGTCGGCGGTCCGTGGCAGAGCCGGTGTGTATCGCGGGGGAGGAGGAGTGGCGCAGGCGGGCAGCATAGGGGTAGGAGTGCAGGAGCGCCAGGGCGCGGTCTTTACGGCTTTCTTTACTGATCACTCCAGCTCCAGAGACGAGTGGACGGAGTACGCCAGAAGGCAAAGACGAGCGCAGAACATGAGGATTCCTCCTCATAACAGCAGACTCTCAGTCTTCACTGTGCACCCTATCAGTCTGTCACTGCGCGCCGCTTTCCGAATCTCTCCGTTAAGTTAAATAAACGGACTTACCAGGACTCTCGTGTATTTCCTAAATAAATGGACTCGTTCTCATTTTCATTTCGCTGTTTATCGTCAGTGCGTATGGAGAGGCACTGTCCTCCCGGCACCACTGGATCTTGCTTTTGTTTTGACGTTTCCCCCTTGCGCCGCATGACAACCTTGCCGTAGACCGCGCGTACTTTTTACGCACAGACGATGACGAGGATAAAAGCAATAAGGAATTAAAGATCCGTCAATTTATTTACCCCTTCGGGGGATTAAGGAGCTAAAAGGGGAGTACGGAGGAAGGGGGACAGTTTGAGTTTCACCCTTGACCCGTGGCCCCCGTAGCACTCCGTGTTTGGGGGCTTTCTTGTTTTGAGAGGAGGTAATGCGTGTTCCCGCGGTGCTGGGGCTCCTGGTCGCCTGCGCGCTGATCTGCGCCCCGGTGAGCGAAGCGTGCGGCCCGGGCAGGGGCTACGGCAAACGGCGGCCTCCCAAGAAACTCACGCCGCTCAACTACAAGCAGTTCAGCCCGAACGTGGCCGAGAAGACGCTGGGCGCCAGCGGCAGGCTCGAGGGCAAGATCACGAGGAACTCGGAGCGCTTCAAGGAGCTCACGCCCAACTACAACCCCGACATCATCTTCAAGGATGAGGAGAACACGGGCGCGGACCGGCTCATGACCCAGGTAAGCGATTTGATTACGGGTCCATTAGGAGATGCGCTCGGCGCCGGGGATCCGGTTACACGGCGCATTTGGAGCGGCCGCGCACCGCTGCGCGTCTCTCTCTCTCTCTCTCGCTCCTCGCCCTTTGCTCCGCGTTTAAGGCTTTAGTGAAGCGCTGCTATCGATCGCCGCTGCTTTCATCTGGGCCACGTTAAAGGAGGATTGATCTTTCTGAACGCTGCTTCTGTACAGAGAAACCCCATGTGCTGAATTCACAGTCAGTCGTGCTCATTCACGGTGTTTGTTAGGCACCATAGGCAACAGTCAAGCAGTTAAAACCAGAGCTGTCATTTTCAGTGGATCACGGGCGGCCTGTCTCTGTTTTATATTTCACTAAGTACTACAGTACTTTTTTGGACTTCACACTTTTACACTGCAAATCTCCTTTACTGAGTAAACACCTGCAGTGTCAACTCTAAAATCTCTGCGTCCGGCTACATTACATGAGCTGATTTAGTTTATAGTTTAATTTGAGAATACTTATTTAATTGCTTATCCGCAAAGGTTATACTCAATTAACCTGCAAAATCCTATTTCTATTATTTATTCTATTTTTATTCCTCCCATTCTTTCCTGTTGGGTCTCACTTTTGTAGCGTTATAACAGGATGAATGAATTCTTTAACAGGTCTTACAGGCTATATTTACAGTTGTTTATTTTTCTAGTAAGTGCTTTATATATAAACATAATTGAATTACATGGAATTGGATCGGCAAAGATTTACCACATGAAAAAGGAGGTTGTCAACACCAAAATAGCTGAGTATCATATAACTGGTACAGTTGATTAAACAACACATTCACTATAACTTAAGCCCTAGATGTTTAAATGCATCAGTGCTGATTATTTTTTAAAGTGCTTTTATTGTTTGACTTTTATTTAGTATACCTATGTAGGTTGGTCACCCCTTAAGGGCGTAACAGGTGCTTTACCATGACATGTATTTTAACAATAAAAAAAACCCCTGCATTAACTATGCCTGCACACAAACTGAGCAAAACACCATCATTTAGTAACACATGACTTTCTAGAGCATCTTATATGCCTTATTTAGCAACTGTAAACCATCTGACAGTTACATCAAGAATAAAAAAAAGTAGCTGAAGTCGTTGTGGTTTTTTGCTTTCAGAACAAATATTGCTGAAAATAGCAGGCTGTCCTGTTTGTGTTCTGTGTGTTGGCAGTGTCTGCTTGTTTCTATAATAAAAATAAAAAATATGACTAATATACAAGGAATATAAAAACTTGAAAATGTGAAAGTATGTCAAAAGCAAAAAACTTTTGGTTAGTATTTTTAAATGACTTCTAGGCTTCTTTTTTAAATGATGAATGAACAAAGGTGTGACAGTGTAAATCATGTCTTTGGGAAAAATAAACCTGCTGTTATACCTTGATGAAACCATCCTGCCACTGTGGTTTTTCTCAGGTGTTTGAGGAAGTAAGAATCTGTAACTGCTTCTCATTTGACACAAAGTATTAACCCAGAAATGAAGTACAGTTCTCTGAAGAGTGGGATAAGGTATGAAGATATGTACTTACTGACTTCAGGGGAATTTCATATACAATACATTTCACATGTTTATTTTAGGTTAGGCATTTAGAGAGCATGGATAAAGACGTACAGATGCTAATATAATATTTTGCATAATGTTTGCACATGTAATTTCTGCAAATAAATCCTACTTAAGCACTTTTTATTTGTAGGAGAAAGGCCATGTTGTATGTGTTTCTATGATCATAAACTTTGACCATCTCTAACAGTCACCTTTGTGCTTTAGTGATCACTTGTTGATTGCGTCAATGTATTTTGCTCTATTACTGTGTGCTGAATTTTCTTCGTGTTACAGTCTCACTTATTTTTTTCCTTGTTTTGTGCCCTTTCCAAGTCACTCACTAGCAGCATAATTTGGAATTAACATTATTGATCTAATATAATTATGTAAAGGCAAATACGAAGCCATTAATCTATGCTGTTACTTTAACCACTGGCTGTCTTTTTGCATTCAGAATTTGCCTGTGCACTATCCACACACTTTCTTCTGGACAGAACTAGGCCAATGCTTAGTCTTAGTAATGATGAAACAGACCTGCAGTGCTCTAGTTTTCAGAGTACTGCATTTTCCATCTTATGTGTATAATCTTGATGTAAAATGTCTGATCTTGCAGCGTTGCAAGGACAAGCTGAACTCCTTGGCCATCTCCGTCATGAACATGTGGCCAGGTGTGAAGCTGAGGGTCACCGAAGGCTGGGATGAAGACGGCAATCACTTTGAGGAATCTCTGCACTATGAAGGCAGAGCAGTGGACATCACCACCTCTGATCGTGACCGTAATAAATACGGCATGTTGGCACGGCTGGCGGTTGAGGCTGGCTTTGACTGGGTTTACTACGAGTCCAAAGCACACGTCCACTGCAGCGTGAAGTCAGGTAGGAACAAGACTTCGCACTTACATGCTATCAAGATTTGTCAAGGGCATAAGAATATCACATTTTACTCAAGTGCAGTTCTTAGATTAGAAAAGGCTGAAGTAAAGATTTCTGATAAATAATCAGTAATATTTTAAAAGTGGTCTTTATTTTAAAAATCTTCAGATTTCTTAGTTGAGAGATAAAGTAAAGGATATCTTTCCCTGAGAAGGTTTTAAGAACAAAACATGCTATATATCATAATACTAAAATGCTGCTCCGTAACTGTATCCTCAGACTATCCACAGTAGCACCTGTTTGTAACAACAGTCATCTAATTATCATCTAATTACTAGGCAGATAAATGGTTAATTCTGCCTCAATCTATACTGTACCATACACAGTACAAAGTGCTGGAAAGTCCTGGACTGGATGTACAGTTGAATAACTTTCAGTCATTGTGGCTGTGAACCAAAAAGTGCACCTTTTAGCCTATAATACATTTACATCCACAGTTAGTTAGTCAGACTAATATTACACCTTCTAGACTAGACACACACCAGATTCAATAACACCAGTCGACAGAAACACAGACGATTGTAGCGATAGACTCCTGGGTGTGACCGGTTCAGCATTAGTGCTCAGGTGTGTCCGGTTGAGGATTATGGTCTTTTCTCATTAATGTGTGAGGTAAGTGCGAGACTTGGTCTGTAGGTGATGACCAGGTAACAGACCACATCATTAGGCCATAAACACCTCACTATACTCATGTCATCCGGGAATAAATTACCAACCAGGAAGGACAGACTGGAATTTTTCTAGTTATAACTCTTCCATTGTCTGTGTTATCGAAATCATCTTTTGTACATTGTGAGTAATGTTTATTGTGAGCTAATTCCTTACTTTGTAAGGAAGGCACTTTGTCTTCTAATTTCCCCATCTACTTGTGCATTCTTGTCCCATACTTTTATTATTAGTATATTTTTGTGACACTGGAATGGGTGATTTGTCCATTTCAGTCAGAAACAATGTTGTGTGAATAGATTCTGACCTCTTGTTGCACTCTTTTTACACATACACACAAAATTTGACCCTATGTCCTATGACTTTTCTGTGTTAGCGCAACACTTGTGTCAGTTTTTGGGCCCCTGCTGAGGAATGGGACTTCTGTGTGTGTACGTTTATGAAGCACTTTTGTTATCACTCTGATAGGGAGTGCAAACACAGGCAAACCCTGTTGTCTGCGCTTGCCTTATCAAAGTCCTTTATAGGTGTGTTCTGCCACGCAAGGAGCAGTACCACTGCATGTTTGCATATTTAACTAAATGATTTTTGAGAAGAACAACATTAAGTTTTAATGATATTAGACTGGATTTATAATTTGAATGTATAATCACAGCGCATGATTTTTGTAGGATTTGTTAGATTTTATACTTTATTTTTTATATGTTGAGCTGCAACATTTTAACAAATTCTCAAAAGGTAAACCTGTGCTATGGAGAAGGGATGTGGTGATGTGACATGTAATACATATATAATAAAAAAAATCCTCTTACCTGTTCAGTAAAAGCACAGTGACCTCTAAACCTCTCCCTTTGTAGTTGTGGAAACTGAGTTTCATAATGTGTACCTTTGGGTCCTATAATATAGGTGTGGAAAGGGCAGAGAGCAGGCCGAGAGAGCGAGAGACTAAGTGTGACAGAATGTTAAAAGTAGAGCAAGTTACTAAAGTGCTTTTGAGATGATTAACCTGCTCCTTTGTTTTCCAGATGGTTATTCCGTTGTTCCTTTTCTGAGATCTCTTATCTCAGCCATGTCTTATCACCTGGCCTTGGTCCTCACCTTTCCCAAATATTTGTGTTCGGCTCTACAGAGACTTGACTCTCATAGTTGGCTCTATAGCATCTTGCAAAGCCTGACCCAGTACCTTCTGTAGGAGAGAAGCAGAGTCCGTGTTAAAGTCCTGCGGTTATTTATTAGCTTATATTGTACTTTTATGCTGCGACTCAAGCTGAGTGAAAAGAGAAAACTCATTAGCTGTAAGAATGGCGTTTTAAATGTTTGCTTGCACACAACGTTGTTTTGCCACTGTAGCTGACTTTCAATTTCATTGCTTTTTTTTTAACGTGTTTGTGACGAGTGAGAGAGGGTCAGAGAGCGAGACAGTGTTGAAGTATCACAGCATGTTTATATTAACAGTCAAATACTGATTAAGCAGTAACAGATTGCTCTTTGAGCTTAGAGTAAGTTAAGAAGGGTTTTCACAACATCCTTGAGCCAAAGTGTTGCTGATTTCTTAGAAGTATCATACAAATTTCTAAATATGTGTCTGTCTCTTTTTATAAGAACACTCTGTGGCTGCTAAGACAGGTGGCTGTTTTCCGGGAGGAGCTCTGGTCAGTCTGGAGAATGGGAGCAGGAAGTTCATGCAGGATCTGCAGCTGGGTGAACGAGTCTTGGTATCATCGCATGGTGACGGCAGTGGGCATCTCATCTTTAGCGAGGTCATCGGCTTCCTAGACCGCCAATCCTCCACCCGCACACTGTTTTATACAATAGAGACAGAGTCTGGTGCTGCATTAAGCCTCACCGCTGCCCACCTCGTTTTTGTGGCTGAGGGGAACTGCTCGGGCTTGGTGCCCAGGGGACAGCTCAGGACTGTGTTTGCCAGCGAGGTACAGCTGGGTCAGTGTGTGGTTTCGGCTCAGGGACCGGGACAAGAAGGAAAGCTTTCCCGAGTGAATAGGGTTCAGCTACAGGAGGACATGGGAGTGTTCGCGCCTCTCACCCTGCACGGCACGGTTGTGGTTAATGACATTGTGTCCTCCTGCTATGCTGCTGTGGATGAACACTGGCTCGCTCATGTTGCTTTTGGCCCGCTAAGGGCACTTCATCACTTGGGAGGGCCGATGGGCCACCAGGCTGAGGGGGTGCACTGGTACTCCTCACTGCTGCACTGGATCGGAACACACGTACTCGACCCAAAACACTTTCATCCCTGGAGTGCGCTTGCCTCTGACAGATGAGAGGGAAAGAATTGAAATGCAAGAAAGAAACCAGACTGAATGAGAGTGAACGGAATAACTTTTTTGTCCCATTAAAAAAAAAGTTTCTCTTTAAAGACTTGAAGAGTGCAGTAATTCCCTGGGTGTGTTCTCACTTGGAGGACATCCTCAAAACTATTCAAAAACCCACATGTAAAAATATTCAATGCAAAACTCTTTGAAATGGGTTTCTTTTATTGCCTACACTGGAGCATACTCACAAACACAAACACACAAACACGCACACTTCTACACTTATGTGCATATGTGATATTGATAACCATTGATATACATTCTTATACTGACTGAGGTAATGCAACAGAGGTAAGCTGTAGATAAATTAGCTCAGGTAAGCAGTAGCTCAGACATAGGAACGCAGTCTTAGCCTGTCTGATACTGTAGCTGTTTCAGTAGAATAAAGTGTTATATGGAGATAACACAGGCTTTGGGACACACAATCAAATGCAGTTATTCCTAAAGGCAACTAAGAAAATCTACCAGATCTGCTAGTTATCAGGACTTTTCACTCCTGAACTGTCGTACCATTCTGTAAGTTATTTGTTACGTCCTATTCCTCTCTTACAAGTCCAAACTCTGTGTCTTAGACTTTTCACCGGTGTAATGTTTCATGTTTTCCTGCTGGAAATGTTCTTTGTAACTTTATCATGTATTTAATAGTCACATTGTACACTGTATTTCTGCATACTGCATACACAAGGGGCAAAATACACAACGCTGTATCTTAGCTATACTAATTAAGCTATACTGTGCTACTTATTATTTATTAACTTCACTCAGTACAGATGTGTCAGAGAGCAGCCTGTTCAGCATCCCTGCTCAGTATGCTAATTCCCAATGTATGCTTTATGGAGTGATACTCACAATCTGGCGTGCTTCATTTACCTTTTTGTGGCATTATTAACTTTTTACCAAAAAAGATGTCAAAATTATATGTTCATAAAAAATATTTAAAGATCTATTTTTCAAAATTAAACTATATGGAAATATGTTGGTGCCCCTTTTTTCCTGTCCTGTTACTACTTGGTTATGATATGGTATACTATATAAATATACATATATATATATATATATATATATATATATATATATATATATATATATATATATATATATATATATAATATATATATATATATAATATATATATATATATATATATATATATATATATATATATATATATATTTTTTGCCAGAACAGACTATTACAGACCCGCGTTATGACAAAGTGCAACACGAAGCACATTTGGTGCAGTTTCAGCTTCATCAGAAACACATACATGCTGTAGTTCAGTCTACTGAGGTAATAAGCCTGACATCTCTGCAGAGGTCACTGCGATTTTCTCCACCTCCAGGCTTCTGCAGGCACAGAAAGGAAATTTACGGAGTCCAGGCCAATCCAGCACTTTCCTCACAGGTTGTGGAGGATCGTACACAGTCACTAGTCTTTGGCGGTTTTCTTGTGGTTTATTGGCTAATGATTGTATCCTCCTAGTGCTCTGATCTCTTTCAAGCCCCCTCTCAGACAGGGTTCCTGGATCACAAAATAAGATATGTGTTAAGGAACAGGTTATTCTTCTTAATAAAATTTAAATATATATATATATATATATATATATATATATATATATAATATAAAAATATATAAAATAAATAATAAGAAGAAAGAAATAAAGAAGAGAAAGGAAGAGAAATTGTTGCAGGGAGAAAAAAAGGACAAAAAATGTAATTGAGAGAGAGGAAGAATAACGATGAAAGAACGGTGAAAAAGAGCATATAAGAATAATAGAAAAAAGAAAAGGAGGAAAAAAAGAAGGAAAATTAAAATAAAGAGCAGTCAGTTAGGGAGAAAAATGAGCCTTACAGTGTATACCTGCACTGTGTGTGTGTGTGTGTGTGTGTGTGTGTGTGTGTGTGTGTGTGTCTGACATTCTATCCATGTATTTCACTTATTACTTTAGTGCATGTGTTCAGTACCTGAAACTGTGTGGTCTAGAAGAAAGGCCAAGAGGCTAACTAAAAACACAGGCAGCATCAGACAAGACTGCAAAAATATATCAAGACTGCCTACACCTAAATCCAGAGAGATAAAAAACAATTAGTGCACGCATCCAAAATGATAGCATGACCCTGTTTACCAGTGAGAGGAGAACATTTTCTTCATCCTACCAGTGTAGATAAATCCAGACTGCATTCTGAACCAGCGAGGAAGCACCAACGACATGAACACTGTGAAGCCTGTATTGAAAATGTTGCGCCCTGAGTCGACATCTGTGTACTGGAGGTATGTTATTCCTGTTGCTGCAGCCACTGTGTAGGTCACACTTAGCACAGCACCTTGAAATGATGAGGCAAATCTTTTAATTTAAAGATATGATCTTTGCAGATTTTACAGTTATGAGGAGAGTGTGACTATGAGACAGGATGATCACCATGGATAGCCAGAGGGACTGAAGTGAGCACGTGAGTCAGTTGTGGGAACAGACCCAGAACCAGCAGCATCACTGCAGAGAGCTGAACTGTGGCCCGAGACCCACACTGAGAGAGAGAGAGAGAGAGCAGAAATTTCTAAATGCATACATCTAAAGCAGAAATTAATCTTTGTACATTCAGATGGTTTCAAATGATGAACATGAACCAGGAAATGCTGTGTAAGGATTTCTGTTGTACCTGGCTGAGGCTGGTCATACATGCATTAGGCACACTGCTGCAGAGCCCCACCGGTGCCCCCATCAGCCCAGACAGCACACTGCCCAGCCCCTCTACACTCATCCCCCTGTTACATGCCTGTGCTGGAGGTGTGGGAGCATTCAGGAGCCGGGCTGTCAGCACATACACCGCCTGAGAGCTGATACAAGAGGACAACCCTGCTGAAATTCCAGCTGCAATACTGGCACCAGACAGGAGGGGGAGCCCAAGACCTGCATGTAGACGTATGGGAGGAATTAATCTGCCATACTGTGAATTATTGAATCATATTGTGGAAAGTATAAGCTTGTGCTACTTAGTTGTTGGAATTTAAAGCTGTTACAACAACTTCAAGCAAACAAGCAAATCATCTCAGGGTAAATGTTCAAATCTGTGAATAAGGCTCTTCTTTCATAGTGTCCTCTTTGTGTATCAGATTCTCCCATGTGAGAATACCTGGTAAAGGCAGGCTAAGCCAGGCTGCTGTGGGATATGGAGAAAGCAGGTTAGTTGAATTTGCAGCTGTCCAGTCCTGGAATGGAGTAGTATTTAAATCATCCTTGAAAAGCAGTTCGGACACAGAGTGAGGAGTGATGCGTCCACTGTGTTGCAGTGCAGCACACACAACCCACACCAACAGCACAGACAGCAGCACCTACACACAAGCACATAGAAGATGTTCAGGGCAGTATAATGTAGCTTAAATACGGAGCAAGTCAGCTTTCATTATCTGAGTAAATCTAGCAATAATGGTCACATTAACATTTAATTTAACATTTAGTTTATTCTAAGGTAGTTGGAGATGACCTTATAGACCACTGATGGACTGTTATTTATCATAAAGCATATTATTCATTTATATTGATACAATTATTGGTAAAATAACTATAGATTTAGCTGTAGTGCAGATTTTAGTGTATTTATTAACAATACATCTACAGTAGTCCACAACAAAAATAGTAACACTAACTTCATTAGTGCTAATTTATTTATTACTGTATATTTATTCATTATATGTCAAATAAGATATTCTTCACTAAGATAAGTCTATATACTTTACCTTACTAGAGAGAGAGAGAGATTTGTCACATATTCATTATAGTACAGTGAATTTTTCCCCAGCTTGTTAGAAATTTGGCATTAGAGTGCAGGGTCAGTCATGATACAGCACGCACCTGGAGCAGAGAGGGTTAAAGACTGTACTCAAGAGCCCAAAAGGGGCAGCTTGGCGGTGCTGGGGTTTGAACCCCAACCTTCTGATCAGTAACACAGAGCCTTAACCACTGAGCCACAACTGAGTAAAAGTGTGTAGTGGTCCTTTTTAGCTGAAATTGAAAACAGTTCTTGGTAGTGCACACAGATTTCTCTACTGTATAATTAGTGTCATGGAAACTTGATGTATGTAAAGCTGTACTCACTGAGAGCATACTGACGACAGGGTACACTGGGAGCTTTAGATGAGCAGAAAGAGCCCAGCAGCGCAGGTGCTGAGACAAACACACCAGCAAAACCACAGTTCTGAAAATAAAAGTATGTGTTTGTTTGTATAGACCTGTACAAATAACTCTTAGTTTAACTAAATGAAATTGATCAAATCATGTCATTATTTTCTTATCCATCCATAAGTAATCTTATGAAGCACAAGCCAAACCATAACATAAAGTGATGCTCACAGCAGAGCAAAGCCCCAGTGGTCTGAGCAGAGCAGAGCTGCCTCTCTGTAGATGGAGAAGCCCAGAATGCAACACACAGGAGTGAGGACAAGTGGACCACATCGGGTGAGCACGGCTCCGCCCACGCCACACAAACCCACTGACAACTGTACCAGGCCTACTACTACAGCCATGCCCTGCAACTACACACACACACACACACACAAACAGAGGGATGAATTAGTAAATGCTCTAAGAAAAAAGGATTCATAAGTTAAAAAATAAAATTAATTAATTAATTAAAAAAAAAATTTAAATTAAAAAGACCACGGGGGCACGGTGGCTTGGTGGTTAGCATGTTTGCCTCACACCTCCAGGGTTTGGGGTTCGATTCCCACCTCTGCCGTGTGTGTGGAGTTTGCATGTTCTCCCCATGCCTTGGGGGTTTCCTCCGGGAACTCCGGTTTCCTCCCCCAGTCCAAAGACATATCATTGTAGGTTGATTGGCATCTCTAAATTGTCCGTAGCGTGTGTGTGTGTGTGTGTGTGTGTGTGTGTGTGTGTGTGTGTGTGTGTACGCTCTGCGATGGGTTGGCACTCCGTCCAGGGTGTATCCTGCCTTGATGCCCGATGACGCCTGCGATAGGCACAGGCTCCCCGTGACCCGAGAATAAATCGGATAAGCGGTAGACAATGAATGAATGAATAAAAAGACCACTATTCTATTCACTATCCAAATTCCTTGCCACTGACGTGCATGTAGAAATGTGTGTGTAAAGTGCATCTGTAATGGCTTCCACTAAGGGGTAATTATACATAGCGTGATATCACTTTTTTCTTCATCAAAACTTACCTTATATGCTTTCTGTAAAATCTGATAGACTTTAATTTTTTTTTGTTTTTGTTTTTGTTTTGGTTTTAAACACGAAAAAAATATAAATATAAAACATGACTTATATAAAACCAGAGCTTTCATGCAAATTACCCTTACACTGCCAGTACAATAAAATATAAAGTATAAATATAATTTTTAAAAAACCCAATCGCATCTCTTGTATAACTTATATATAAACACTTAAAATTACAAAAAATAAATCTTCAAAATTCATCTGAAGAAGAACTGAATCAAATTCATTCTTTGTTCCTTCAATATCTGATCCAGCATTTTTTTTTTCTGGTATCAGCCTTATGCTGATTTTGGGTAATTATGTAGCTGTAAAAGCATTTTGTATCTACATGTGCTGTGTATTTCTAGGCAGCAGTAACAACTATGGAAAGTACAGAAATACCATCGAACTGGCAGCGTTTTTAATGCAATGTATCCAGGAGAATGATACATATTAAACAAGGAGTGAGCATTGTTCCTGGGTTTTGTAAAACTACAATCTTTGTCTTTGGTATATTTAGTTATATGATGATAATTGTAGAGTATCTTATAGACCACTGTTTATAGTGTGGGGAGAAAGATGTCTATTGGTGTATGGAAAACAATATATGTTTCCAGCTTTTCTATCAACTAAATAGGTTTAACAGCCACATTGGCAGAGTAGGGTTAAGATAATAGCACACAATCAGTATGTGGAGCTGATGATGCTATAAGATAATAGGAAGAGGGGTGGTCTGAGGGTTCAGGACCACGGACAGCAGTGCAGCACCTCTCTCAGTTGGTCTGCAAGGACCTCAAACTGCTCTGATTGATCACACTGCCCCCTGCAGGCTGCATGATTCCCTGCAGAAACAGAAATTAATTAACCTCAGTTCATGATGAAGGACTTACAATAATGATTCAAATTGCTGAATCATATTTTCCTGATTTATCAGATTTGATTGCTTTACAAACAGGTACGGTGTTGGGTGACTGACCTGCACGTGCACCAAGCAAGACAAGAGCTGGAACTAGGAAGTCCAGAGATGGAGCCTGGATCAATGGCAAACTGTGATAGAGGGTAGATGCAGTTTTACACACTCACCATGTAGAAGAAGGAGGAGAGAGAGAGAGAGCGAGAGAGAGAGAGAGAGAGAGAGAGAGAGACAGGAGAGAGAGAGAGAGAGAGAGAGAGAGAGAGGGGAAAGTGGAATAAAAGTGTTTACCGTGATCCAAAACAAGTCTGAAGGAGTGTAGAAACACCAGAGTAAAAGAACACAGAGGCAGCGGCCCTTTCCTTCTCAGCCTGAGGCACTAATGCCCCAACCACCAGTGCACACAGAGAAGCATGGGCCATAACATGCTGCATGAGAGAGAGAGATTTTACTTAATTATTTACTTGCTAAAATAATTTTTAATTAACAATACTTCGCAAGTGTGTGTTTGTGTATTATATGTATATATAGCATATATAGCATTTAAACATTAACACAAAATGGGACATATTATAAGTTCAATTCCTTAACTTTATTATTGAATTAAAAGAAAAAAAATACTTTTAGGTATCATTTTGATGATATAATCAAATTCAACAAAAAGGGGAAAATTTAAGGTCAGGCCACTTAAATGTAGCTAAATTAATCTTTTAGGACAAAAATTTTGGACACCTTTATATTCACACAAGACACATTCTGATGTACTTATGATTGCTTATAAACACCCATTGTATTATTCATTATATAAATTTAATTGGTGAGAAACAAAACACACACATCATGTACAGTTAAATAAACCATAAAAATTATTCCAAGCATTTAATGACTGTATTTTTGTAAAGATATTTGTATTTAATGCTGCTGCAGCTGAGGGTACTGGAAAAAAAAAAAAGCATTTGGCATTAAAAAAGGTAAAAACCAATAAACCTAAGTGGTGTACATGGCTTAAATCATATTTAGTCTGGTGCTCAGTTGCTAGTCTTTATATTGAAGCAATACTTAATTGAACAAAGTGATTCTTTGGCAATCCTTTCTGTCAGAGGCAAAGTGAAATACAACACATCCTACCTGCAGTGCCAAGGCTATATTTAGCAGGAGTGGAGGACGGCGGTCCACTTTAAGTGTCTTCAGTGTGTCGGCTTGGTTAAAGTCCTGCCGAGGACATGCTCCGATGCACTTACGTCTGTCTGGCTTCACCATTTCCACTTCACAACCCTGCCCCAGGTCAGTATAAAGTAAATTCTTTTTTAGTCCCGCAGCTTTCGCTTTCAGTATGAACCAAATCCCTTCAGAAGACTATATTACTGACAGGACTGTATGCCTTCAGAGAAAGGCCTTTGTCTCTCTTTGTGCGGTTCAAATCATATGATGACCTTTGACTCCAGGATTGTGAAAGCTGAATTGTTTGTGATAACTAACTGGATGCTTCCACTTAATCATTATCCTGTCTCATGGTAACAATAGCACTGAACTCTATTGCATATGTACGGTAGCTTTTGTGAGTTTTTGTTTGTTTGTTTGTTTTTGTATTTTACTTCCTTGTAGTCAGTGTCACATTTGATTTGTCATGTTAATTTATTATATACATGAGAACCTCTATTTATTTATCTTAAAACATGCTTGAATTTGGAAATAATGATACTGTAGCTCTGGGGCAGCTTTTGTAACAGTTTCTGCTTAAGTATGCAATGTGAGTAATTGCTGCATACACTAACTTTAAAGACTGTAAAACTGTAGTCCTATAGTAGCGAATTAACATCTGTTAACAGTTCACAAGAGATTTATACAAGCTCTCTATGCAACATCAACATCACTGCTACTATTTTCATTTAAATATAGATAACATTAAAGCATATACAGTGAAGAAGAATAAAAAAAGACATATGCTAGTAGGATTAAATCAACATTTATTAGAGCTGACTTGACAGTAAGCTACACAGATTTAGAAGAAGAATATTCATGGCTTAGAGGCAGAAGGAGGACCTGGACAAGAAACCCACCTCAGTAAGAGAACATGAATATGTCTACACACTGCACATGGAGTTAAGCATGCTTAGACCTCATTCACACAATGGTCACATGTATACTGTAGATATGTGTACTGTAAAATATTATGTGTCTTCATCAATGAAACACAAGAAAATGTCACCGTTTACACATTTACAAATGCACTGGCACAAGAATAGAAGCAAATACACTCTTATAATGAAGTACATGAGGGATAAGGGTGTTTTCTACTCGTAAGGGTTTTCTCTAATGAAATCGAATCAAATCCTATCAACTAGAACTCCATCAAGTGCTTCAGTAATTCATTTATCCTCTTTCAGTGAGATGTAATTAAATTTTTACTGAAACTTTACAAAACAAAATTATAGACTACACGGAAACACTTGATTGGATGAAGCTCTATCATGCTTGGTCATAAGAAGTGTCTTAGTGAAGAAGGATCAATAAGAAACAAACAAACAAAAAACACTTTCTCTTAGAACACAGTGCACTGGATTATCTCTTCCTCAGTGCAAATCGTGACGAGGTTAAAGTTCACGTCAGATATACAGTCACACACAAGGGAAGTTACGGTTCAAAGTGAACTAACACACATGATGAGCATCCAGAAAGAACTAAAACACAACATAACAGAGAGGCCTGTGGATTATTAGCAATCCAGCCAAGAGTCCAGTCCATGGCACTTTACACATTCACCAGGATCTCTTTTTACTCTAATTTTATTCGCAATGTACAAAAATAAAACTATAAACGTTGAGAAAGAGGGTTTAATAAATATAATGCATATTTCTAATTGAACAATGCACCATAGAATTAATTAAAATACAAATCACAGCAGAAACCTTCAATCACAACAAATGTGAATATCTTAATATGAATGTTGTGGCAGAAGAAGTAAGATTAGCCAAGATGTTATTGCATATCACATATCTGGAGAAAGGGGTCACTGACATCTAGTGTATTACTATAAAATACATTGTTTAAAACAATTTGATAAAGAAATGAAGAAACGAGGCAACATTGCCTAAGAATATCTGAGGGCCAGACAGGGCACAGTGTTTATGCTCATTTTTCAACTAGTTATCCTGAGCAGAATATCTGTTCTTTACAGTCTAAATTAGCTGCATATGCCAGTGGTTAGCTGCATATATTAGGAGCTTTTTACAGCATGACAGTAAATTTGAGTACTTTGAGGTCTTCTAGTTAGAGTCTGTGCTATAAATAATGTTAAAATGATTAACTACAAATAACGTTGAAAAGCCCTCCTGATTCTCAGCTGCGATATGATTATATCTACTCAAGGAATATCATGCAGACATCTGTATTATATAAAATATTACTCATAGATATTATTTACTGGCTTCATATATTCATCTACCTGTTGTGTACTGACTTATCAGACAAGAAATTACTTGAAAGATTAGATGGAAATTTGTAATATTCTGACAAGGACATATAAAATATCTCAACACATTTCAGAGAGCCTTCAATTAATTAAATACAGACCAAATACTCAATATGCTGACAAATTCTAACAATCCCTATGTATACACGAGTCCTGTGTGCCGATGTGGGCTGCCTGTGTTGCTGCAGTGATAATTCGCATACCTCTCTTCTCAAAGAGCAGCCAGAAAGTGTGAATATGGAGAAAAGGAATCACGAAAAGAAGAGCGAATGGCAAAAAGTCATATCCTGGCTTTCACATCTTCCGTGTGAAGTTCTCAGGAAACACTCCTTTTTTGCTGTTATCCTTCATCTGAATCCATTCAGCCTCTTTTATTCCCATCAACCAACCGTCATCCTGCAACAACAACAACAACAACACAGACATGCAAATAGACACACACAAACAGATATACACACATACACAGAGACACAGATGGACACACAAACACAGGTATGGACACACACATTTGGTTTTAAAATGTTCAGGTTTAAAAAATATGTTAGACACAAGGCACATTTAACTGTGGAATGATGTAGTTATTCAAGAAGTGCATAGAAAGTTACACAACATTACAGCATTTTATTATACATAAAATGGAGATAAACCAGAAGAAGTGCTGACCTGTTCCTCTGGGTTATCGTACATCATCACAAGCACCACATCTCCTGCCTTCATCTCCAGCTCATCTGAGTCATTGGCAGCATAATCATGCATCGCTTGGACCTGAAGAGAACAAAAAGAATGGATTTTTTTTTTTTTTTTTTTTTTTTTTTTTTTAAATCAAGCAGTCTGGGGATCTTTTTGTTCACAGCCAGTTAGCAAATCTATATAGGACTGCAACAGTGTAAGATCTGAAATTTAGACTTACTTTGTACAGAAAGTTTGGTGGCATGTCTGTACACTCTGTAGTCGTTACTGCTGTCTAGAAATACACAGGAAATGTAGATACAATAAAAAAAAACCCATCACATTTAATCTAAAAAATACAACTTGTGTATGAGGACACTCACTGGTTCAGGCTCCTCTGTTGCAACTGCAGTTTCTGCTGCCTATAAAAAACAAGAGGACAAATGGACGGAGAGACAGACACAAAGAGAAGGACGAACACAGACATAACAACAAAACAGTAGCAAAGTAAATCTCTGTACTCAAACATATATCACCCAGTACAACCTACTAATACACTATGACTGCTACTGCTACTATCCACCATGCCCCCAATTGCCATGCCAAGTGATGTCATGCCTAACTGGTGGTGCCCGCAGCAGCATGCCTTCAGTCTGGCTTTTCATCAGCCAGTGAAGGCATGGGCACAACCTCATCTAGAACAATACCTGAGCCCCATCATTCTGACAACCCTCAGCCTTCACCGGCTGGGACCCATCATCATCCCAAGTGGGCTCTGCAGCTGGAGCATGTACTGGTTGGCTGCCATCATCATCATCCCAGGTAGTATAAACAGGTGGGGCAGTATACACAGGCTGACTACCATCATCATCCCATGACTGAGCTGCATCAGTGTGGCTTTCAGATTGCTGCAGGTGAGGGGACGAGGGTGAGGGAAGGTGGTAGAGGGCAGTGGATAGGGGGCATATGGCAGCCAGGTGGAACCATGGCCAGGGATCATTCACAAGGAAAAGTGAAGAAAAAGTGTGAAAGACGTGGTCATTGCTACAACTGCAGATTTACAAAAAAAGAATTTTTCTCGGTCGATAGTATAGGGCTCTTTTGTGGAGAAATACTGAAGAGACTTGAAGAATAGATACTAAAGACAGACAAACAGAACGATAAAGACCTTTACATGTATATAGTTACGTATAAATATACGTTATTTTAAAAGAAAAAGGGAGATAACCCTTGAAGATGGTTACAGAAGACTGAACTTAAATGCACTCACCTCCCATGAATCCCAGTTCTTCAGAGGTGGAAAAAAGAAAAAAAAAAAGTGCTGAATTGTTTTAATATATGTTAGTTTCATTAATTAAGAAAGAAGTTGCTTTTGGCTGTTCCCTGTTCGGGGTCGCCACAGCAGACCAACTGGTCCGCAACAACTGGGCACAGGTTTTACGCCAGATGCCCTTCCTGACACAACCCTCCCATTTTTCTGGGTTTGGGACCAGCACTGCATCCAGTGGCTGGGGTTTGGGCATTGGCTGGGAATTTAACCCGGGCCTTCCGCATTATAGGCGAGAAACCTACCACTGAGCCACCAATGCCTCTCATTAATGAAGAAAAAAGGTTATTTATTTGCATTGTAATTTTTTTCATCACACAGTGAGACAGACCTGTGCTGAAGCAGTGGCTACAGGTGTGGTGGCTGCCTGCAGTGTGTCCAGGTCCATGTCTAAAAGATTATTAGTAACTGGAGCATCATACTATCAGACAGGGAAAAAAACATAAGAGTACCTCATTAGCTCTTCATTCTTTTCAATATTATAGGACATGCTGTAAAGTACGAAACAAACATCCATGGAAAGAGCATGGGTATAAAATGTAATACTGACTTGTGTTGGAGAAGTAACACTAATGCCAACAGCAGCAGCATCATCAAACAGATTAATAATGTTCTCCTGCTTCAGATCCTTGGATGGAGTGACTTTAGGTGGTGGAGGAACAGCAGGTTTCAGCTGGTTACACACAAACACATAAACTTTAGCAACATATAACTGCATTGTGCTCTTACAAAGCAATTAACCACAAAAGGGCTAATATACTGTTCAGGTCTCATGACTATACATTCTATAACATACTATATAGGTCTCAAGCTTTTTAAAGGAAACTGTACTGTGTATTTTAATTTAATTCAGTTTTATTTGTATAGCTCTGTTAACAGTGGACATTGCAACAAAGCAACTTTACAGAAATATGTAAATTCAGGGTATAAATATAAAATTTGCGAATTTATCCCTAATGAGCAAGCCAGAGGTAATAATGGCAAGGAAAAACTTGCTGAGACAACATGATGAAGAAATCTAGAGAGGAACCAGAATGAAAAGGGAAACTCATCCTCATCTAGATAGTGTGAGACTGTATAGTGTGATTAATAACCAGGAAATTCATTTAGTTTTAACATGAAGTCTTTTTTGTTGAAGTTATCAACTCTTTAGTGATGAAAACATAAGTGCAAAACTGTTTGTGGCAATTGCAGTCCAAAGCCATCTTCATACTTTCATACTTTCTTGGAACTATCCAGAGTAAACTTTTAATTATTTTACAAAAAACAGCATTGGTAAAATCTTGAAAATAAGCTGGTGGTGTATCCTGCAACAAGAATGAGCTTCTCAGTCACCAGGCTGATTTGATAAAAGCAGCTTAAAACAGTGTCAACATATATGTTAGGTTATGTGTGCAAGGGTGTATGCAACAAATATTACAAATTGAGCAGTTCTAAAAGCTGTGCAATATAAAATATATTAGAGGATGTTACAAAAGAAATGAGTGAGCATTAGACAATACTGATATTCGTTTAAAAGTGTGAACTGTAAACATTTAATAACTGATAATTTCACTATTCATTTCATAACTTACATTGTTGACTATTTTTTAAATACTTATGATAACGAATAAATATCAATGCAACCTATCACACTAAATGTCCTGTTGCTATCAGCAAATTTCCTGTCAGGTTTATTATGCTATATGGTGATACAATCATTTGTACTCTATTCTAATTCCATTTGAACAAAAGCACAGGATAAAAAAAATCTCCAACATGTGACTTCTGCAAATATTAAAAATCAGAGGTGAAGGTCTTTTGTAACACTGCAACTTTACCTTAGATGGAGATTTGGGGATAGCCGGTACTGCTGGACTCAGACTGTGATTGGTATCTTGATTTCCTTCACTGGAAGATGAAGGGAAGACATGAAATTTAACTACAGGACACCATCGAGCATGTGGTAAGTCATACATGCAGGCCAGTTCAAGCCTCACAGGTCAAGCCTTATCTTCTGTAAGCAGTTCTGTGCTTAATCTGGATATCAAACTATATATTATTCATGCAAAGAACCTGTATACACTTGCTTCTTTCATAAAACCATTCCTCACATGCTTGGAGTGGGCTGACAGAGGAAAACACATCTCTTCAAACATGTAACACGGTGAAGTTATAGAGGCTAACAAGTTTTCATCTCACACAAGTGGCCAGCAAAAAGCAGCACACACACAAAAACGCACACATACTGTACATACGTACATAGCACACGGACACACAGTCACACATCCTGGAACGCACACAGACACACACACTGCTGGGCTGCCACTGTTACCTCCTTTTGATTGTTGAGGTCTTCTCCTCTCGGTTACCTGTTTTTCTGTGAGAGTGGTGGTGGTGTACATTGATTTGTGCACTCATTAGTTCTCAAGTTTCTTAACAGCAGTCATAATGAGCAGATAGTGACATTGAGGTGCTAACACTCTGACACTAAAGAGACTGTAAATATGTCTATTTATTCTGGACAATATTCTGACTGTTATAATCAATAAATATGTGACTGACCTGGGTAAGTCTTGATTCTCCAGCTTCACCAGGGTATCATACATATTTTGGCTCAGCTGTGAGAAATGAAGTCAACATAAGTCTACACAAAAGAATAAGCTACTTCTACATAGTAGATGATACATTGTACCTTGGTTTAGCAATAGATGTTACCTTTCCAACTTCTCGGTGAAACTTCTCCTCAAGACCAGCCACGCTCTGGAAAGTGTTCACATAGAAGCCAACACGACTAAAGAAGAGAAGAGAGAAGCTCAGATCTGTCCAACTTTCCAGCAATCAACACACTTCAGCATTAAATATGCAGTAAAATGTCATTATAAAACATGCTGCCAAAAAAAAAAAAAAAAAAAAAAAATCATACAGCACTGGAAATTAGCAATACACTATAAAGGATGGTCAGGCATCCACACATTTGTAGATGCCTGACCATCACACCACATGTGGTCCTTCCTCAAACTGTTACCACGAAGTTGAAAGCTAACAATTTCCTTATTATGCTGTAGCATTACAGTTTCCTTTTACTGTAACTAAGGGGCTCAAACTTGTGCATGGCACAGCATAACATTGCCCCTTTACACAGTGCAAGCTCCATAAAGACATGATTTATCAAGTTTGATGTCAAGGAACTTGAGTGGCCTGACCTCAATCCTACTGAACACCTCTAAGATGAACTGCAATGCCCCAGGCCTTCTTGCATAACACTGCAGTGCCTGACCTCACTAATACTCTTATGGCTGAATGATGACAAATCCTCATAGCCAAGCTCCAAAATCTAATTGAAAGCCTTCCTAGAAGAGTGGAGCTAAATCTGGAATGGGATGTTAAAAAAGCAGATATGGGTGTGAGGGTCATGTGTCCATAAACTTTAAGCCATATATTGTATATAATTTATTGTATATAATCTTAAATTATCCTCAGATTCACAGAACAAGACAGTACATTACAGTTTCCACAAAAACACATTAAATAGATAACTAACTAACTAACTAAATAAATAAATGAACTCAGAAAAGATATTTGAATTTAACTTGTTCCTGCATGTTACAAGTGCTGTTTTTAGATTTTACATGAACCTGATGTTTTGTTTAGAGGCACTCAGATGCAGCCACCCCCTCAACAAACAGCTAAAACATAGTGACAGCTAGCTGCCTTTATACTGGAATGACAGCTGGTGAAAGGGATGTTGGCACAATGGTGAGATTAATGCTTCAAGCTATTATACCATCAGTGTTCAGAGGTTGGAATAACAAACATTGACATTGATGGCAGGTCCGTAATAAGAAGCTAATTTTAATAGGGCAATAATAACAAGATTTAGTTTGTACACTCAATTTATTTTATTCTCAAATGATCAGGGTAATTCCAGCATAATGGATGAGCTATCTGCACTTACAATGGCTAACAAAATGTCTCACAGCAGAGACAAGCTTAGGATGAGTGAGTCAATTTGCATATGTTCTCAATTATCCTCTTGAGGACAATGCAGAAAAACCTTTAAAAACAAAACCCCTGTATTGACTTACATGTTTCAAGTACACATCAATTTATCAGGGTTATGTTTGTAACATTAAATAGACAAACCGTTGAGGGAGCCTACAAATTTTCTACAAAGTCTGAATTTTAAAGCCTAACAAAAGCAAAAAGCATCATACGTATGACAGGAAATTAACACATGATTTGAATTAACACAAAATTATAGATTTGAAAATATTTCTTATTGTTTCATTAAGAAAAATCTGCTGTTATGGACATGACATATAAACAAGTACTTCATATAGTATTTAAAATATAAACAATGCAGTTTGCAATTTTCATTGATATAAGACTGAACATATTAAAAGTGTTTTTCTTCCTGTGTTCCCAATCATTTATAACACAGTGCTGTTGAATTCTCAATTCTGATTGGTTGAAAGTATTGATTAATTTTCTATAACAACAACTAAGACAGTAGGGTCACCTGTGAGGTTTATATTAAAAAGTGCATATTGTAGTACGTTATTTAATCATTTTTATTTTAAGAACATAAACAAAGACTTGAATGCCAGATAGACTACACCTTAAACACTGTGCATGTAGCAATGAACCTGACAAGCTGGGGTTTTGTCTAATTAACTTCCTGAGAGAGAAAACAAGAGCCCAGTGATGGAATAACTGTTACAGCTGCTGTACCACATGTGCTAAAAAATAACTTTAAATGTAAATTAAACATAGATAAAAAATCTATCACATTCTTAACAAATGAAACTAAATTACTATCGGAAATTACTATTCTTAGAAGAATAAAACATTTTGAGACATAATGTTCTTGATAAAAAATTTGATGGTAACTGTAACTCAGCTTCACATCACCATATTGTTGATTATTTCCCTACAAGAGCATGTCTGTTGTATTGTATGTCTTACCGGGTGTATATAATAACAGAAGTAATTTAAGAAGTTAATTTAAGCACTTACCTGTTCCAAAGCGATGGCAGCTCCTCCTGAAGATCTATGTTGATATCTTCAAATACCTTCTGTGCCCTCTCTAACTCTTCTTCTGCCTGTACCACAGATACATGGGTTATAAAAATTATGAGAAAAAAATCATCATCATTAAAGAAACCTGTCAATTTCACAATCATTTAGCTATGCCAATAAGATTTACAATGTAATATAATATCATATAAAGGCAGTACTTTAATAAGCGAAATACACAATAACGTTAATAAATGTTTTATATACTGGTATGCTACTTACTTTGACTTTGACTCAGTTACACCTGAACAAAGTACCATATTGAGGAAAGATGGCCAAAATGAGTGAGGCAAACATGTATTTTTAGATGGTGTCTTTTTCCTCAATGACATAAGAAATTGTGACTTGCATCTCCAACTACAAATTGGAGACGTCTTTAACAAATACATTAAAGAAGAATGTATTTTCAGGTAGCATTGCTCAGTTGCATGCATTAATGTTATGCTCATCTCTCCACAGGTGATGCTTGAGCATAAACAAAATTACAACATGCAGATGTATGAATGGACACTCAGAGGGCATAGGTCATCACTGCCTAATTGATCAGCTCTTTAAATGTGTGATGGCTTACTAGTCCAACATAACACTTTTATAAGAGCTATTTTCCATGGCTTTCCATGATATTACCATGTTTTCAAAGATGTGTAGAAACCCTGATAGAGCCCTGATTTGATTATTCAGTTGCAAAAGCCTTTCTAAGTACAGTACAGCCTTTCTAATTACAGCAACTGATCAACTAATAAGTGTAATTACTCTGTGTAATTACCTGACTCCTGGTCAGGTTGGTCTGAGCGATATTATGAGCAGATAGAATTCCTTGTGCCCATCCCGGAGTGGCCCTCTCCAACAAAGAGGCAGGCTTATTAAAACAAGACAAAAAGAAAAGTAAAAATGAGTACTGATTCTTGAAACAAACACATCCACACAGTGAATTTGTTCAAGACACCTTATGAATGTCAAAATATACATCTATCTACACTTACCTTGGAAATTTTAATCCCTCCTTCCTTCTTCTTGCCCTTGTTTACTGCAGCATATGTGTGACGGGCGCTGTCGTAGTCCACCAGCTTTCTGTCACGCTTCGCTATTCGGGCCTTAAAAAGGAGTTATATTACACAAGCTCATTCAGCTACGTATGTATGCAAGAAGACCAAGGCAAACGTTCTGAATGCCTGATATTACTTACAACATCAGTTTCACTACCTTAATATCAGGAAATTGGCCCAAATAAGTGTCCATGGAGATTAAAGCATGATCCACTAGTTTTTGGTGAAAATCTGTCCACAGGAGGTCTGAATCCTGCAATAAATCAAGCAGGAAAAATGTGCTACAGGTTACTTATACTTGTTTAAACAACACTGCTGCAATTTATACTCAATCCACTAACTCTGGAGCTCTATTAGTTGAATTGAGTTTTCTGCACCAGACAGATAGTATGCATTGATTGATTGACTCATTCATTGAGTGATTTTACCCAAGCCTCATGGCACACTACTAAACTGTTTAAATATACCACGGAGGCAAAAAAAATATGGAGCTTAAAGCCCTCAAATTTCTGTGGATGGAATCAAGAAAATGCGTTTGAATCTAATTCTTTTATTCATTGCAGTCTTAATATATTTTGAATATATCTAGGAGAGCTCTGCCCTGGGCTGACTGTGTGATACTATTTGTTTATGACTTCATCTTATGACTGTGATATCCTATGTTTTGTCCTAGACATTCTTTCTCTCTCTAAAGCTGACAACAGAAATTCAGAAAGCAGAAATATAGCAACCACTGTATTCTTAAAGAAATGCTGTTGGACAAATAATATAGTGGCCAACATAGAGTCTTCCTCACACACTCATTTACAGTTACAATAATAAAAAAATAAGATAAAGCAGTAACCTCTACAACAGAATCCATTTCATCTTTGCCATCCCATTCCGGTTCATACATATCAACTAGGCACTCCTGAAGTCGTTTCGAGGACTCATGCATCGCTGTTGAATAACAAAGAGAAAAGCAATGGCAATGGAAAAATTAAGACATAAAGAATAATAATAAAATAGGAGACCTGAAAGTAATGAAAGTACCTTTCACAGCGGCCAAATAGGCTCGCAGGTCTTTCTGCAGTTTGGTGCCCTCAGCCTACATGATCATGTAGAGATGAATGTAAATGCACATACAGACAAAGACAGATGACAAAGTACAAGGCTGAAAAATACATATTACAAGGTGAAAAGAAATTAGATTGTGTAGTGAGTCCTTACTAGCTGTTTGTTAAAGTTAATCACTCCTTCTTCAAATGCAATGTCTTTGGTCTCATCTGCCTTGCCAAGCTTCTGCAGAACCTGAAAAATAACAATGCTTTATTGTTTAAAGTCAACATTCAGTATGCGAGGAGACAAAAAAACAAACAAACAAAAAACCCCTCAGTGCATTATATAAAACAGATCTTGTGTAGAAAACCAGGATTGAGTAGAAAAAGCTCAACACTAATATATACTGCATAATGTACATTAATCTAAGTGACAAAACATGGTCAACATTTTGGACAGAACAAACATTTGTAATCATTCTGCTAAGGATACTGCATACTATAAAATCTAAAAAAAAATCTGAAAAATCAGTCCTTGCGCCACTATTTACATGAGAGACTTAGTTTTCTTTATTCATTCATCTTTAGTAACTGTTTTATTACAATGGGTCTGGATCCTATCCCAGGGTCACTGGCTGTGAGGAAGGAATACACACTAGATGGGATGCCAGTCTATCACAGGGCACTATACGCACTCATAGGGGAAGAATAACATAGTCAATACTCTGTCAAGCATGTTTTTGGGACATGAGAACCAAGAAAATGGTGAAATCCAATCTTAACATAAGCCAGCTTATGGGGAAGCTGGGGTCAGAGCCCAGGTCAGTCATGAAACAACTACCCCTAGAGCAAAATAAGGTTAAGGGCCTTGCACAAGAGCCCAAGCAGCATGATGGTGATGGAGATTGAACTTCCAACTTTCAGACCAGTAATACAACACCTTTAACCACTGAGCCACATAAAATCAGTATAGATAACAGCCCAAGCTCAGGGGTGAACCAGCTTGTGCTGTGAGACAGCAACACTGCCGGCTGCACCATTATGTCACTGCCCGCTTGTTAGATTTTGAGGACAAGTGTTGGACATGTAACCATGGTTATACACTGTACATACAGTGTAGGTGTTGGTTTAAATGACCAGGGCTGTCGGTACAATTTTTTTGGTCATTTGACAGAATAATGCAATGAAACCTTTTTGTTTCATAGGGTCCTAATGACTCATTTGTCTACTCAAGATCCTTGGGATCACCCCCGCATGACCCCTTTAAAGCACCCCTGCAAATGATGCTAAAAACTGCAGTGTCTTAAAGAAAGCAGATTTCCACATATCTCCATTAATGTCTGACTGATGCGAATCTCTATCATACTGATATCAAAATTTTTGAAGAAAAAAGACAGAATACCCAAACTGAGAGGCAACTGGCCTGCAGGATGCTAAACAGAGCTCACTGCAGTGCCAGTTAAAGGGAAAGCCTCGACTCCTCGGGATCTTATGTGCTATATTATAGGCCTGTGCCCTTGGTACACAGAGCTTCCTCCGTTTGATCATTTAGCCACCTGAAATTGCAAACATAAGACTTTGTTTTCCTAATCGTACTGCATCGTTTTTAAACGGACTGGCATTAATAATGGGATATTGGCGAAGACTGTAACGCAGTTCTGTCATCATAGCAGGATAATTAGGACACGGCAGCCAGATATCGAGCATCGATCATTCAACCTTAACGTGTGCACCAAGACAGATGAAAAATTGCTCCTGTAATGAGATTTTCAGTAATAAATGCGTGATGGGGTTCCTTACCTTTTCTTGAGCCCTGGTTAATTTTTTCTGTACGTTACTGGCTATTTTTCCTGCGGAAACCCCTTTGCCCATCGTCAGATCAGCCATTTTGTCTCTTTTATATCTCTTAAACGGTAGTCTGAACACTTAAAATGTTTATCGCATTGAGAAATCGCACGCTTGTCCACAAGAATATTCACGATGGACGTTTCGTGGGCAGATAACAATAATAATAATGACCGTTTATTATAGGGAAACCTGCACGCGCACGCAAATGCGCGTTACCCAGATGAACGCCGTCTTAAAGGGACAGAGCGCCGTTTTACCGTGTGGGCGGGGTTTGCCTTGTCGTGCGTACCCCGGATATTTATCTATCTATCTATCTATCTATCTATCTATCTATCTATCTATCTATCTATCTATCTATCTATGTGTTTGTTTAGAAATCTCATTTTTAATAACATAGTTCATGAGCTATCTCAGGCGTAATCGGGCAATGGTATTGGAAAAAAAGTTCATGATCTAAAGATGATACAATCAGCTAATTATGTTTTTTTTTTTCATTTACTTTTTTTTTCTTCTGTTAATGGTTTGTAGCACTTGATGAAGACTTGAAATACAGACTGTATTGCCAAGCTTGAGCAAGGTCCCCAACCCACCCTGCTCCAGGGGTGCTGCATCATAGCTGACCCTGTTCTCTGACCCTGTTCTCCAGCCCCCAAGGATGGGATATATGAAGAAAGAATTTCACTGTACAATAATGTCACAAATAAAGACAACTTAACTTGTATAGGCTTGTATGACAACAAATTTCTGCCTGTCCTTTAAGAACGTCAGTGCTGCAATGATGCATCCTGAGGTGCACCATGTACAGGATGGTTTTGGTTAGGGATCCTATTAGTTAGGCAATCATTAGCTTAGCTGTACAACAATCATTTCTACTGAGCGCTCATTAGACACTGTGGGGTAAATGGTTATTATGACATACTAGGGTATGTGGTAGCTTAGTGGTTAAGGTGTTGGACTACCCATGTCCACCAAGCTGCCACTGCTGGGCCCCTGATTAAGGCCCTTAACCCTCAACTGCTCAGTTGTTTATATTAGATAAATTATAAGTTACTGTGGATAAGGGCGTCTGCCAAGTATCAGAAAATGAAAATGTACTGATGTATTTTCACCACATGATGGAGACAAAACGATTTTCATCAAACTTGTTTCCTTCAATATTTTTTAGAGGAACGACACCTACATTCATAACAGAAATATTTTGCCGTGTTTTTTTTCTTTTAAACTTTTTTTTTTTTCAAACTTTAGTACAAAATAAATAAGTATATACCAAGAACCATAAAGTTTTACATATTTACATATTTTTAAATATTGCAAGCTATGAAGGGACATCCTAATCACACTACACTGCTGTGATGAAGTAAGGATGATATCAGAATTACAGGCTTCCCAGATGACCAACTCCTTCCTGTAAGTGGATAAGTGGACTATTAGATAAACATAAAAAAGTACAACGGCCTGAGACATTTATATTACATTTTATAGAATATATATGAAATGATTTTTTCGACTGTCCTTGTTATAAAAAATTTTCTATTATAGAATAAAAATAGACTAATATTAGACTAAAATAAAATGACATTAAATTACATTTTAGGTGTACGGGGTGGATAGGGGAGAATATATAAAAATTGAAAAATATACAAATGAATACAGATACTGTATATGATTGATGAGTATGAATAAGGTCATATGAATACAGTTTGACTATATGACTATTATGAATATATACATTTATATAATAATATATGAATTTATAGTTTTAATAACAGGCTGTTCTATTGGGATAGGAATCGCATAAAAATAATCATATACTGGAAACACTCTCAGCATCTCTCCGTAACGAACAGTTATCACAGTGCGCTCGCAAAAACCCGCCCCCCGCCCCGCCCCTGCTTTTTGTCTCCCTAATGGTACACTCCAAACAAAGCCGTGAGCGCATGAACGACTGAATTGAACTCGAACCGCTGGACAGAACGGAAGCAGGTTCGGGTTCAGTACCGGTCCCTGTGGGGAAACCGAATCATGATTCAAAGCAAAAGGAAACACGTTTGGTTTGGTTTCTACAAACGATAGCGCGTCTGTTTGGTTCTGCGCCGTGGTTGTGAAAGATAGGTGTGGATAAAGAGAAATTCACCTGTTCTGGTTCTCCTTAATGGAAATGGCCGTTAAACTCGGCGGAGGGGTTTGTTAGATAAATGAAAGACAGGTTGACAGATCACTGGAAATGATGCTGAGGTTTAAACTCGAATAGACGAGGAAATCACAACTCCTGGAGGAGCTGGAGGAGCTGGAGGAGGTGGAGGAGGTGGTAAGTTGTTATTGTTTTTTTTTTTCTCTTTCTCATTTCACAGCATCATAACACTTAACACAGATGAATATGAAGCTTTGATGCACTTTAATGATTTTTTCACTGTGCTTCGTAAAAACTGTTGAGATTTGAGCTTTGAGGACATGAGCTCTGGTTAACATCAGGCATTCTTGGGCAATTAAAAAGATAATCAACGGTCTTAATGGTAAAGGCTGCTTTTATTGCATATATCCCACATGTATGGTTACACATTAATTATATAGACATTTGGAGCTGGGGAAAAATGACCCATGAGCACCTGAAGGCATTGTTACTATTGTTCTCTGAGCAGCAGTGATCCTTTTGTTTCATCTCCCATGTATCTTCATATGCTGTTGTGTTTGGTTCGTCTGCAGCCATGCGATAACGTCTGATGTAAGGTACTCCGGATTACAATCACATTGTCTATTGCATTCATAGAGTTTATTAGATCATGGTCACAAATAAGAGCCTGTCGTTTCAATTTAATGATTTGTTTGAAAGCAGGTGGGATTGAATTTGGGTTGGCATAACAGCTTGTGAGGAAGTCACGTGGTCAGGCTGACACAACATTACAGGGCTTCCCCCCATTAATAATCCTTAATTCTAACTGACTCCAATGTGATCATCAATCAGATCTCTGATGTGAGATGCCATCACATATGATGCAATTCTGGAGACTGGGGACGCTATTGACTGATTTTCTTGATTAGTTTCACAGTAATGAGCTATCTAATCACTGAGGGAAAATTATTCCTGAAAAATATATTTGATTTTGTCTGCATAGGACAAGCTCAGAAATACACTTTCAGGAATACATCTACCAAACTCTTGCTTGTTGCTGGGGTTGTACAATCCACTGTACTATATCTGTAGTATTTATCTTTTTCCTGCATGTGGTGTACTTTTATTTAGCTAGATGAAGTTTCCTTAAGGACCAATGATGTACCTTAAATTATTACTTATAAAAGTATTTTTAACCCGGAAACCACATTGTTTCCGGGTTAAAAATACTTTTTATTGTAACACACCATTTGGCATATAACACTTGAGCATTTACTGGCACATGCCAGAGATGTATCTTGCCTGTTTGAGAGTTTTGGAAGATTTTAGTGATTTTTTTTTTTCCTTGGACACATTTGATTTGGCTTTTGTAGCCCCAAGCATCACCGTAATTGCTTGGGTTGTAGCAACACCTTTGAGAGGCTCCCCCACAAAAGATGAATTGGCTTTACCAGATCAGTAAAAAGGTTTTAAAACATTAGCAATGGGCTTTCATCTTTTAACACATGACATAAGCCTGATGATTATTCAGTTATTCAAGTTGATTGGTCATATGCCAGATCCCCCATACACACATTTTTGCTGGGATTGAATCTCCATTCTTTGATGAATGGATGCAAAATGTAGTAAGAGGTTTCGGTTGGTCAAAAGTAAAAAAGACACTAAAATAATTTTGCACTACAACAGTGAGGTAATCAACATCATATTTATGAATTTTATTATAAATGTGGCACGTGAAACATGTAAGGACTTCTTTAGGTCAGTGGGACTTGATTCTTTAGTTATAATGCTTACATTTTTTTGTTGGT
Organism: Hemibagrus guttatus; assembly: GCA_033459395.1. NCBI lineage: Eukaryota > Metazoa > Chordata > Actinopteri > Siluriformes > Bagridae > Hemibagrus > Hemibagrus guttatus. The sequence goes on from JAUCMX010000006.1 coordinate 11,353,701, forward strand.
GTTACCAAAGGTTAGTGATGATGTCTTTTTTAATTTTATTTATTTTATTTTTTAAAAGATATTCAAGTATCTGAAAGGTCAGTTTTTTGCTTTTAGCGCTTGAGAAAGCTTTGATCCTATTCACTTTTGACTGCAGTGATGCTGAATTTGAGTCATTAGACACCTGAGGCACATTTCAACTACAGCCATCTGTGTCCACTGTTATTTAGACTTTTGTACTTGCTACTAATGATAACTGCTGAACTAAATGTAATTGCTTAAATGGACTTTTAAACAGATTTAAATTAACACAGTCTTTTTTTTCTTTTTTTTAGTAATTGAATGGTCTTTAAAAACACCCAGAATAGAAGTGGATGAAGGAGGTGCATATTTTTGCACTCAGTCGTAGACCTTTCCAAAAGGTCATCAGTGTTTGCTAAATTAAATACTCGGCCCCAGTAATTAACATTAGCACGTTCCTGAAGACCTATTCTCACCCAAATTGCATAAAATTGAGTCAGTGGTGTGGTGGGCGGAGTGCTGTTCTAATCACACTATTTCAAAGTAATTTTTCTATTCACACCTCCTCGCTAAATGTTAGTTAATATGAAGAGGGTTAAAAGGGAAAAAAACATCAGAGGGTATTAATCCTGCTATCAGTTGTGCATAGAAAAAAAAAAGCAATGGTAATGTAAATGCTACATACAGTGGTGTGAAAAAGTGTTGGCCCCCTTCCTGATTTCTTAATTTTTTGCATGTTTGTCACACTTTAATGTTTTAGATCATCAAACACATTTAAATATTAGTCAAAGATAACACAAGTAAACACATCATGCAGTTTTTAAATGAAGGTTTTTATTATTAAGGGAAAACAAAATCCAAAACTACATGGCCCTGTGTGAAAAAGTGTTTGCCCCCTAAGCCTAATAACTGGTTGGTCCACGCTTAGCAGCAACAACTGCAATCAAGCGTTTTCCATAACTTGCAATGAGTCTGTTACAGCGCTGTGGAGGAATTTTGGCCCACTCATCTTTGCAGAATTGTTGTAATTCAGCCACATTGGAGGGTTTTCGAGCATGAACCACCTTTTTAAGGTCAAGCCACAGCATCTCAATCGGATTGAGGTCAGGACTTTGACTAGACCACTCCAAAGGCTTCATTTTGTTTTTCTTCAGCCATTCAGAGGTGGACTTGCTGGTGTGTTTTGGATCATTGTCCTGCTGCAGAACCCAAGTTCACTTCAGCTTGAGGTCAAAAACAGATGGCCGGACATTCTCCTTCAGGATTTTTTGGTAGACAGCAGAATTCATGGTTCCATTTATCACAGCAAGTCTTTCAGGTCCTGAAGCAGCAAAACAGCCCCAGACCATCACACTACCACCACCATATTTTACTGTTGGTATGATGTTCTTTTTCTGAAATGCGGTGTTACTTTTACACCAGACGTAATGGGACACAGACCTCCCAAAATGTTATGTTTCTGTCTCATCAGTCCACAGAGTATTTTCCCAAAAGTCTTGGGGATCATCAAGATGTTTTCTGGCAAAACTGAGACGAGCCTTTATGTTCTTTTTGCTCAGCAGCGGTTTTCGTCTTGGAACTCTGCCATGCAAACCATTTGTCTCTTTCTTATGGTGGAGTCATGAACACTCACCTTAACTGAGGCAAGTGAGGCCTGCAGTTCTTTGGATGTTATTGTGGGGTCTTTTGTGACCTCCTGGATGAGTTGTCGCTGCGCTCTTGGGGTAATTTTGGTTGGCCGGCCACTCCTGGGAAGGTTCTCCACTGTTCCATGTTTTCTCCATTTGTAGATAATGGCTCTCACTGTGGTTCGCGGCAGTCCCAAAGCTTTAGAAATGGCTTTATAACCTTTTCCAGACTGATAGATCTCAATTACTTTCTTTCTCATTTGTTTTTGAATTTCTTTGGATCTCGGCATGATGTCCAGCTTTTGAGGATCTTTTGGTCTACTTCACTTTGTCAGGCAGGTCCTATTTAAGTGAGTTCTTGATTGCAAACAGTAATCAGGCCTGGGTGTGGCTAGAGAAATTGAACTCAGGTGTGATAAACCACAGTTAAGTTATGTTTTAACAGGGGGGATCAACACTTTTTCACACCACTGTATGTGATCCATGTTTTCTGCCAGTATATAATACAACAGTTGCCATAGCCTTAGATCTAATCTGGTAGCTTATAATGGAGTCTTGGGAAAAAGTTCAGAGGTGCTTTCAGATTTCCACTATCGTGTCATATTGGGGAAGCATGAGACCCAATCATCAATAATTAAATAGAATCTACTTTGTATGCACTTATTTCATGGCAAAAAAACCTAGCAAATTAAATTACATCAGAGACACAACTGTGTTTAAAAGATTTAAAAGCTTTTGGCCTGTGTATATTTATTGACCAGCAAATGGCCTGAGGGAACTTGGGCAAGATAATGATATACAGGCCCAACATCATCTCTGTGATGAGATTAAAAACACATTTTTGCTGGACTTTGAACCAAGCTTGGGAAATTATGGAAAGAGAGGAAATTTGGGGACTTTAAGTCTTGAAATTGATATCAAAATACTTCTGCATCTCATGTTGGAAAATATATGGTTAATAAGATTTTGCTGGAAATAAAATGGTGATGCATTATCTGTGGAGGAAAATTTGTTCAAAAGAATTCATTTGTTTCTCAGATGTATGATATAGTTGATGTAGCTTTTGTACAGGTCTATAAATTAAACATTAAAGGCTTTTCACACTGCACTTAACCCTGGCTTATCAGCATATAAACCCTACTTTTAAACAGATTAGAGGAACATTTCGCATTTGTAATTTAGAAGCAGGGTTAGCACTGTTTTTACCCGGGGTTATGAAACCCTGCTTCATAGCATGTGCAGTGTGAAATGATGAAGTGTTAGAAAATTTATGGCAGGATGCTTAGTAACAGACAACCAATCAGGAATTGAACACATCATATCATGCGCTTTGTACAATAAACCTTATATGTTGTGTAAACAGTAGCAGCAGAATTTTAGGGAAAAATGAAAAGATAATGTAAAGTGCTGATAGGAAAAACACACCAACTGCAGCGAAGAGGATTTTTTTTTACAGTTATGGTCAAGTCTGTTTGGGACAAAATGGATGGCACAGTCAGAAATAACCTAATATTTAAGGAACTGATGGAAAATGTAGCCTGATCAACTGAATTAATAAAGTCAAAGTTTACAAAGCGCTGAACGGCAGACTTGTCCTTTTTCCCCCTCACTGATACGACAGCACAATACTTTATATAAGCTGGCAACACACTGTATTTATTGAGTCATGGTTGTTGACATCACTAATATGCAAATAAGAAAGTTAACTCAGGGTTTAAAAATATACAGTGTGAAATATTAGATTATGAATAATCAGGATTAACTGTTATCCCTGGGTTAAGTATGAGCAGTATGAAACATGAAACAAGATAATCCAGGACTCTGTTTACAATGACCCAGGGTTAACTATTTCAAATGTGAAAAGCCCTTTAGTGTCTTAGTAAGGTGCTGGGCCCTCCGATGTACCTCAGCATTGATTCTGTAAGTCTCTGGAACTGTACTGAAAGGACAAATGATGTTTTCCAGAAAATATTCCCTCAAGTGGTGTTTTGATGATGGTGCTGTTAAGTGCTGTATAACAGGTCCAGAGATCTCCCATAATTGTTAAGTGTGTTTGAGATCTAGTGCTTGGGAATGCCAGATTTTCATCCACATCAAACAATATATAATACGCACACATACATTCACATCACCGTGCATTGCTCTAACTGTAATGAAATGTGTTTTGCTCAACGATTGGGTGTTCTCATGCAGTGTTTTATTACCACAGCATGATCATAAGAAAGGTACTTTGTGATGAGCTTGACAAGATGAGGATGTGTGGACACAAATACTGGCACAGTGAGGGGTGTTAACTGAGGCAAATGATGAGAGAGAGGCTGAATGAAATCCAGGCACTGTCTGGTTTAATGTAAGCAGTTATGTAATGTGTGGAGAGGAAGAACATCTTGGGTCCTAAGAGGGACACATCACATTATGTTACATTACAGCACACCTTTTTGCTTTTTTTTGCTTTTCCTTTTTGGATTTCATTTCAAAAGAGTTTAAACAAAGAGGCAGGAATGTTTACATTTGCCCAGTTTTGTCAATCCAAAAGTGTTGTTTATATAGAAACACTGCCATCCGATTCAATTATTCGTTTACATGTGCACAAATTCATTACATAATTTCCAAACAAATCCTGTCTCTGTCATCTGTTCACACCACTGTATTGTGCATGTGCACAAGTTATTTTTATATCCAATTAAGAAAATAGTCAGATTCAAGCATTTACATTGGATTATTGGCTATTGGATTATTTAGGATCTACACCACCCCTTTCAATCAGATTGAAATGAAGGGTTTTCAATACAATCGAACTATTAATGATTACTAACAAATTATATGGTTTCATGTAAACCTAGTGAGAGAGAGGGAGAGAGAGAGAGAGCACATAAAGAGAATGAGAGAGAGAGAGAGAGAGAGAGAGAGAGAGAGAGAAGACCATGAAAGAAACAAAGGAGTAGCAAAGGAGTGAAAAGGAGGCGGAGACGGAGGAGAACGTAAGTGAGACAGTAAGTCAATGTTAATCCTGTTATCCCTTTTAGTGTACTCCCTCTAACCATCTATAGTTCATCTGCATAGATACTCATCCAGATAACCTCAGATGTGGTGACTGTGATTTAAAGACATCATGCTTATATTACTTATTAGAATGCTGCATTTACTCCACTTGAAGGTAGAATATTTCAATACCAACGATCTTTCTGTTACGGGTGTGGTTGTATAGACTACACGCAGAGTCTGTGTCCTCAGGTTGCATTATTCATGCTGAACTTAACCACAGAGTGAAGCCTCACTCTGTGTAAAGCCTATTTGGCTTGGGGCCTCCCCTCGCCTCTGTGTACTGGGATAAAACCTCTAGACTGATGCAATGATCCAAAATATTTGATATTCAGCTGCATTTTAACTTGTAGCTAGAAAGTTGGATGTAAGAAGCTACATTCACCACATATATTACAGCAAGTCGCCAGCTGCTGTACTATGAAGTCACCAGTTGGTGTTCTTATTACTAGTTGTTATAGTAATAACATTTATCAGTGACAAATAGCATTCCAAATAATTTTTTTGCTGCTAAAATAAAACATTCTGGAGGGAGTCTTTGTATATAAAATGCACTAGTGTCTATCATAAGAGATGAAAGGGATGCAGTGTGTGCTCTCACATGGCTCAACTGTCTTCACTCCCATTGCTGTTCGCTGTACCAAGTCTCTCCATATTTGCATAAAGTTAAACTTTTCACAGCTTTGCTGCATCGATAGACACTCCCACATCTAGTCACAAATGGTCGCTGTTGCCGATGTTACTGAAAGCCGCCAGTTTTCATTGAAAATGGATGTTCCCCGAACACTGTATCTCTGTGAGTCATTGTATATGCGAACGTAGCATAGGGAATTAAACATTTCAGCGTGTGCTTCCATAGACGATGATCACTGATGTAGAGTGGTGTGATGATATTTTCTTGTCTTCCTGTTACATCATGTCCTGAAGTGTTTTAGGGTGCTCCTCATTCACAACAGCAATTTGCCTCACACTAATAACTAACAGCTCATTTGTTAAAAAAAGACAATTCATATTCTTTATCCATTTATTTTTACGTTTAATGAAACAAGTTACTTCCTTTTATCACTTATGTTACAGCACAACCAGTCTCTTTTTTTTTTCTCTTTCTCACAGTATTTGACCTTGGGTGCTATTGTAGTAAATGTACCAACCTTCTGACCAATCAGAATCAAGAATTCTGTGTTTTAAGAGTGAATTGTTTCAGTTTAGCCAATCATCCATTTACTTCAGCTTTTATGAGAGTCTAGCAGTCAGTGCATGTCAGCATGTTTAAATGGCCATGTTTTTATTCTTGGCTTCTTTTATTCTAAAATGCAAAGCACCTGGAGGCCTCAGATTTTTTTGCCCTTTAAAAGGCAGAAATATGCAGTTTGGTACAAATATTTATTACTTTGTGGTAGCAGACCTAACTTATTTTAGCCCTCAGCCTTTTCCCATGCAATTTGAAATTTCAGTGGACCATTTAATGTTTTTTTCCCCCCTCTACCCTCCTCTCTGTGTTTCTTCTCCCATTCATGCAGCATTGCCAGGATGCTGCTATTTGACCAACTGGAATTTCAGATGTATTTACAGAGCTAGCTGAAGAGAGGAGAATAACGAAGCTGGGACTAACATTAAGGTTATCTCTATACTTGTGTTCTGAACTGGGCCCCCTTCTATTTGCCTTCACCCTCCTTTGCTGTTCTGTCCATCTTTCCTTTCTTCTTCGTCCAGGTTGCATGACTTCCTCTCTCCCCTCCAGCACTATTCTCTTTTGCTGCAGCGTCTCTTGGAGACTTTCCGTATACCAAGGCCAAGAATAGCTCAATAGAGGCTCTGTATCAGGCTCAAGGCTAGGGAAACCACTAAACCATTTAATTTGGACACAGAGTTTGTGTCAGGGGTCATTCTGTTGTGTGTGTGTGTGTGTGTGTGTGTGTGTGTGTGTATACATGTTAAGACAAATGTTGAACAGTCCTTAGAGCTCAACCACAATTGCATTATTTACCATCCCTGTCTGCTTAAATTTACATGAAGACTCCTGGCTCATTGCTTACAAATCTGTCCGAATCTCAAATCCAGTTAGGTGTGATCTGCCAGAATGTAATGAATCAATGAAATAATAATGATCAGCATCAACAGTGATGAAGTCATTTGATAAAGAGAACATCATTGCTCATTACTGTCCCTCCAGACAATGATTGTTTATTTTCATTTTTGTTTTGTTATAAAGGTTTAGGATTTAAATATGTCCTTAGATGATAGGTTTTTTTTTTCAATTCTTCTTCAGCTGTCTGCTGAGCACTCAGTGAGGGGGTCAAACACAGGCCTCTCAGTCGGATTCGATGCCAAGAGTGTCATCAAACGCTCACTGTTTTCTCTCCACCAGATGCACTGCAGAGCTTAGCATGAGCCTGTGAATTCTGTAGTAAAGCTTGGGCTAAAAAATAAATAATACAAGTATACTGAATGCTTATGCACACTGAACAAGTCCTCTTCAGCTTTATCATGATTAGAGTGTTAATAGTGATTGCTCCTATCAACCATCAGATGGCTGATGAAACACAAACACAGACAGCATCTGTTGCAGCGTTCACAGGAGTCCATTAACGATCCAGGAAGATGTACAGAGATCCTCATCTACAGACAGCTTTCCTTCATAGTAAGCTCAGTCCTGTGTAGTTAGAAGTATTCTGTGGTTTCACTAGTATCAGTACTGACTCTAGAATTGTTCTATATATGTAATAGTAGTAATACGGCATACAGTAGCAGTTGTAGTTTTTTAGCTTTTTTAGAAAAAAGTGACAATGAATATTGCAGTTCTTTGTTCAGGTAAACTCATGGTCTGTTTTTAAAAAGTTTATATAGTCTGTAAAAATGATACTGTTGTTGTGTGTTTAGTCAGTTAAAGCAAAATGTGTAAAACAGTTAATAGTTAATCAGTGACTTTTCTTTCTCAGCACTCACATGGTTATTAAATACATTTTTCATAAATTTCATCAGTTCCTCCAATTACCCAGTTCCTCGGGTTTTCCTAGAGTTTTTCTGTAATTGTTGCAAAAATGCTTGATTTTGCAACATCTTTTTTCAAAATCTGCAATGCAGAAAATTTGCAAGCTCTTCCGAATATTGTGGAGTGTTAATTTTGCGTTAATTTCTGTGATTGCAAAGTTGTGAAATCCCCCCGATTGCAGCTGAACACAGTAAAGAAAGACCTCTAAATGTCCTTTTCCCTATACATGAGCTCACAGATGTCTTGTGGTCCCTTAGAGAGCGGAGCCATTTCAACTCTCTTGAACATCCAGCCAGAATCGTTTATGGTGTTAATGTGTGATGCCACGATGAAAAGGTGAATGCATTTTCTCTTGCCCCAACAAATCTTTGCTTATGCAGAGATCCGGTATCACTCTGCTGCACTATTTGTCGTTTGCTTTCCTTGGTAAGCTATACTTTAATATTTTATCTACTGCAAAACACAGATGTTCTACTGCAAAACACAGATGATTTATTTTTTATGAAATACTTCTACACCTTGGAGTGGAGTGAATGTTTATAAGAAACTTGTATACATGTGCTGTACCACTCTGAATTTCCCCCAAAACATTGCTAAAAGAAAAATGCTCACTGTTAAATACTATTGACTAGAGAAAGCATTGCATGGAATCCTTTTGCTACAGTTTAAGGTGATTTAAAGATTTTAATGCTCTTGCCAAGCTGGACTCAATTCAGGCATCTGGCACAAATAGAATACCTAAAATACCTGTAACTTCCTGGCAGCCTGTTTCTTTTGGAAGTATATTTTTCTAGCTTTAAGTACAGATTTTAGTCAGTATACCAGATATTCCTGTTTGTTGTATATGTATAATATACATAATCCAGATATGAACATAAATACACAAATGATGCATAAATAACACCAGAAAAACAGAAAGGCACAGTTTTGGGTGTATATCCACCCATTAGAGTGCTGATCTCATTCAGGTCAGGAGAAGGGGAAAGCCCTCCAGTGCTAATGGATTTTGGAGCAGAAGCTCTCAACAGGATTAACGGGGTTGAACAGAGCCGTGGCCCTGTCGCTCAGTCTTAACACACGCGACACACACTCTCACTGACAGAATCATACTCGCTCTCCTTTTTGTATCTCAGACATGCATGCTTACTCCTCTCAGCAACTCTGAGATTTCACCTCAGGATCCCTCCATCATTTATCTGCTCTCCAGGCCACTGCTGCCAGGGAAACCTGCACAGTGCTGACTGCTACAGAATAAGGAGACAACGGTATATAAAGCTACTCCTTTATCTTTGTCACTCGCCTGCCCGCCCGCCTGCGGTGTCTGCCCGAAAAACTGGAGTGAGTCACTGTTTTCTATGAGTTCTGCAGTTCATTCTGTGTGTCAAACCTTCCTTTTGCGTCTACGTGCCTTGTTTATGAATGAGAATGAAGAGTGTTTTACGATTCTGTTTCCATGCAATCCAAGACTTTATTAATGCAAGTTACATTTCTATATTGTATAATATAAGCATCTTTTTGATGATTTTGTTCAGTTTGTTTGGTCTACATTCACAGAGCCTAGATGCTTGCTCTGTGACCAGTATGACAATGACTCTGTGGTTAATGTGAAGTGCTTCAGTCTAAAATGTAGATTTCAGCCAGTGTGCATTCATCTTGGAATAAGAACACTGACATGAACTTGTCCACAAATTATCACATTCATATAGGATCAGAAATGTATGGGAGTTTGATAAAATAGCAAATCTAGTCCTTAAAAGTTTTTTTTTTTAGTGTTTTATCTAGCAGAGAGCTACATTGATTTTTGTTTGTTTGTTTGTTTGTTTTATCTAAATCGAAAGAGATTGAAAAATGGGAGACTGAAGGAACAAAGGAAGAAAACAGTGAGAGACATGCTGCTATAGGGAAATAGTCTGAATAAACTCTTCATGTCTGTTCACATCACACCTTCCCAATGTTATTATTTTTCTATAACTGCATCCTGTCATATTTTATTCCTTGTATTGATTGTTATTAAAGATCTTGTTTATATTTTCAGGTGTTGGTTAACCTGCTGTTAAGGGGCCCCTGCTTAAACCAGCATGCAATGGTGTTTTTTTTTTTTTTTTTTTTGTAATCGTAAATGACCGTTTATTGCTTTTTGTTAAGTAGCCTTTATGAATTTGCTAACCCTAAAGAGTGTCCAGAGCATCGGATAGGGATGTACTGTAGACGTAATGTCAAATTCAAAGGTATCTTAATGTAGATCATCAATGAAATGCATTCATAGATTATAGGATGTTGTTGATGCATGTTGTCACCAAACCTGGACAAGCACCTTTCGCCTAGACGATATGATGCCAATCCTCAAAAGTAGTAGGCTTCTCTGTCTTAAAAAAAGTACTTATTGTCTTCGATTTAGGAGGCAACAAAACAATTTTATCATACAATTAAATATTTAAATTATTTTTGTGTTTTTTAAACCTTTTGTAATCCTGATGTTTACATGATTTGTTCAGTGCTGATTTTTTTGCCCTTGTTCCATATAGCATCTGCTACCATGTTAGGCCATATCCCTAGTGGTTTCCTTCCACTTTACTATACTGTATGTTCACTATATAGGGTGTAATATAATTGCCAGTGCAGCAGGCCAACACCGAGAAGAGTAAAATGACCTCATCTTGCTCTGTACAGGGAATGAGCAGAATGAGAGCTGTCTTGAAACTGGATACTCTGCTCTTTGTTTGAGGCCTGATTGTTAGTTTTAGTCTAGACCTGTTTATAATTTATTTATTGTCAGAGAATATGCACCTTTTCCCTGTCAGTTGTACTGTACATGTGAGTGATTTGCTGTACATAAGCTATACTGTAAATAAGTGTATCATCTCTGGTTCACTGTGAGGTGATGAGTTCCTTATTCGAGATTCAGGAGTTTATTGTCTTATCAGGAAACTGTCAGTTATACAATACATTGAAATTACTCTGCGACTCCTTCAGCAACCTCTGACAATTTAAACAGGACATATGGTGAACCACCAAAACATGGATTGGAAATAATGCAATAAGGTGAGAGGAGGGGAAAAAACAATATACATTTGCAAGAAAAAGTGTAGGTGTGCATTGTAAACGATGCTTAGTGTATGAGACAGTAGACATGCCTGACTCATTCACTCTGAGTTTATGCTGCTTTGGATATACGCTTAGATATCACACACAGACATGCACTGTCTGGCCTCGTTCTGCAGCAACTCCCTCTCGGTGCTCATGGGTGCCCAGTCTAAAGAAATTTATGTGGCGTTTCATGCTCAGTAGGGCGTGTTGTACTTCATCCTGCTTGACATGTAATCATGTTGCAGATGAGACTGTTCTCTTTATTGTTGCCTGCTGAGGAGCAAAAAAGCACGAATGGGCTGCTGGAAAAGAGCAAGTGAGGTGATTAGGTTTCTTAGAGACATTACCATGCAGGTCTTGTCTTTCAGTTTCAGGGCTCTTACTAGTAATGCTTGGGAGAGTTTGCTACATAAAACAATACTGTCATTAAACCTTTTGTGCTTTTAATTGCTAATGGTTTTTTGTTTTGCCTGTTATAAGCACATTTTGTAACAACATGGCAGTGGCATTACATTGTTATCTACCTTGTTTACATCCCTCAAGTGTTGGAGAGGATGGGAGGAGTGAGCACTGATCATAAAAAAAAGAGAAACAGAAGGTAAGCTACAGCACTGATTGGTTCTAGACCTGTTGCCATGGTGGTGGGCCATTCTCTCGTTTGCTAAATGCAGTATAACCGAAGGCATCCCATAATGCTGCAGTTGTTATGACAATACACATTGTTCTGGTTATGCGACTACTTTTGGTTTTTTGATGCATTCTACTCCAGAGTCCTCTACTGTCTGTGTGCAGTTGAGCTTTGCTCTTAAGTATCTTAAATGGCACAGAATAGCAAATGATTGTTTGCAGTGATGAGTCTTCTTAATCAGTTTCCCACAGCGTTTGCAAGACTGTCTCTTTATGTATCAAACTCATAAATCGTGGTCCCAGTGCTAGAGGAGAATCTACCACACTGACAAATTTTATCCTTTTTAATATCTGTATAACACATAATTGCACTGGTGACTCATAAGTATAATTGTACTACATCAGCCTGACACAAAACCAGGTAAATGTAATGCTCTGGGTTTTTTTTTTTTTCTTTTTTAATCATGCAGCAAATTAGGTGGCAGTTTTCTCATTTGGAAAATACACACGACTATTGCAGCTGCAGTTCACAACAAGTTCACTGATGGAGCCACGAAGACAGAATTTTTAAAAGGGCCAATGTTCCTTAGGGTGCTCTTCTACTTCTGTCACCTGTATGATTTCCTTAGATGTGCAGGATGTTTGAGGGTTGTGTAAGCTGCTTCTTTTTTTGTGTGCATAAATCACACATTTCTTGATCCAGATCAAAGAATGGTATCTGAAGGAGCCTAATCCTAGAATCTTTATTTTCTTTTCTATCTCTTATTTTCAGGGTATTTCAAGTTGCACTTCCACAGTGCTGTCTCACGGTTAAGAGAAACAGCATCTATTAGAGTGAACATAACTGTCCTTTTAGCTGCAGTATATTTCTCATACTTCATTGTGTTTGTGTGAATGTGCATATCCTACCATTCTATTTAAGAAGACATTTTTTTGTGCTTGTTATGGCCAAAAGCCTTGATTTTGCTGCAACTTATTTCAAAATTTGTTATTAAACTTTTCAGAGCCTCAGAATTACTTGAATTGGAGAAATTGCAAGGATTCTTCTTTTATACTTCTTCCAATAAAGACACTTACTTACTTTCTATGACGGCTGTACTCATGTTTGATGCACATGGATCGTAGAGGTCTTTGGCTGAATGTATGTTGTGATGATGTCACGAGACATGTCCTGGCCAAAATCAGCAGAAATTCTGCGGTAATTTTGACAGATTGCAAGTTTTTTTTGAATATCAGAGATATCCTTGATTTTGCCTTAACTTCCATGATTGCAAAATCCTGGAGGGACTGTGAAGAAGAACTAATACACAAACTCTCACAGTCACTCCACAGCAGAATCAATGTGCCAGAGCTAGACACTGAAGCACACGCTACAATTGATCAATTTGCCACCGCTACTAAATACATCCTCAAAACACAAACACACTCAAGGTTGTCTGAGCTTGCTGTCTCTGTAAAAGGATGTTGTTCCATGTTTCGATGTGACTAGATCTTAAATCTTTATAGATAAAGGCTTGAACAGGGAATGTTGTAAGATTTAGAGCATCTTCACTAAGTGTATAATGTTGTTTCTCAGTTTACACAATGCATTATTCATAACTGTTCGCTAGTGTTATACTTTCTGTAGTTATGACAAGCAGAAAAATAATTCTGCACTGGGCTGTGGATGTTCACTCTTCTGCTTTTAGTTCTCTTTGGGAAGGAAGCTTTTTGTCAAGTATTTTCTAGTTGAGTAATCACTTTAATTAGAAGAGGTTTTGATGAAATGCAAAAGAATTGGTTTATAGATGAATGGGTTTTTGCTTTTGAAGAAAATAATGGTGATATTGTTCACTTTGTCCCTGTGCACTGCATGAGAATTTCAAGGATGCAAAGCAGGGTTGCACAATATATTATTTCTGTTATCACCATATTGGCACAGCAGTTGCCTGCAGTATGCAGATGGGCACTGCACTCTAAACCTTGTTTTTATCACAAGCTGTGAGTACTCTGAACTCACACAATGTCCAGATAAGGTTTCTTTGGTGTGAATTAAAAAAAAAAAAAACGAATGCTGGTTCATTTTGAAACCTAACACATCAGATCTTACACACTTTGTTTTATTCACTTGCAAGGCATGTAGCAGTATAATAGTATCGCTGTTTTTGTCTTTGTATTGCAGCTCTGATGTAAAAGCAGTCATGTATAGCTGTCGAACAGAACCTTTCAAACCCAGCACATCACCACATGGTTGCTCTCCACATGCCCTATTCATCCTCTTTTGTAGTTGTTTTATCCTGAGCTGTGTTGCAGTGGATCTGGAGCAGCTGGAAACAAATCTCGTTGTTAGATAGTGAGAAAGCTTACCTCTGAACAAGGATGCAGATCTAGAGACAGATTTTACTTCCTATGTACAATCTACATCTACATCTAAGAGGCATTTGCATATTGGATAATGTAATGAATTTAAAGGAAGTGTTGCTTTATGTTAACGTTTGATTATCTAATCAAATCTGACCATATATTTAATAATGTGTATGTGTTGCTGTTATTTTTAAAATGCCATTGTCACATGACCTATCATATTCCTCTCTTTTTTTTTCAGGTGTATCGTCTTGAATGGGAAGTTGTTTTTGACCTTTTCTGACCCACCTAACCCCACTCTTCCCTCCCTCACAATCTCTGCCTACCATAAAGTCCCCCACCTGACCATCGTGATCATCATGACCTCCACAGCCCAGCTTCTGGCCTTTAAGCTCGCCCCACCGGCTCAAGGTGGGAGCGGAGACAGTCTTTTTAGCTGCGATGAGGAGCTCGAGCGGCACTATGAAGTTGTCCCTTCTGTTGTCTGCTCCATGTGCTGCCTCTTTGGCATCATCTATTGCTTCTTTGGTAGGTTTTGTTAGCATTGCTGGTTATGTGGACAAGATGGTTGTGATGGTTGTGTTGTTTTATTTATACTGACACCAACCACAAAGTTTTTTTGTTTTTTTTTATCACAGAGTGCTTTTATCTTCAGTTTTGCTGGGAAAGATAAGGTGATTTTAGTGTGTATAGTAGGAAACGCATACACTGCACACTGCACTTACTCAGAGGGAAAAATAGCCACACACACACACACACACACACACACACACACACACACACACACACACACACACACACTTCAGTCAATGGTTGTTGATGTTTCGCCACACTGCACAAAGCTGTTCACTTTAAAACTCAGTTCATTTAATAATCCTCTGGATTTGATAACGATGACGGCCAGTGCTTGTTCCTGTCCATTACATAAGCTTTATCAGTTTCACTGAACTGTGAAATTTGCCTTCATCATCCTTCGTTTGCACTGAGAAAGAGTCCAGCAAAGAACTCGCAGAGGTTAGAAGAGGGGATTTTAGCTATGACAAATAGCAGCTTAAACACTCAGTTTCTTCATGAGCAAACACACTTTGTGTTTCTCTAAAGCACAGAGTCCCAGCCCTGGCCGGGAGTCCCACCCCCCCTGTTTTGCACAGCTCAGTGTTTTCCCTGCGTTTATTAACTAGATTTGAAATGGACATGTTAGAGCATCCAATAAAATAAAAAGTGCAGGACAGGCGGTTCTCTTAACACTAGGATTGGGTACTACTACTTTAAATTGACGCTGTTAACCTTCTTATTAAATGTTATACAATGCTATTCATTTTTATGGTCCCATTTTTTTGCTGTGATCCTCCCTCTTTTTTCATTGGATGACTTGAAAGAGGTGTAAATATTAACACAGTTTTTTAAAATAGGAAACTTGTTGGTGAAATTTTCCTGTTAGGACAGGACAATATAACTAATACTTGTGGGTAATAACAATATTATTGTTAACACATTTATATGGACACACATCTATTTAATTCAAATAATTCTTCTTTAAACTTAAATTATGTTACATGCTTCATTTATCTGACAAAATAAATCAAAGAGCAAATTTACCATTTAATTATTATAAATTATAAATGGCTTCACATACACGACACAACATTTCTATTATTGTCTATATATAGATATTGTGATATTTGTTTTTATATGTGTTAATTATATGAAGATTGTTTAATATGAGTTCATGAGTATCTAGTAAATCCTCCTCTCTCTCTTAGGCTACCGCTGTTTTAAGGCTGTAATGTTCCTGACCGGCCTGATGTTCGGCTCCATCATTATTTTCATGCTGTGCTACAAGGAGCGAGTAATGGACACGCAGCTGAGCGTGGAGGCCAGTGTGGGCATTGGGCTGGGCATCGGTACGCTGTGTGGCCTAGTTACCATGCTGGTGCGCAGTGTGGGGCTCTTCATGGTGGGCCTGCTGCTGGGCTTGCTGGTGGCACTGGCCTCCCTGGTTGTGCTGGAGGAGTTCTACCACCCTCGTACGGTGTGGCTGCCACTGGGTGTGCTGCTTGGTTCAGGCATGCTGTTCGCTGTGCTCACGCTGCAGTGGCAGCGCTGCTTCACCACACTCTCCACGGCCATGTTCGGCTCAGCCATCGTCACCGTCACTGTGGATTATTTCGTGGAGCTGTTTGCACTCACACGTTACATCTATGAAAGGGTGAAGGTGTCACCACCTCAGCCTGTGTGCTGGTACACATGGGTGGTGATGGGTGTGTGGCCTGTGCTCACCCTGCTGGGAGTACTCATTCAGTGGAAGGTGACTGCAGATGGATACTCGCACACTGAAGGTATGGTTCACCACCTGTCAGTCTGCACTCACAGAGCTTCGGTTTCAAAATCAACCTTACACATCTGTTTGGAGAGTTACCAAATAAAGGGGGGAATGAAAAAGAATGCCTCTTTCCTTTGCCAATAATAAAACTCAAAATTGTGAAGAAATGTAGGGTGATTCCATGATTGTGGTGCCATTTATGTCACAGTGATATTCTATACAAATACGTATGTAAAGACAAAATAAAAGACACACCCCTGTTCAAATGGCAGGTTTTTTGCGATATAGAGATAAATTACATCAGAACTTTTTCCACCCTCAGTGTGAAATTTCAGCTTTAAAAATCATGAATCAAAAACAATCAGAAACTTTATAGGAAAAAATAAAGAAGTTAAAATAGCCTAGTTGAATAAGTGAGCACACCCTTTTATAATTGTTGATATGGCTCACATTGATCACATTCGAACTCATGTTCAAAACTAATTATCATACAGCTGACATCAACTCAATTATTTTTATTAACCTCAAATAATGTTCAGCTGTATCTGATGGATTTTATTTTTACATCTTGATTTCCTCTGACTACTGAAGCCATGGTCTGCAAAGAGCTTACAAAGCATTTATTGTTGAAAGCTATCGATCAGGAGAGGGGTATAAAAGAATTTCCAAAACATAACCATGGAATATTGTAAAGGCTTATATTATATTATAAGCAAATAGAGATAATGGAGTACCACAGTGACATCATCCTCTAAAAACTAGAAAAGTGCAGGACAAAAACTTACCAGGGAGGTTGCCAAGAGATCTACAGCAACATTAAAGGAGCTGCAGGAATATCTGACAAATACTGGTTACTATCTGCATGTGACAGCAGTGTCTTATATTCTTCCCATGTCTGGGCTATGGAGTATGGTGACAAGACAGAAGCTCTTTTCACAAAAAAACATGCAAACTAAATCACCCCAAACCATGTGGCAAAATGTGTTATGGTATAAAGAGATCAATTCCATAAGGTATGTATACTACAAAAAAAGCGCATTACAAAACCATGTCCACGGTGCAGCACTGTGGTGGTAGCATGATGCCTTATGGCTGCTTTTCTTCAGCAAGAATTGGGGCTTTAGAGAATCATGCATAGCTACAAACAGCAGTTGATTTTACTGCAAAACCTTTGTCTGCCAGAAAGCTGAAGATGTAAAGGAATTTCAGCACAACAATGACCTAAAGCATGCATCCATTCAACAAAGGAATGGCTTTCACTTATTCAGTTTTTTTTTTTTTACTTTTTAAATTACTTAAAAATTTATTCTTACATTAATGTATGAATCTATTTAACATTAATCTAGGAATCTTGTCCTTGAAACATTCTTTTCTGCAAGTCATACATTACAGGTTATGAAAATATTTTCTGTCACAAAACCTGAACAGATTCACCCCTATGAAGTATCTGGAACAGGAAGTTACATCATTTGCATTTCCTGAAGCTAATGGAACGGAGGAAGATAAATTATCTCATTCCTTTTTGTGTATTTTCGATGGTATTGTGGAATTAATGGACAGTATCATCGTGAGCATACAACATTGTTGAACAAATTTATCAATTAATGATAAATCATTTACTCAAGAATTTGTTGAAGTGAATCATCAGAATGTCCTTAATGGCCCGATGCTGTTATAATGGATGCTACTTAATCTCATTTTGTGTCTATGCTAATTCTGTGCTAAAAATAATTAAACAAAAAAAAAAAAAACAAAAAACAAAAAAAAACATTGTTGCCTGAGTGGCTTGTACCACATTTTTGAACGGTTACAAGTATTTTTTCTTCTACGGGCATCGGTGGCTCAGTGGTAGGTTTCTTGCCTATCATGCGGAAGGCCCGGGTTCAATTCCCAGCCAGTGCCCAAACCCCAGCCACTGGATGCAGTGCCGGTCCCAAGCCCAGAAAATTGGGAGGGTTGCGTCAGGAAGGGCATCCGGCGTAAAACATTTGCCAAGTTGTTGTGCGGACTAGTTGGTCCGCTGTGGCGACCACGAACAGGGAGCAGCCGAAAGCAACACACACAAGTATTTTTTCTTCTAATCTCTAAATAAGAGATTTTCCTACAAGGGAATTCACAATCATGGAATCACACTGCACATTTCTAGCATGTAGAGGTGATGAATGATAAAGGACTGCTATTTCATTGACGTAACTGCCTCAGGGTTTTAAATATGTTACATAATATGCACTACATTCCACTACTGTCCAGTGTGGTTAGAGGAAGAGCAGAGGACTATGATGATGCTCCATTTCAGTGTGTCCTATTTAATTATTCCCTGTGATGCTGGTCCTGTGGAGAGAAAACTTGTTCTGCTGCATTCTGTGTACAGGCTTAGCCAGAGCCACTGTTGAGCTGCATGTGTTGGCGGAGGATTTGTACAGTTGCCAAATCATTGTCCTTTTCCATCTAAGCTAGAGTTCTGTCAAGTCATCTTTTACTGTCATCCATCTACATACTGTACATTAGAGCTAAATTCTGAAAAACCTGAAAAAGTTCAATTCAAACCAGGGTATAGGGAGGTTTATTTGCACACAGTGATTGTGTTAATTCTTGTTGATATTGGTGAAGGTTGGACATTTATAAGAAGAAAGGATGCATGTAAAAAATCTCTCATCTTCAACATGGTGAAAAGTTTTTTTCCCCTAGCTTTCTCCCTTATTTGCTTTTTTAAAAAACATAAAAACAAAAAAACAATTCCAGCCTACTGATCAGCTTTCTCCTATCATACAACAGCTACTAGGGTGGCAAAGTCTAGCATGCTTTCTCTGAGACAAGTAAAGCTAGCCAACTGCTGCTTATGCTGCCTTATGGGGTGTTAGAAGATCCTCAGAGGAAACTGTTTTCCTTCTTTCTTCTGCATGCATGAGCTTAAGAACAACCATGACTGGCTAGTGATGGTGTGATTGATAGACAGAGAGAATAGCACCCTTTCCACTCAGACAACATGGTCAAGTTCGAGCTTTTGGTATCCTGGACACAGATGACTGTGGTATCATCGGGATTTGATGATCAGGAAATTGTATATGTAATATATTGTATGCACAAAGTGCAGAGATAAAAATAAAGTTGTGTTTTGCATGAATACACTTGTCAAGATGCAGGAATATTGACAGCCAAAGTGCTGATTTATTTATTTATTTATTTTTTATGTAAAGTATTGTATAAAGACCCATGGCACATTCAGTATCAGTAGTTGTGACCTGTAAATAAACTACATATTCCAGCAGGATGCACGTCGGCAGTGTCTTTGAAAGGTTCCCAAGAAAATCACTACAGCAACAGTGTTGGTAGTGGGAGGATTGTGATGTGAAGCATGTGGTACAGTGAGAGGTTTTTGCTTAGTGTGTGGATTGTGTGATCCAGGATTGTTGAGTGATCAGTATAAACGATGAGTGGAAGAACAAGAGCTTCATGTGCTGTGGAATGGTCACACAAATACGACTCCATCTTATGCAGAATGTTAAGTAAGGGTGTCTGCAGCACTTCTTTGCGAGGAAAGCAGGCGTGATAAAATAACACACAAACCGACACACACGACCTCAGAATTATAGTGTGTGTGTGCGTGAGGGGAGGGCGCTTCAGCTGTGCTGGGGACGTTGCCATAGTGACAAGCTGGGGACCCTGCATTTAGGGGGAGGAAAGAGGTACATTGATCAAGAACAGGGAGAATATGAGCATGGGATAGGAGGGGTAGGGTGTGTGTGTGTGCATGCATGTTAGAAAGAGGGAGCTCATTATGTGAATTCTCTGACAGATGGGGCCCATATCTGTCGAGGCACAACAGAGTGACTGAAAGGACAAAAATAATCCTGCCTCTATTAGTGACAAGGAACAGAATGTGAATGCTGATTTAGGCGTGTGGAGAGGCAGAAAGTGTCAAAACACTCAGCAGTTTGTTTGGCATCGCTGTGGTGGATCAGTGCGAGAGATATCCGACTCAAGCATACAGCTTAGTGTCTTTACTTTTCAGCAAAACTGAAATGAATAAATGAGAAAACGTCTGGTTTCTATGTATGCGTGATGGGCGATATGAACTGGTGTGGAAAATGAGCAAACTGTTCTCATTCAATTTGTTTGTCCTGTTCGTTGTCACAGATCTCTATCTCTCTCACTCTCTCTTTCTCTCTCTCTCTCTCTCTCTCTCTCTCCTCTCTCTCTCTCTCTCTTTTGTCTCTCTCGCTCTCTCTGACTAGCACACTGTCTTTTTGAGCCATCCTCTTTTTCTGTAAGAATGAATGACTTTCCTCTTACTTGCTTTAAATCTTCCTCTATCGCTTTCTCTCCCTCCCTCCCTCTCGCCCTCCCTCCCTCTCCTTCCTTCCTCTTGTCCATAAAGTGTTCATCAGTCATCAGCAGAGGCGGCTGCAGCTGATGAAGATTCGCCAAAAAGAGGAGAGAAGAGAAAGCAGGAAAAAGAAGAAAAAACAGCAACAGAAACCTCCGCAGCAGCAGCATAAGCAGAAACAAAAGTACCATCATCCTCCCCAGTCTAACCCTCATGCCACCAACCCTCCTGCAAAAGCCCAGCATCAAGAACCCACATACCGCAGGAAACCCAACCCCACACGCCGCTATGATGGAGACGTTCTCTCACCGGTAAACACTCATAAGATCGTTTTGTTTGAGTGCTTTTTATTCCATTCATCCTTGTCTTTTTAGAGCCATATGTCTTTCCATTCACCACATAAATATCTTAGTTCCTTCCTTCATCATAAATGAGATACTTTGCTTAAATTGGGTCTGGGTGATGTGAGGGTATGATTATAATATAATAATATTTCCAAGCATCTGTCCACTTGTAGTGCTGCCCTTGTTATAAATTACTGTCTTTCTCTCTCGTCTCCTCTCATCCAGAGCTACATTCAGCATTTCCGGGACAGACACGTGGACAGACGTGGCTACTCACATGGCAGGTTGATTAGCAGCTCTCATACAGTGGATATAGACTATGACTGCGGCTCTCAGGTCCCTCTGACCGCCCATACCGGACCTGCAGTGAGGGTGTGATCCTGCCCCCTTGTGTTCAGTGGCGGTGTTCCAACCATGCCGGCTCCTGTGCAGTTCAGAGTCTGAACGGAGAAGAAGTGTTTATACAGTTGGCCCACATGCTGTGGTTCTGCTTTGTTGTGTAATAAGTGATGCACTGGGGAGGAATGTTTTTGCCAACAACCTTATTCATCAGGTCTCTGAGTTTCTAGAATGAAATTCTGGGTGTGTGTGTGTGTGTTGTGTGCCTGGCCCTCCATGGCTCTCCAGATCATTATTTGACTGTATGCTGTCCCTTGGCAAGCAGAATGAGCTCATTACTGTAACAGCCATTTTAAAGAGGGGACATTATTCAGACTGAGCACTGGACCAAATACGGCGTGGCTCGGAAGCCTTCCCATCCACATAAATCATACATGTTTACGAACAAACAACATGTCTAACAGCAGACATTATAACTCTTCCTTTCAGGAGAGAAATATTCCCAGTTATGGGGATGCACTCTATTCACCGGAACGTTGTTTACAGTACAGATGAGGCCATAGGTACCTTTTACAGCAGCAGAAAACTGTGAACTTCATTTGTCAGGACTAATGGCCCGATTCTGTGCACTTTTACCTCAGTCAGGTGATGTTGGGTGAACAAGGCACCATTTTTCATTGTCTAAATTAAGACTGAATTTAACTCTCATTATGTCCCATATGGCTTAGTTAAAGCTTCATGCAGCGACTCCCATTAGACCTGTAGGGGATAAGGCATTACCGGATTACCCTAATGATGCAGGTAACACTGTGAACACTAAGGGAGCTTTTGTGCAGATGATTTAAAGTGTCCTTGTCTACTGTGAAGGTTTTTCAATGACACCAAGGTATTGACTGAACAAGAGTGAAGGTTTAAAATGGTGGACCAGCCACATTAAACAGGGATATTATATGTATGTGTGTGTGTGTGTATATATATATATATATGTGAGTGTGTGTGTGTGTGTGTGTGTGTGTGTGTATTTCTATGTCTATGTTTGTGAGGGAGGAAAAGTGTGCATGTGTATGTATGCAGGGTATGGAAAAGGTGATCAACATGATAATTTGTCATTTTTGACTTTGGCATTTGTTTACACCTTGCCTCTTCCTCCTGTGGATGTGTAAATTGTCTTCAGTCTGGTCTGAACTCAAAAGTGTAAAGAACTGAAACACTCAGCCTCTCTCTGTTTACTGTCTTTTACCACAGCAGCATCTGTTGCTTCTGGACATTTTGTACATTTAGCTGAATGCTGAACATGTTTGTACATATTATACCAGTAGTGTCATGTTTTGTGCATTTTTCTCTGATTAATACTTAATTACATCTGAATGCTGATACAGTGTCATCATGAGTCTACTGGGTGTATTTATATTTCAACATTTTTGTTGTCTAAAAATGACTGTCAAATGGAAGGTATGAGTAGGAGAAGATGAGCCTTTGTTGCTTATTATTATTATTATTATTATTATTATTATTATTATTATTATTATTATTATTATTATTGCATGTGTTTGTACAAACGTAAGTATGATAAAGTGATTGTTTATCTTGTATGTGTGTGCTATTTACATTTACATTTTTTGCTCTAGTTCCACAGTAAGCCTAATTTTGAGAGTTCTCATATACATTAGGAATGCCACTGACTTCAGCCTATGCATCAACTATAACATGCTCAAGTAGAGCTATGATGTGAAATCAATTTTTCTGTGGAAATGAAAATAGCATTTTTCAGAGTTAATTTGCACAGGGGAAGATTAAACTTCAGATCAGCTTAGTGTTGCTGCTTCTCTTTAAAGGGCAGCAAATATAGGAAAATAATGAGGTCTGTGAAATGCGGTGTGACTGCTTGAGTTATCCGATTTCTGCTCTACACGATGGACTAAATTTTCTGCTCTACATGAAAAATGAAAATATTCACATGAAATAATTCCCAGTTACATGTCTCACATCTAGGCAGAAAACAGTATGAATTCTTTTGTTTTATTAGGATTTCCGCAGCTGTAAATAAAATATCTGCTTACTGAAGTGAAGTGTGACAACCCAAGCTCTGTAACTGTAAAGGGAAATTTCTACTAATGTCAACCACCAACATACCACAACTCTGGTCACGTATGTTGTCTGTCAACTGAGAAAGCTCCATTAAAATTTAGGCATTTTTTAAAAGAAATGGCTTCTGCTAAATTTGACAAAAATCACAGATCTTTTAACGCAGGTCCATTCCTGAAGCCTGATGCCTGTGCAGCAGAAAGGCATTTTTACTTTAAACTTTCCATCATCCCACAACCACCTCAGGGATTTTCTCAAAGCTTCCCTTTCATGTGTGTCCTGTGTGTGCTGTGCATGTGTTGGCTCTGAGGTGGTCCAGACTGCTGATGAGAGAAATGCTAACCAGTTTCAGCATTAATATGAATTCTGTTGCAAGCCAGCGTTCAGGATCCTGTTGCTAATGTGCCCATATTCTCTGGAGGATGTGTCTAGACTGCTATCCTTTATATTGAGTGAGGGCATTAGCACCTGCTCCTACTTGAACAGCACTCACAGCTGGATATATGGACTTGTAGTCTGATGATGAGCGAGAGAGTATCTGAGAGTGTACATCTTCACAATTAAGGAGGTGGGTTTTTTTGCCCATTTTGTTGGTATTGCTTAGTCTACATTGTGTGTGTGAGAGAGACTGAGCTCTGAATAGAGCAGTGAGGTCTAGATGCATATTTCTGCTGGAAAAGGAATGAAGAGAGCTGATTATAAGCAGTGAATAGTAAAGGTCACAGTGGTAGAAATTCCACAAATCCACTTTTTCTCCAGCCTACTGGGCTGACATTTGGCTGGCGAAGTGAAGCATAACATTATTGAAAAAAAGCTCAGCAGCTAAATGTGTTGGTGTGTGTGTGGAAAGAGAAAGAGAGCTGCTCCAGCTTCAGAAATGTAATAAGGGGAAAATGCACATATGAGAGGCACCTTAATGATGTAGGAGGTTTTGAGTAAAAGTTCCTCTGACCAATCACTTTTATCCTGAATCATTTTTTGATGGGAGCGCCCTCTTACTGGATGACTCCGCCCCCTTCCACAGGGACTAGCTGAATGATTTGATTGGTGTGAAAATGATGTTAATCACAGAGAACTGCTCACACAATCACCTTCACAGTCACCACATCTCAATCCAAAAAAAACATCCTTTGTGGCAGGATTTAAAGTAATGTGTATAGTGAATAGCTTTTCCTGAATTATTTTCATCCCTCTGTACAATTCCAGTGAAACTCTAAGGCACATTTCAACTGTTATGGTGGCTTGTGGTCCACAACCTTACTAAGACATTTGGTGTGTCCTTTAATTTGTCACCTGTCTGTATGTGTGTTATGGTCTTTAATCTTATCTGCAAAGGACAGTTGTGTATGCTGGGCTTCATTCCAGCTGAGCAGGAGCCACACCTGAGTCCATTCGATTCATCTTTGCCTTCAAACAACTTTTACATGTCTCCTCCACAGCGCTGTAACAGACTCATTGCAAGTTATGGAAAACACTTGATTGCAGTTGTTGCTGCTAAGGGTGGACCAACCAGTTATTAGGCTTAGGGGGCAAACACTTTTTCACACAGGGCCATGTAGTTTTGGATTTTGTTTTCCCTTAATAATAAAAACCTTCGTTTAAAAACTGCATGATGTGTTTACTTGTGTTATCTTTGACTAATATTTAAATGTGTTTGATTATCTGAAACATTAAAGTGTGATAAACATGCAAAAAAATAAGAAATCAGGAAGGGGGCCAACACTTTTTCACATCACTGTATTTGCTGGTATATGAAATCCTGCAGCCTTTGTGAGTAAGATTGATGACCCCTGGTGTATAAGGCCATCAGTAAACACCAGTTTATCAAATCCAATAAGAACCAAGGAACGATGATTGTTTTAAAATGTTTTTTCCCCCTTTACAATTTTAATAAACAACAGTTTATATTATATTACAGGTTTTTAATGTAGTTCCCTTTCCCAAGTCTGTGAAACATCATCATTGCCTCATGTTACTAAGACACAGACATTTATGTGACCATTTCATGCAATATGTCAGATGATGGGGGGCACGGTGGCTTAGTGGTTAGATTGTTTGCCTCACCCCTCCAGGGTTGGGGATTAAATTCCCGCCTCCTTCGTGTGTGTGGAGTTTGCATGTTCTCCCCGTGCCTCGGGGGTTTCCTCCGGGTACCAGTGTGTGATTGCGTGAGTGAATGAGAGTGTGTGTGTGTGCCCTGTGATGGGTTGGCACTCCGTCCAGGGTGTATCCTGCCTTGATGCCCAATGACGCCTGAGATAGGCGCAGGCTCCCCGTGACCCGAGAGTAGATCGGATAAGCAGTAGACAATGAATGAATGAATGACTGTCAGATGATTGTGTTTCAAGTTTCATTTTAATGAAACCACAAAATCAGGCCTCATATGGTGGTATGTGGTACATCATGATGCAAGTGACCCACATACTCACAAGCGCACACAGACATGAACTTTCATACATAATTCAGAAAATTAGCAGTTGAATATTGACGTTCATTTTAACAAATGACTGCCACAGTTTCATCTTCATTCATAATCTTTTGGCCTTTGCACACTTTCAGCTTTGTCTCCTTTATTCCTCCATAGCTGCCTGGAATTGTGGGTCACAGCATCACTGAGGATATATTTATATATATATTTATAAAAAAAAAAACCTGAGGGCCTGTGTGGCATGGAAATGTCTTGTTTCAGATTGGATCAAATTCTGTTGCTGTTTTCTTTGCACCTTGGCCATCTTCTCTGTTTTACATGATGTCCTGCTGGTGCTGTGTGGATTCACTGACAACCTTCAAGAAGAGACAAGTAGAGATCAGTCACAGGTCAAATGGAGGACACATAAAATTCTTAGTAAAAGATTCAGAAGATGTCTAAGGTAAATAAAGTGCTGAAAAAGAAACTATGTGGTTTAAGATGAATTCAAAGTAATATGTGTCAAATTTATATCAGATAAGAATAAAAGGACTAGTGCAAATCTTTCAAATCTGGGAAATGATTTTTTAAGTGCTAACTCTCCTCAGCACTACAGGAAGAACAACCATTATGAGTATTGAGTGGATGTTAATGATGATGCAGGCCTACAGTGCCTTATGTTGAGTCCAGTGACCTTTAAAGTGAAGGGGTTGGATTCTCTAAGGAAACATTAGGAGGAGCGAGAGGGGGTATGAGACAAAATGGATCTGCTGATTAACTTACACACTGAGCGCTCATGGCACTCATTGCCTCACGAGAAGTTTTAGACTAGAGATGAATGAAAAATAAGCAAGTTGATGAGTGGAATGGAACAGCAATGAGGTGTTTGCATAAATGATCAAAGCTCTGAAAGGATGACTAATGCCTTAGAAAGACGTGTGTGTATTTGCGTGCGTCACCTCTCCATCACGGGTCTCTATGGTCTTGATCAGAACTGTTTTCTTGGAGTGGATCTCAGAGGAACGTGGCTGTGTGAGCTGCTCAGGGCTGGTCTCTGTAATATTCACAATCACCATTACATTAAACCATATGATGTTATTTACTAAGTTGCATTTACATTCATATAAACTAGTTGCATTTGAATGCTTTTATTCTCTTCCATCACAGTATCACAATGTAATGGGATAACACTTCTGATAATTTCTGTAAACATAATGTATTACCTAATGATATCTTTTAATAACAAGATTCTAGGCATTATTTATAATGCAATGTAATATAAGACCTAGTATGTTATCTGTACTGCAAATTTAAGTTGATATTCATGCTTTATAACAAGTAAACAAGGGCCTATATGTCATGGATGCTACATGATATGTTATAAATGATTTTAGAATTTGTTGTGGATAGAGGATTGTCAGGAAGATGAGGTTTTGCTCCCCCTTGTGGGGAATTTAAGGAGTTCACATTCATTAACCGTTTATTCTCCGGGTTGGTGGTTAGTTCTAGACTAGGTCTCCATATAAAGACCTGTAATATTTTTCCCAGCCTGTAAATAATTTGGAGAGTTATGTATATGTATATTCATTCTTTCGTATTTATGGTATATTGTACACTTTAAGTCTTGTGTTGCTCTTGTGTTAAGTCCTAGTTGTTGGTACACCAAATTTCCCATAGGGGATTGATCAAGTGCAACTACTATTACTGCTGCTCACCTCTGAAGCTCAAGGAAGAATATGTCTGGGGAGGCAGAGAGATCCTGAAAAGTTGAAATGTCGTATAAGTATAAGGCTTGAAATGTCTGGCTCAATAAAGAGTAATACAGAGAATTAACAAATGAAAAATCCCTAATCAGTCCTTACAGAATTAAAATACTATTCTAAATGAAAAACAAGCATGCATTTCTCCTCTAGTTCTTTCTGACCCCCCTTTACCTGCTTTCCTCTCCTTCCAGCAGCTTCCTATAGGTGGCGATCTCCACATCCAGGGCCATCTTGACATTAAGAAGGTCCTGGTACTCACGAAGATGACGAGCCATGTCATCTTTCATTTTGGCAATCTCAGCCTCCAGACGGGCAATAGTGTCCTGGTAACCGCCAGCCTCGCGGCCCATCCTTTCTTCCATCTCCCTCATCTGCCTAATCAGAGACTCGTTCTATATATAGAGAGTAGAAATAGGAGTGAAATATTAAAAAGAATCATAAAAAACAACCCCATAACCCAGATACAAAGTGCTAGTCATATCCAATTCTTTCAGTTTTAGCCAGTGTGTAAATACCCACCAAACTCCTGAACAAACATAATAAAGACCTGCCAATAACTAGCCAGGTGTACTGAGGCTGAGCTCATGTTTGCATTGATGTGGGTGCTGGTAATTGTTCCTACAGAACATCTTTTATTAGGATGGTGAGATTAAATAAGGCTTACGGTGCCCTTGAGGGAGTCGACCTCACAGGTATAGGACTGGATTTGGTGGCGGAACTCCAAAGTCTCCTGCTTAGCCTGTCTCAATGCATCACTGTTCTTGGACACAGCTTGGTTCAGATCTGATACCTGGAGAAGAGAGAGATAAGCTGCACTCAGTGGGATTGCTAGAGAATATCTTATCATTCCACATTGTTATCAGTGTTAGAACAGCTACCTGCCACTGCATAATTAGTAAGGTGTTTAATGGATGGTATAAACTGTAGATTTGTTAAAAAGGAAACAAAATTTCTGATTATTTTACTTGGGCCATAATGAGTTGAGATGATCATATTTGCTATGTGGTGTTTTATTCATATGACAGACCTTGGACTTGTACCACTCCTCAGCTTCTGAAATGTTCTTGGCTGCAATGGCCTCATACTGGCTGCGGATGTCTCTCAGAGCAGCAGTCAGGTCGGGCTTGGACATGTCCATTTGGATTTGGACCTGAGTATCCTGCATCTGGCTCTGCAGCTCACGGATCTCCTGTACATAAAAAGCCAAAAAAAGATATGAATACTCTCAGGGAAAAAAGCACTCGTTGTGGTATTTTTTGGAGAGTTCTTAGTTCCATTGAATGGTTCCACTTGGATGCCTCACTGAATTGTATGTTTCTCCATAGAACCTTTAAGTGTTTTCTTAGGAGGACACATGCAGTGCTTGACTTTTAACAGTGTAAAATCCATACATTTATAGATGAGGTTTCAGCATTAGAGTGAATCATTCCAATAAAAATTCTGTAACATGATCAATGTAAAAAGCATTCTATAAGCAATATAAAGATTAATGGATTTGTTTGCACAGTCACATGACCTTCACCTTCTACAGCGAGTCTACTTAGAACCCTTTCTGATTGTGGAAGTTCTCTGTTATAGGCTTCTACACGTGGACCCTTATAAAGTAAAGGAGTATAAAAGTAAAACAGATGAATGTATTAACAGATGAATGTAAACTAATCCTATCAAAAAGCACTGTGAAAATAGACAACGTGGGATGTGACTGTTTTTTTTTCTGTTCTGTATCACAGCTGCGTGTGAAGATCTCTCGCACTCTCTCTCTCTCTCTCTCTCTCTCTCTCTCTCTCTCTCTCTCTCTCTCTCTCTCTTTTTCTCGTTTTAATTATAGAAATACATCTGTTCCATTGCATTACACTGCCCCCTCCCTGTCAGAGCACAGCTGACAAACACACACACCAGGCTAATGTTTTACCCTTAAATGTCAGACAAGAAAAAAGAAGGGAGCATGAAAGGCTCTAACCTTTGGAGATTTGGCATGTGTGTGTGTGTGTGTGTGTGTGTGTTCATGTGGGTGGTGGGTAGAAGTGTATGCATGCTTCATTCCTTGTGAATACTATATATAAGTGATTTACCTTTGGACAGGAATAGAACAGGAGTGTTGATATTCTGGTAATGTCTGCATGACATTTGTGATTGACCAATAGAGAACGAGTGTGTGACTAAGTGAATGCTCTGAAAAGCACATGCACACACCTCCTCATGGATCTTCTTGAGGAAGGCAATCTCCTCATGAAGGCTTTCGATGCGTCTCTCCAAGTCCAGCCTGGCGAGAGTGGCAGCATCAACATCCTACCAAAAAACCCCCCACATGGATTAAGCACAAGTACTGGATGTAAAATGTAAAGATTAAATGTGAAGGTTTTAAGAGATGAACATTTGATATTAGATCAGGATGTGGAGACTTACAGCTCTGAAAGCAGAGAGGTTATTCTCAGCCTCTTCTTTCTGGTGGATCTCCTCCTGAAGTCTGCCGAAGAACACAAATGGGGTCAGTGACCTTAAATCATGCTTACTTCTGAGGTTTAGCAAAGGTTTTCTCACCACAATCCCTAACTTTTATATATTATAACAATATATTCTTTTTATTTATATATAGCAATCTATAGAACCAAGATGTGTTTTACCAAGATGATTATTTTAATAATTGATACCAGAATTCGCACATCCTGATAACACAACATAATACTCTTATACCAGAACAATTTGTCACAACATAAATATGATTTTAAAAAATTATTTTTTATGGAATTCCATGCTTTTTTAATCTTGTTTATGTTTTGAAACATTCACAGAACAATTTAGTTCCTGTTACCACTTACACTGTAGCTGCTAAAAAGTCATTCTCTCACCAGTTTCCCGCCCCCCATTTTTTCCCCTCAATTCCCTCACCAGCCAGCTCTTCCCTATCACATGGCAGCTACCACCCAGGCAAGGTAAAAGCTAACACATGCTTCCTCTGTGAAGCCATGTGAAGCCAGATAATTGTACCTTTTCAGATTGCTGCCCATGCTGTGTCACAGGGTAGTGCAAAATACATAGAGGAAATCTGCTCTCCTGCACATACATAAGCTCATGGGATGCCAGCAATTGCTTAGTGTCACTGTGATTGACAAGAGAGAGTATAGCCGGATGTTCCCTTGGCTTCTGGCCATGGATGGCTGTGGCATTTTCAGGGTTCAAACTCATGATCTTCATGATCATTATCTTAAAAACCTTCTCATAAAGACCTTCTCATCATGAAAAGGAAAAATGTTATCTTCTTCTTACATATTTTATATACATACTATATATTTTTCTTTACCAAGTAAATTTTTTTTTAGCTTTTTCATATTGCTTAAGTTATGTGAACCATCTATATCACACCACCTGTGAATTATTTGTTGCTATAGAAATAATAACATATCAAAATATACACATCAATATAAACTCATGAGATGTATTGGACTGTTGTGAGAGCTGCTGATACAGAAATTAATCAGCAACTTCTGACTAAACACAATCAAGCATTTGATAGCACTGTATTATAAAATGTAATGCACAATACACTTTTCTGTCAAATACTGACTTGAATGATTCCTCACAGTGACAAGCTTCTGGTTGTAAAAATAAGACTTTAATTTTCAACTCTATTTAGGTGCACATTTATTTTTGTGAGATATTGTGAGAAGATATTTTTTGCCATATTACCGACCCCTTCCCCTAACAAACATTCATTCCAAATGTAGTTGCTTTCCATTTATAGAGAAAAACAAAAAACAAACAAACACCAGAAAGGGCAATGGACAATGCTCTGGTGTGACCTTCCTATTAAAGAGCAATGCAAGGGGTCAATGAGGATATGGCATTTAGCCAACGTGGAATCACACGATTGCATCGGTCATTAAAAGTGATGTCCCTGACTCCTTTGAAATGACTACACATAGATTATCTAGCACATATCTGGTTGCATGAGTGTCATTGTTGGTATGCTGATTATGTCTGATAATATTTCAATGACAGATGCTGGAGTCACGCCACGACTATCACTATGCCGTGTATGATCACTCAATTACATGCTACCCTACAGGAATCACGAGTGAACCACAATACTGTGCCATGCATACGCTTAATAACAGGTGTCATTGCCCTTTTTAAGCCCTGCATATGTGTATATTTAAACTATGTTCTCGGTCCTCCCCTTTTTGGTCGTCCTCTTAATGCGGAGATCCACTCTGCTTGAGCCATGCCTAGAAATAGCATCTGCTTTTACCAGCCTGCAAACGGCTCCCGTGAATCATTATTGTTAATGTAGGGCAGTTATACTCTAATGCCTACGGTCCCTTGAGTGCTACGTACTCACTCTACCACACACACACACACACACACATGCACACACTGAGGGAGGCTGAGCGATAAGGGTATTTTAGGAGATGAGAATTCTCCACAGTGCTGGGGGGTGGGTATATCAAAGAGGATAATAATAGCTTACTAATCTGGGAGCCATGTTACATTACAGTGGATCCTCTTGCAGCTGGAAAAGCAACTCAAGCAATGTCAAACCATTCTCCCAATATCATACACACTTCACATGTGAGAGATGCAGCAGTGGTTACTGAACACCATGGGTTAAACTGTTCCACTCATTCATCTCTCTCTCTCTCTCTCTCTCTCTCTCTCTCTCTCTCTCTCTCTCTCTCTCTCTCTCTCTCTCTCTCTCTCTCTCTCTCTCTGTCTCTCTCACACACACACACACACACCTTAAATGATGAAGAGTTCTGGTACTTTCAAATTCCCTCTATGTCTACCCACTTGCCCCCCTCTGTAGTTTATGATTAATATTTTAACAGCTGGAACTGTGTCCAGAGCTTACTCCCTTTTACACTTTTTAGCCTTCACCAACACTATAGCTGCTAATTGAATCTTCTCAAAAAATACCTGCAGGCTAAAATGAAATTGCTTTTCTGCAATATTCGGTGGGGGAAAAAATTGCCCATTTGAACTTTTCCACAGGCAGTCTTTTGAAATATTATGCGGCTGTTCGAAACTGTGCTCTTCTGTATTCTTGGAATCTGACCATGAAGGTCTTTGCTCATACATGGGCAATGTTTCTGTCAAATTCTGTAACCTAGACCATATATTTACATTAACTTCAAATAGAAGTTCACTGTTATTGCCATAATAAATATCCTTTATAAAGAAACTCAAGAATATTGCTAGATATAAAGTCCCACTATAATATAAAGACTACAATAAATTGGACATTTTGTATCCCCCTGTTCTCCGCTCTTATTGGTTACACACATATGTGAGTTATGGAGGGAGTATTACAAATATCAGAGTAGTGGAGAACCTAAAGACTTTTGCACTAGGCTAAAAACTCACTGTGTGCTTCAAACAGCCTTGCATATCGTTGAATCATTCAATACTAAATGAATGTGCACATTTTTAAGGAAGTTGTTACAGTGGAATCTCAACATATGCAGCAATAATTTGATTCTTAATAGACTCACTCCAGAGGTGATTATGATCTGTTTATTCACATTTCTAGAAAAACGATGTCTCTCTTAAAAGAGCAGAGCCACAGAGCACCCCAGCTTAATTTAAATAATATATGGTGGGATTTTTCAAACTTTTTCACAGATTTCCTAATTATACAAAGTGTAATACCTATTCAAATATTAGGTGAATTAGACAAACATGCATCACTATTTGTTTACTCTTATTCCTGAACATTTTTTAAAACTTTTTAAGCTTGTTGCACTTAAGTAAAAGATAAAAAAAAAATTCTATTACTATTATTATAACTATTATCTAATAATTATAATACTGACTATGGGACTATTTCTGATAATAGTATCACTTAATGAAATAAATAATTTAAAGAATTGTAAAGATTTAAATAAACAGAATTTATTAGTATAAATTGGAAAATTAGAACAATTTCAGTGCAAATAGCATTATTTTACACCCATTTTATTCAAGTGATTGTTTTAAAATTATTAAAGTTATTATACAATTATACCAATATACAAAACAGAAAGCTATGTATATGTTTTGCGACTCATCAAACTAACTACTTTTGAAATTTCTCTTACCTGAGTTTGAGTTTCTGTAGGTCATCTGCCAGGTTGTCGCGCTCCACCTCTACGCGAGCTCTCTGGCTGGTCAGAGCGTCCACCTGCCTGCGCAGCTCCCTCATCTCCTCCTCGTACATCTCAGCAATGCGTGTGGGCTCGCGGCCCCTCATGCGCTCGATCTCCACAGACAGGGCCTGGTTCTGTTGCTCGAGGAAGCGTACCTTCTCAATGTAACTGGCAAAGCGGTCATTCAGGTGCTGTAGCTCGGCCTTTTCGTTGGTGCGTGTGTGCAGGAAATCCTGGTTCATGGCATCGGCCAGGCTAAAGTCTAGCTTATCACCCAAACCGGCGTAGGAGCGGGTCATGACTCCACCACCGTAGCCGAAGGAGGATGCTCCGGAGCGGTGGCCTGAGTAAAGAGGGGCGGCGGAGGAGCTCTTGGACACCTCATAGACTCTGGAAGAAACTCGGGAAGAGCCGGAAGAACCATGGCCAAACAGGGAGCTGGACATAGTGGAGCCCAAGCCGGAGCCGAAGGTTCGACGATAGGAAGAGGCCGTTTCAGCAGATGAGAAAGACTTGCTCATGGTCTTAAAGTTGTAGAGTAGGGTGTGTGCTGGAAATAAAGTAACCGGGTTGACAGACTTGAACAGAATGAAGAGCAGAAGTCTGGAAAGCTGCTATATGTAGCTTTGGTCACATTTTACCCCCTCCCTCACATTCATCACCCTCTCTTCAGCCCACCCTGTTCACTCAGCTGTCATGGGGTTTCCAGTAGTTGGGTGGAGGAGTTGCCAGTAAGTGTGTGAGATAGATAGCATGAGTGAGTTAGTGGTGATGAGCAGTGGCTTAGATTCAGTTACCTGAAAGTCTAGTAAGTTTGAAGACTGGTATTCCATGCTAAATAGATGACTGTCACAGTATTAACAATCTTAAAAATTAATTTTGCAGTTCCACCTATGATTGACTCAAGTATAAGATAGGATACTGTGATTCAGGAATACTTAAACACTTACAACTCATTTGGTTTTTTTTATAGAAAACACTTTTTAGCGCTGTATGACGTAAATCTAAGGGTCCATCTGCCATGTGAAAGATCACCCGGCATTTCAGCATTAGTTATATTAAACCATGGCTCCAAGTTTTTTGCTACATTCACACACACCTCAGGCCTTCCATGTGTGGTGGGTTGCCAGATATTCACACTTAATCAGGAAGTCTGTGGGCGAGAGGCTGTTTGGCAGAATGGCATGCAGCAGCCTTCGGGAAGACGGACAACAGAAGCCCATAATGATTCAGTACTTCATTCTTCTGGCTGTGAGATCTTGTCTCTCATTACAGATTAACAAAAGCGAAAATCACATTTTAATTCTTGATACAGATAAAATGTTTCTGAGGTCTATAATGTAGTCATTAATATATGAATAATTAAACCTAGTGTGTGGCTTACGGTTTCTACGTGCCTGGAAAAATCTACTGTCACTGTTACTATTATTATTGGCTCTCAGAAATCTTTATATTTTGAATGATGGAACTGGCTACAGTGAAAGCTATTTGTGAGGTCACATATGCCGGTTATAGCACAAGCATAGTCATTGTTGAGTAAATATTATGCTGAAGAAACTTTTAATGCTAGTCAAGGTCAATATATCACCTGGCCAAATTTCTTTCATTCTAAGTAGCCTCCTTATATCACATCTTTATTTAGCACTTCAGATGACTATGCTCTGAATAAAACAGATATGAAACCCTGTAAGAGCTTTGGCATGCCCACCTCCCCCCTCTGTCTGCAGTACTGTTCCCCTGGCTGAATGGTCTGTGTTACTCCACAGCTGCTGCTGTCATTGCTATTAATAGTCTTTTAGTTTGAACACTGTCCCTTGAATGTTCTTCTTAGGGCCCCTCAGAGAGCACGAGAGCCTGGACCTGACAACTTTAAAACACTACCCTCTTCAACTGGAGCATGTCTATAAACACTGAAGCACTGACATGTCAAGTAGCTACAAATTGGATGTAGAGTAGAGGGAAAAGCAAGAAATACACACATCTACTATTAATATGCAG
The DNA here is from genome assembly GCA_033459395.1 of Hemibagrus guttatus. Classification (NCBI taxonomy): domain Eukaryota; kingdom Metazoa; phylum Chordata; class Actinopteri; order Siluriformes; family Bagridae; genus Hemibagrus; species Hemibagrus guttatus. The sequence goes on from JAUCMX010000006.1 coordinate 11,389,128, forward strand.
TAAAATCTCATCTATCAAACATTTTGCTTTTATGCAGGTTGAATGAGTCAAATCACATGCCACTTGGGATGAGCAGGCCTTCAATAAACATTGAGGTTCATGGTTTATTTTAACCTTGTGATAAAGGATTGTGTGAAATCTTCTTACAAGGAACTTGAACAAGCAAGTAGAAACTTCCAGACGTTCCGAAATCACAGCAGACTGCAGTCTCCCAGGATGCAAAGTGTTGTTTGACAGATGGCGCCAAAGTATCCAGTTATAGACAAGCAGGTTAAAGAACAGTTGTTGTTTTGTTTTGTTTTTACCTGCAGGCTTGCTGCATATTCTCCAGATCATTCTCTCAATTCAGTTCTCACTAAATCTAGTTCTAGTTATTACTACAGGCACAGGTTTATGTCCCTTTATATGTTTACTGTTAGCAAGTAAATTTAAAAACAGTGAAGTTATTGGGCTTTAGTTGCACTCTAACGGTATACAAACTGTATTTTTAACTTAGCGATACATAGATGTTGTACATGTTTATTTATTTTGCGTATTTTTGTGTACCCTACATTATCCACTGCACTATAATGCCAATATATCATAACAATAGATGTTTTTTAATGGTTGGATTCATTATTTTGTGCCAGTTAGCACTTTTAGGTTAACCTAAAACTTCCTGAGGGCACTATGTCTTAGTGGTTAACACGTATGCCTTTCACCTCTGGGATTTCTCTGAGTACCAAAGGCATTTGATGTAGGTGGATTGGCGTCTCTGAATCGCACATGTCTAAAATTAGTGAATGGGTGTGTGAGTGTTGGCACCCCATCCACAGTGTCACCCGACTTTTGCCCTGAGTCATCTGGGACAGGCTCCGGATTCCCCACTTCCCTGTATAGGATAAGCGGTACAGAAAATAGATGGATGGATATGAATGTTAGAATTGAATGACATCCTGAATGTTGCGGTTCTAAATATATTTGGTTTTATATCACTCTGTTTCCTGGCTGAGTATTTTCCCTCATTTTACATTTGGCAGATCCCTTATCCATGGCAATTTACATTTAGAGAAATGAGCAGTTGTGGGTTAAGGCCCTTGATCAAGGGCCCAGCAGTGGCAGATTGGTGGTGCTGGAATTCAAACTCACAACCTTCCAATCAGTAGGCCAACACCTTAACCGCATCCCTTCCCAGCTCCACAATGTTGCTACAAACTTTTCAGTTAAAGCATTTCCAAAAACATGTCCTTTTTATGTATTGTCCAACCTAAAGCATTTTGTGAGCAATGTTCTTTCTGAAATTTGTAGAAAATTTGTAAGTTGCATGTTAAGTAGCATTTTAATATAAAAATGTTCTTGATTTTGTAGGCTAATAAATGTTCTGTAGGCTAATAAATCTGTCTTGGCCTTTTCCATGTAGAGATTTAGTTTTAGTTTCCCAGTGCTGTGCATTGGTTTGGTATTTGTTTTGTGTCTCAGGAGTCATGATCGCCCAAAGGGACTCAAACAACACCTGATCTAATGCGCTGTAATTTTTGTTCAGGTTCTCACTCTGTATCAGGGGAGCTTTTAGAGAGCAGAGCAGCATGGCCTTTTTGGGGCAAGAGAACTCGGTGAAACTCTGACATTTACACCGTGTGACATGTTTACTGAAATAACATGAAACTTTTAGACTAATGTGCAGTTGCTCGAGTACGTAGTAACATTCTGGAGGATTCTAGCAGCCCAACTGGGTCAGCAGAATGGAAATAGATTGATGTAGCAATTTTAGAAAGTGGCATGGTGGGTAAAAACACAGAGGAGTTCCCCTCTTCTGAGTTAAGAGACACAGCATGTGTGCCTGGAATAAAATATGCGTAAGGCAAGTAAATAATGAAAAACTGGGAAATCTTCTAAATCAGTAAATCTTTTTCATTTTGTTAGGACAGCTTGCTCTTGATGATTATTCAAATGGTCCAAAGACAACATTATGAATACTGTTATCTGTTACTTGTTATCTGGTAAAAAATTGCCCCATTCTCACAGAAGCCTTGTTGCTACAATATGAGGTATCTTTGCTTTAATTTTATTTAATCGTGTTACAGATTATCATCGTTTTCCTGAAATCAATGTAGATTATTACTTTGTACCAAAGTTTTGGCTTTGCTTCTTTCAGCAGACTGAATGACAGACACTATGTATCTGTAAATGGGTGAATGCTGCTTCCACTGGGGGTCACCATACATAGATATTTTCATTATACATTGCCTATAAGTAGCCTGAGTATAGAGTTACATTCAGTAGTACTTTGTGTACACGTCTCTCACATATTGTTTTCCACCCCATTCAATCATGACATCATCTATCAAGAAAAAAAACACAAAGGAGAAAAATTAAGGAGGGACAGAATAACAGTGGTAATAATAATAACAATAATAATAAAAATAATAATGATAATGATGATGATGATGATGATGATGCTGATGGTGAAAAAAGTGTTGAATCCTTCCCAGCCCTATAGAAAATAGAGAAAGTCTAGTTGAATAAGTTCAGTCCTTGTTGCTTGTATGAAAGCTGGTGTGGTGTTGCTGCATTCAGGTCACCCCTTAGTGTGATCATTTACCCAGGCTCACTTGCGACACAGAAAAACCTGGGCTTTCTGCCAGAGCAATAAATATACTGGCTGAAGAGCCTCTGTTTTTATAGCAACTGTGTCATAGAAACAGGCTTGCTTTTCAGATGGAAATTGCACATATACTATTTCGTTCAAATATTCTTCAATTATTTCAAAAGTATTCTTAATGTTTACAGAGTTTGGCAGTGTGGCGATCCTGCTACTTGAGCTCAGAGATTTGATTTCATCATCTTCTACAATTATGTTAACTAGTTAACTATAAAACTCTAAGTAGCAGCTTTGCAGTATTCAGCTCTCACATCCTGAATATAAATATATTTCTTTCAGTACCCGGTAATGTGCCACTTATTTTGGTAGTGACACATTATCAGCTTATGGCTTAAGGGAAGTGATAGAGGAAAGCACCGGCTGGTAAATGGACTGATAGGTCAGAAATGATTTATCAACAGGTCAGATCTCACAAGGACCTCCTGTTGCCTGGTAACCACAAATACAGGCTCTGACATGTACAAGCCTCTCTGCTCCGGAGTGACCGTGTGTCCACTGGATGTTTATCTATGATAGTCAATCACATTAATCAATTTCAGGGAGGCTGATCATCCTCATACACAAATATAGATAAACTGAATCAGTTAAATTATATAATAATACATGATTCATACTAAATAATAAATTAAAGAAAGGGTTTAATTTGGATTTGTTTTGTCTCCTTAACAGTCAGACCAGTAACAGACCAGAGACTAAGCAGAAAACATTAATTATGTTGTGAAAGCAAGATTCTAATGAAGAAAATATTCAAGTGAGTGGAATCCTTTACTTCATTTTCCAGATGTTTTTTTAATTATTATTTTTGTTAATTATTTTTGTTATTTTATTATACATGAAAGTATATGTGTTTACCACATAATCAAGCTGAATCCCAGGGATTCAATTTTTAAGATTATTTTCTTTTCTCAAAGCATAACCATCAAGGGCATGTTAAACTCCAATGAGCCATTGAAGAGTCCGGCCTTACATTCCTGTCACTTGTACCTACATACCACTGAATCATTTATATATACATTAATATGCTGTTGGGACTTTAATGGGGGTAAATAGCACAACACATGAGCCTCTCTGCTTGCAAATTCTGTTTTCTGTGTAACAAGCTGCATTTTTTTGTAATGATATGTATATCCTTTCCTGTAGCATGGATCTTTCATTAGCGCATGGCCTGGCCAGCATGTGCCAGTATGGGGGAGGTGAGAGAGCAGCTCCTGGGAAGCACTGGGGTCTAAATGCCATGACATGTGACTCCAAACATAGGCAGGGGTTAAGGAAAGGCGTGGGTGGCACTACAGCAGGTCAGCTTTCAAAAAAACAAACTGCAGCTGCCCTAGCAACCCCCCAAACAGACTTCAACAAGAGGACAGGTAACATGAGAGAGAGAAGGGGGGGGAGGGTGCTCATCAATGATTTCACAGATGTTGTAGGCTGCATTAGGGGGAAAAAACTCAACTAAAGAATCAAATTCTTTCTTTAACAGATTTCCTAATGAGTTCAAAAATAGATTTTTTTTATTCAAAAATAGATTTATTTTTTCCATAAATATGTATGACAAATGATTCTGTTTATGTATTGTGCCTTGCAGTGATTTTTTGTCATAAAGGCGGTAGCCACCAGGCAATAACTACATGTGGACAGTGGGTGGCACTGTGACTTCAGGCTTTTTGGAAGATTTTTTTTAGTCGATGGCTCTTTTAGGACATCCATCTTGCTTACAAAAACTGATCCAATTTCAAAATAACATATATTTTAAAGAGACCCTGTTATTTATTTCTTTTTGTTTTGTTTAATTTGAGGTAAGGCCTTTTACCTATAATAGAGAATGTTTGTGATATGATTATTCAAGAGTGGCAGGTTAAGTTATGTATATGTTAGTTATTCCTGAATATTCAGCTCGATGGTGTGTGTGTGTGTGTGTGTGTGTGTGTGTGTGTGTGTGTGTGTGTGTGTGTGTGTGTGTATAAGTATGGCCTCCAGTGGGACATTTGCACAGTGATCCACAGCTGGAGTCCAGATTTTATATACAGCACATTTAAAAGGGAAGCATGATGCTCACGGTAAGTGGTCACAGTTACATTAATAATAATAATAATAATAATAATAATAATAATAATAATAATAATAATAATAAGAAGAAGAAGAAGAAGAAGAAGAAGAAGAAGAAGAAGAAATGATGAAACAAAGATTCACTAATTCTCTAATTTTAGGTTTTTCAAGGTCAAAACTATAAACTACCAGGAGTCTGTAAATCAAGGATGGACATAGATATTTATTTATTTATTTTATTTATGCTACAATGGTGGAGAAAATAAAGGTCTCAAATAAGCTCTGTTAATATAAAATAATTTAATATGTAACAAATTTACATTTTAATTTAAATGGTTTGGATGCTGGGAGGAATGTGCTGTTAGACAGTAATAGTTTGTAAATTCCCACTACTAATGCAAAGCTGTTTTAAGAAAATGACAATATAGCAATTATTTCAAAGTGGATGTAAACATATTATCTAATTAACTTACAAAGGGTGGTCTACTGAACAAATCAGTTTGGCCAATCAAGTCTATTAGCTTGACCCACTTTCTCTTTCATAATGATTCATTAAGAGGATGTAAGAAATGCACTAGAAGTCCACTGAAAAAAAATCTGAGATCAACATATTTAAAATAAGTGGAGAATTTCCAGTTATATAAATTCAACTAAAAAGTAATAAGGTAAATAATGCCAAGTTTGTGTTCAATAGAAACACGTAAATTAATTTAAATTTTAATTTATTTTATTAACAGGGACATTATGTCATTATGCAAAGGCAAGCTAAAGCCATAATTACTTTTTAGAGTGCATTTGTTTTGTGCAGCATCCTCAATAATCTAAACAGCAGCCATAACAACCTTATCCATCCCAAACTGCATACAAATACACCGAGTAATGCGTCAAATACGTACGCTTTACTGCTGCAGTGTAGTCTCTGCTTGGAGCCAAAGCGCACATATGAATATCTGTCAGAGGCTGTATGGAAGAACTTAATGCCCGTCCCTTGTCCCTCTTCCGGGTTTGTTAATGACGTCACTGCGGGTTCCCGCCACAGAGACAGCAAGGGGGGATGATCAGCCTGGCGCACGACTCCCGATCCTGATCCTGATCCGCGCCGCACATTCCAAGCTTTCTCCATCTCCGTACGTGTAAGTGTGAGAGTGTGTTTTACTGCCTAACCAAATCACGCTCGGTTTGGCATTAACCTGGCTGACTCTTGCACCGTGCTTACCGCTCCAGCGAACCCCAGATCAAAATGCGGAATTAAACCGGCGCTCACCAAACTGCGCTCTGGTGGATCGTTTTGCGACGATGAGTCCGCGGTTATGGAACGCCCTGTTGGGAATGACCGTGCTATTCCAGCTTGTCACGGCAGGCAAATACGGTGAGTAGATATCCCTAGGCAAGGAAAGAAGGGGAGTTGGCTGTGGGGGAAATAGGCTACACGATACAGATGTGTGTTAAATGAGCTGATTTATGTTTAAACGCGATGGTGATTGCAAAGATGAGCATAGCTGAGTAGACTTGGGTTTGTAGTTATATTTCAAAAAATTCTTGTCGGGTAGTGCACCTACGTTATATGTCCGATCCTTCAAGACAGCCGTAATAACATCACTAATAACATTAGTGTTTACGAGGACGCGCCAGAGCGAGGATGCGTCTCTGATAGGCTTCAATTTTTTCTCGTTACATCAAACCTGACGTCTGTTTATCCAGACAACAAACCCTGACGCTGTCGTGCTCATAAACACGTTGGCAATTGCCATTTCCGTCCTCCTTATGGAGCAACTGGTGGAAAATTGAGCGCAGATTCAAGCTTGAGGCTTTCAGCACCACGGACAGCGCTCACATTACAGCCTGCTCTTCCTTCCAGGCTGTTCGTCTCACTGCTCAGAGCATAGAGCAACACACCTGACCACTGTAGTGTAAGGACAACAATGAGTTCAGGAACCTTTTTTAGCATCCTCTATACCTACTGTATACATATTCTAATCTGGCTGGCAGATTTATGCCAGTGTTTCACAGTTAACTAAAATAGATTTTTATTTTTTGTTTGAATTTGCTCGCAGAATCCTTATTTGCCATTGTGATCTGTTATTGCTCGCTATAAGATGATTTGTGTGACTTTGTTCATTTTTCTTCACAGATAATAAATCTTATCTACAGTATATGGCTGCTTTTTTTTTAACAGTTCATCATGTCTAATAAATCGACTGTAGAAATATGTTCTGAACAAAATACCACACATTCCATGTTCCAGGTAAAATTGCTCTATACCTGTTTCTCCCCCTCTCTTTTTTCCTTCTTGTTTTTTTTTCTCTGCTGTGCTTCCTGTGCAGCAGTGACTCATTGAATGCATGGAGAACCATCACACACTCTTTCTCCTGTCTACACCATCACAGGTCCACCAATCTGTGCAGATCAGTAATTCAGACTGAATTTTTTTTTCTCCACAAGTTGCATTTTATGTTTCGCCTTATTTGTATTTTCTGATAGTTGAGTTGTGTATGACAAAGAACAGCCATCAAACTGCAGACACTGCATTTAGTGAGTGGGAAGCTGTCACTGCCATATTCAGAAATGCGATAACATCCTCTCTCTCCCCCTTCCTCTCTCTCTCTCTCTCTCTCTCTCTCTCTCTCTCTCTCTCTCTCTCTCTCTCTCTCTCTCTCTCTCTCCCTTTCTCAATTTCCTCCTGAATCACTCATTTGGTTGCACGGCTCAGATCACCACCTGTTAGCAAGCGGGGGGAAGTGAGATTGACAAGTCCTATCTCATCTCATTTATATTTGCCATGATTAATTCAAATGGGATATGTGAACTGGGGCTGGTGAAATATTACTGCCAC
>JAUCMX010000006.1:11401644-11436644 GCA_033459395.1 Hemibagrus guttatus
CTAAATGTTGAACACATTTCCCTGTAGTAAGTAATGACAGAAAAATCCTGTTTACTCCAAACTCACTTTTATTGGATGTCTTAAGGGCAATTTTTTAAACGCATGCACATTTATATGAAAGATGATTTTTTTTGTAGAAAGCCTTTTTTTTTTTTTTTTTTTTACGTAGTTTGTCCTTTCGAAAGTATTGTATACGTTTTTCTGGAGTTGTATTTGCAATTCTACATAGTCTTGTGTTTCATACATTAACTTAATAACATAACATTAACTTATAGATTACTGCTGAATAATTTACATAATAATCACCTGACTAAAAATTGTTTTTTTGCCTCCTGTGTGGATGGAAAAATATCATGTGTTACTATGTTTCATAGCAACGCCAGTAGAAAGAATACTTTCCATTATTTTCACTGTAGAGAAATGTGTCACATTTTAAAATCAATGCTAATTGCATACTGCATATATTGCTGAATCTGTGGACACAGTTTAAATTGTATAATACTGGGATTTTTCTTTAGTTATTTCTTTAGTTCATTGATGTAAAACAGCTAAGTCTATTTTCAAATGCAGTTGAATGATTTTCACACTTATGTGTGTATGTATGTACAGTGTGTATGTTGTGTGTTCATCATTTTGCATGTTGTTTATTACAGACAAGTTATTTGGTCAGTGTCAGAAATCCCGGCATGAAGAAGTTCGATATCAAGTGTCTGTTCCTGTACTGCAGAGGCTGCAGGAAGTGCTCAAGCAGCTGATGATGCAAGGTGTGCACATCCACAGTGGACTCGCATGTTATTACTCATAACCCACACAAAGAGTCCTTTCACGCTTGAATATGTTTTAAAGTGTCAATTCACCCCTACGCGAAAGTGACTCATAATTTTTATATATTCAAAATTCCCATGGAAGCAAACATGAGTCAGAATATTTGCTCCCAAATTGCTACTAGTCTTAGAAGTTTAATTTTAATCGATTATAAAAATCCAACACAATCTTTTTTTTTTTTTTTTTGAAAATTAAAGAAAAAAAACGGTCTAACTATTGTCTGACACATTCCCTGTTGTGTTTTGTGCATGTGGGCGTGGGCAGGATTCTCCTGGCAGGATGATATCACCCAGCATATGATAGCGAAGGAGCTGAGCCGTATTCCTCATACTCGAGCCCAGACCTCTCAGCCAGCGCAGTGAGTCATCAACACTCTTGGCATTCTTCAATTTATTTTGGATTGATAGCCCAAACTGTTAGCTAGACTTCCTTGGGAAATTCTACACTTGAACTTGATTGGATTATGCCATTTTTCATGGTGTTGTCAGCAAAGGTATAAATGCCAGACTTACAAACTTACCAACATAAAACCTTGCTGAAGTCTTTACCTGTAATAAAAACACTGCATGGGGTTTCTCTAGGAGCCTAATTCTTTAACAAATATAGACAGTAGGGATGTAAAATAATTCCACTATCTGTATCTGTTCCGTGCTCCAAATATCCGTATCTGTATTTAAACCCAAGGTGGACATGGTCTAAGCCAGATTTTTTTTTCTTACTCAATTTCATAATTGGTCTTTACTAGAGATGTGTGTGGGACTCATGAGGTTTATACTTTTTTTTTTTTTTTTTTTACCAAAATACAAACAAACTGAACAAAATAGTAGCCACATTTAAACCTCTACAACCTACTAATATGGATGAATTAATGAGCAGTCTTTGTCTTGTGAGCTTCATATCACTCACATGGAAGTAAAAATGTCCTGCTAGTATGACTTTACTGATGCAGTCCTGGTCCCAGTCCAGTCCCAGTCCCAATGTATATGTCTAGCATAGCTTCACAAGCTGTAAACCTTTCTGATAAGCTTAACAAAATTATAGTTCTCCTCATATTCATGTCTGCAGTTATATCTGTTTGTAATATATTAATATTTAGTTACATTTCTATTACACACACATTCTATAAAGCCTATTGTACTACTATGTAAATTCCTATTTAATCAACATTTGATGTTTTGTTTTGTAGTGTAACTGTCTGTTTATATGTTTCCTGTTCAGGTCTACACAGGCTGCTTCTAAAAAGACCTATCTGAACTCTAAGTCTGAACCCAGCGTTGCCCAGAACTATTTGGATTATATGATTTTAGATCCTCGTCAGTCCTCATCACTCCGCATGCAAGCCTTACCATTAGACCCCTACACATATCTACAGGTAAAGCTACCGAAGTGTGTGTGGGTGTGTGTGTGTGTGTGTGTGTGTGTGTGTTTTGGTGTGTGTGTGTGTAGGGTATGAAGAGAAAATATGGGCATAAATGCCATGATTGAGATCTGTGAGAAGTGGAAATATTATTATTTAGTTCCATAACATGCCTTTTGTTCTCACATGAGGCTCAAATCCTGATTGAAGCACATTATACTAACCGTCTGTGATTGTTCTCTCACAGGATGACATGTCACACTCTCTTCACCCTCATGCTGGTGCAGGCTACCAGCGTCCCTCAGCTCGCTCTGGCTCACAGCAGCAGCGAGACAGAAACAGGCAGCTTTTAGAGGAAGCCCTGTCACTCTACCTCTCCTCTGCACAGCCTTCTTTCCACCATCGGGGGGCAGCAGGCCTCCCCGCTGCCCCTTATTATGAGGACTTGGACTTCCCACTGGATTATGGGGAGGACTACACCCTGCCGGAGCGACCCAGCTCACGCCAACGGACCAACAAAAAGGTTCTGCAGGACTACAGCTCTCTGGCAGGGCTGGACGGTGAGTGCTGATCTGTAGGCGTGTTTGTTTGAAGGGGCAATAATGAGGTTGCGGCTGTCTTTTGTTTTCTAATTTGAGTCTATTTATTTTTGTATAGGTTTGTATCACAGGTGGAACGCCCCTTAAAAATGTCTAAACGCTTTCTCTTTTATTTGCAGTGCTTTTTATTGTTGTGAGCTGTGTGTTAGAAACGTTTCAATTTGAGCGACAAAGAATATGTAAAAAAAAAAAACGGTCTTGATTTGGGGGAGTTTGGAAGCTGTAGATATTAAAATTTGTGTGAAAAACATTTAATTACAGCTAGAATTCAGTCATGCGATTTGAGTGAGCATGGTTGTAATTCTAATATTTTAGCTGTTTGTATGTGTGTGTGTGTGTGTGTGTGTGTGTGTGTGTGTGTGTGTGTGTGTGCAATGTAGATGATACAGTAGTGTGGCTGTCCACAGCGTTGGATAGGGTGGATCCACGAGAGCTGAGCCCTCAACAGTTAAAAAAAATTGAACTCCTGCTTCAGCTCCTTCAGGCAGAGGACCCCGAGAACACAGGTACACAACTAAACATACACACACTTACACCCAAACACAGTAATACTGTATTTCATTTTCTAATGTGTGTAATTTAAAAAAAAAATGTTTGCTTTGTAACAAAGCCCTGTCTGGAAGAGTAACATGATTGTTCGATCAGATTCTTTCTCATTTTCTCATTCTCAGATAAACATCCAGGAACGGTCACGGTGAAAGAAGTACGTTCTGAAATACACAAAAATATGATTTATTATTAAAAGCTGATTTAAAAAAAAAGAATGCATAAATGGCTCTCAGTAGAATAAGAGGGATTTCATTATCTTACATTTTAAGCTCTTTCTTTCTTTCTTTCTTTCTTTCTTTCTTTCTTTCTTTCTTTCTTTCTTTCTTTCTTTCTTTCTTTCTTTCTTTAGTTAGTTAGATAAAATCATTTTCTGTGCCTTTAGTTTTTACTTTAGGGGATAACTAATAATTGCCCTTATGGGTATTTTGTGCCTCCATAGCAACAAGTGGATATAAAATAATAAGATTATGACTAATATCTGTAAAAGGCTGAAGCAGATTAAACTTAATTACAATGGTATTAAGTTGGTCTCTGATGCCTCTGTTTTTCTCTTTCAAAATGGTGACTTTTTTTATTTGATTATTATTCAAATATTTTTATATAAAATAAATATGTCCCATCTTAGGTTTATGTACAAGTATAGAAATTTCATGGCATAAAATTCAAGAATATTCAAACATATGAATTCAGCAGAAAGTTTTGATTCATTTACAATTCTAAGAATTAAAATATGTCCTGTTGTGTTTTATCATTTCAGACGATTGTAGAGGGCAGTGACAGGGTGTTACAGAAAGGTGCCATACCTGTGCCAACCACCCCAGGGCTCCAGCTAGCCTCTACACCATCACCCTCTGCACCGGCTCCCGTCACTGTGGCTCAGGGCTCTGGAGTGACCACACATGGGCCAGTGAAGGAAGCAGAGCTGCAGAAGGAAAAGACCCACACAAGCCTGAAACCAGGAGCCAAGGATGGCATAAATGTCAGAGAGGAGTATGGCTACATAGTCACAAATCAGAGGTACTTCATTATTCAAACTCATTTTGCTCCTGTTAGAGATCTTTATGAATTTCACATGCTGTTTTAATTTTGGATAAAGTGGGATTTTAGAAGTTTAAAAAGTAAACCTATGAAGTAAAATATTTTAGTTTTTAATGTTTTTGTTTTGTGCTTGTGTGATCCTCAGTCCTCTGAGCCTGTACGATGGTGTAAAGCTATTAGAAACGCTGGCAGAACGGATTCGTCTCACAACGAGCAGCTTTATCAACATCAGGTACAATGAGCATGAATGTAATTGTGGGTGTGGGTGTGTGTGTGTGTGTGTGAGAGAGAGAGAGAGAGGGAGAGAGAGAGAGAGAGAGAGAGAGAGAGAGGTGTGTGTGTGTGTGTGTGTGTGTGTGTGTGTGTGTGTGTGTGTGTGTGTGGGTAAGTGAGAGTGTGAACACATGAGACACAAAAGAAGAACACTGAGAATGACAAGGGAAGAGAAAGCGTAGTACATTTACTGTAATCTCAGCTGTACAGAACATATCCATCAGCAGTGGTGTTTCTGCTCATGTGTGTGTGTGTTTGTGTGTGTGTGCACAGTGTGGTGGGGCCTGCACTGACGTTCAGGATCAGACAGAACTCTCTGAACCTCAGCGCAGAAGACGTGGCCAATAAAGCCGGTGAGTGACGAGATCTCTCACTCCGGCTCACCTCTCCTTTCGGCTTCAGTCTACAAGCAATGTAACACACACCCTGACAGAAAAAGGAGTGATACAAGCAACATCACACACTCCAGCTCTAATTATTTCAAACTTCAGCTTTTTCTCTCCAAAAACATCAAGAGCATGTGTTTTGGGAAAAATGTGTCGTTCTGTTTAACTGTGTCAGCTCAAAACTGACTTTATGACTCAGTATCATATGTGTATCAGGGACAACAGAGTGCACATTTTTATTTCTGCTTCTTCTGTAGTGGCCGAGAAGAATTTCTTGGAGGGAGAAACTGGACTAAAGATCATTCAGACGGGGGTGGGAGAGGTGGGAGCACTTACTTCTCTTTTTTCTTTTCTTTTAATTCTCTGTCTGTTTCTCTGTTGAGATGATGCACTCAAACCTCCTCTGTTTTACTGACATGTGCATGGATTGTGCATCGTGTTAATACTTTTGCATGATGGGCCTCTTACTTTTGGTATATGTGTATAGCTTGGTCATGCTCGAGTCGTTAGCCTCACTAGAATTAGAATTCATTAACATTTATCAGCTTATATGCAATTTCATTTCAAGGCTATAAATCATATATTGTAATATAATTTACTTTTTAAGATTCACAGTTCATTCACAGTTCTCTGGTCCACTCCTCTGGTCTCTACTGTACCCTTCTCCCGCCTAAAAATACTTCGTTTTTTTTCCCCTGCTGCTCCTCACTTTCCTCTCACTCTCTTTTTCTTTCCCTGCCATTCTCTGCTCTACCATTCTTTTCGGCCCTTCTCTTTTTGTTACCTCCGCCGCTGACCCCTCCTCTCAGCCTCCCCCTCGCTCTCCTTCAGTCTCCCCCCACTCTTTCTCTCGTGGCCTTTGTGCTCGCCCGTGCATATTCAAGCGTTTGTCCCTCTCCATCGCTTTCACTCTCCTTTCACTGTGTACAGCTGTTGTAGACCCTTGAATGCAGTCGAAGGTCTTTTGTTGCATCCGGCTGCTCATATTTTTAATTATTCCACATTGTTCATTCGGAGGCTATGACACTCTCTGTGCTTTGAGATGTGTAATGTATGAATGATGTGTGTATGACTCTATGTGTGTATGTGAGTGTGTGTGTGTGTGTGTGTGTGTGTGTGTGTGTGTGTGTGTGTGTGTGTGTGTGTGTGTGTGAGGGGGGTCCTTCTTTTGTGCCCTATCTTTCGTTTTTTTTTTTTCTTTCGTCCTCTTTCTCTCTGCTTCGGTAATGAGACCTGGTTGCACCTGCTTCTTTTTTGTCTCTCCATTATTAGGGCCAAATCCTTTTCTGCACCTCCCCACCATCACCATCACCCTTTCTCTCTATTTCTCTCTATTCTCTCTCTCTCTCTCTCTCTCTCTCTCTCTCTCTCTCTCTCTCTCTCTCTCTCTCTGACTCTCTGCTTCATTACTGAATTGAATTAATCTACATGGTGTGTTGTTCTGCTGAGCTGTACCCCCTGCAAACCATACTGAGATTATCTAGCAATCTTGTTAATTGTGCTGTCTGCTAAGCACAACTTGCACACACACACACACACACACACACACACACACACACACACACACACACACACATACACACACAATAAACATTCTGAAGAGGAGTGCATAGACTTTGTGGATGTGCAACATTTCATTTCTATGCAAGGCCTATGTGTGTGATATATTTGCTGTATATAAAATAGTCTCAAGTGTAGGATGCTGCAGTGTGTTCTCTGCTTCATCTTATGCGTTATTAGCTAAAGTTTAGAGTTGTTACAGATGTGCAGTTCAGAGTTTGTTAGCTAAATACTCTTTTTTTCTCCACTCTGAGACCATGAGACTCTCTATATACTCCAGTGGTTACCCCCCCCATGCTCATAGCATTATGCCCCCCCTCCCCTTTTTTGGGTCTGTTCAATCAGAAGCATCAGTGTTTCTTCCCCCTCTGGCCCATCAGTAACACGTGGAGCAGTTGCCATGGCAACACCGTTTGATGCAACATAAGTGGTGGAGGTTGAATGGAGGTGGGAGGTTACGGGGCCTACAGCTTCATATGGGACGGACACAGCTTAGGGAGGCATGTAGGATTCCCTCCTTTTTTCTTCCCACTGGTTTCTCCTTTCTCTGCGATTTGTCCCTCATGGTCCCTCATCCGCTCCATCATCTTTAAAGGTTACGCTCAGGGACGGGACTCTTCATGTACAGCTTCTCCACCGTGTGTACTTTGACTTCACGCTGGCTTGTGAATGTAAAATCCAGTGGTGTGTTCAGGATGGAGGAGTGCCTTCCCTCCTTACGTGATTCTCAGTCTAGCTTTATTCTGGCTTACTGCAGAAAGCCTCTAACACACTCTATCATGTGTGTTTTCACAACGAATATTCTCCTCCACCCCCGAGGATTCAGGCTCAGGTAGGCCTTTTAATGGACTCCTAATTAAATTAAGAATGTAGTGTTGAATTTGCTTTCAGTAGTTTATTTCATAGTACTGTTATTGTTATAATACTTTTTTTGTTTTGATCTTTTTTTTTTTTTTTAAAGCGGAGTTGTATTAATATTATATGTTGTCTAATCTACGTAGGTTCTTTTGGAAATATCAGTTTGATGGAGTGTAGAAATGTTCTGCATATCAGTGCTTTTAGTTTCTTATTAAAAAACAAAGGAAAAAGGAAAGTCATTAGTGTGATGAAAATGTGTAATCATGAAATAATTCTTCCCACTTGCTAAATTTTTAATTTTTTAAAGGAAAAGTCTTGCTTTTTGCATATTTAAATGCACTCAGTTTTTATTCTACTATTATATAAACAACAGAAATAGGAAGTTCAGACTCTGATAAAGTTTTTTTTTTAAGTCAGCGTCTCTGTGGGAACGCTTAATTGTTTAAGTGTAATGTAAAGCTCGGACCTGGTCATGGATTTGAGTCATAAATTATTAAGAAACCCAAACAGTGCACTGCTCCTTTCCTCTGATTTATACCACCAATTAGAGGTTGAACCACGCCTTAATGGACTGTTGATTAATGACTTATGTGTTTGTGTGTATTTTACTGTGTTGTCTGTTTGTGTTTAAGTAGAAACATGATTTATCCTCAGACTTATCCTCAGACTTATATTTTGTTATTTTTATGTGCACTCACCAAATTCCATGCAATATAAAGATTAATATTTGAATAACTAAATTTATTTATTTATTTATTTATTTATTTATTTATTTATTTACAAAAATCTATATTGTAAATAAATAATAGAGATTACTCATGCATAGTTTTGATAGAAGTCGATAATATCTTTTTTAAAAATGTACACACATTTCCTGAGAATGTTAAATAGATTTTGTTTGTATTTCATTAAAGCAAAATATTATATAAATTAATACAAATTTTATATTAATTGAGCCTTTCCATAGGGTATTCTCTATATCAATACTTTTTAATATTCTATTTTATATTTAATATTCAGCATAATTTGTCAGACACTGGCACACTTTTGTGCGTGTGTGTGTGTGTGTGTGTGTCTGTTTATCCATCTGAAATGAAACACTGGTGTTAAGCACTCATCCTCCATCTCGGACGGTGATGTCAGGTGGATTGGTTGCTGTAGTAACCAGACAGAGCAGCCTGCCTGAGTGAGATGATGTAATGCGCTTGTAGCTGTTGCAGGTACATGGGAGTCAGTTTGATTTTTTGGAGGGATTTTCATTTAGGAATTAGCACACTGATTATCATTTATCATTAATCATTATCCCGGCTTCACTCTCAGTTAGTATTAGTTGTGTTAGCTGAGATTTGCGCTGAGATTTCTGTGCATTTGTAATGTGAGTAAGATCATGAGCAAGCTGGAGAGAGAGAGAGAGAGAGAGAGAGAGAGAGAGAGAGAGAGAGAGAGAGAGAGAGAGCGAGAGAGATTTACAACATGATTAGATGAAAAAGACAATATCATGGGGACACGGAGACATGTTGCATGTTTCACTTCCTAAGGCTTGTGCATTTTATGTTTTGAGTTAATTGCCTTCAGCATATTATTCCTGGCGTGGAGAACAGTGAGGATTTTGACGAGTCATGCCCTGAACGCTTATATCAGGTAACTCATATCAGCATCACTGAGGTTGTGAAGTTTTTCAGATTTAATAATAAACCACTGAGTGAGATTTGACTGCAGGCCCATACTGGATTTCTGTACCACTATATCTATTGTGATGCAGATAGTGAAGCCCTATGTAAACGTAAACCCTGCAATCACCCAAAAAACATACACCCACCCACCCTCAAACACACACACACACACACACACTCTCTCTCAATATAGATAGATAGATAGATAGATAGATAGATAGATAGATAGATAGATAGATAGATAGATAGATAGATAGATAGATAGATAGATAGATAGATAGATAAATAGATATGTGTGTGTGTGTGTGTGTGTATGTGTGTGTGTGTGTGTACCATTTCTGTGGTGGAGGTTAAAGGGTACATTTGAGGTCAAAGGGCGTTAAGGGGGATGGTCAGGAGGTCCTGGGACCCTGCTTAATATTCTTGCATGTCTCAAGGAACAGATGTTATCTTGTCTTTAACTTTTTAGTGTGCATCCATATTTTCCCCCTTTTTGAATGAGTAAAATAGGATGTGTGAGTAAATGACAGATCAGCATACAGCTCTTGCAGAGACAGATTCTCATGTATCATGTTTAATCAGCCACTAAACACCCCTTTACCCTCCTGTATCTCCTGCCCTCTGTGACTGCAGTTTGACTCCTTTCACCCCTCCATACCATTGCTCCCTACTCTCCCTCTTTCCCTCTCTCTGCCTCTTCGTTTCTCTGCCTGGCCCTCTCGGACCATGGGGGGCCTTTGTGCTCCTGTCCTGAACCAGCTCATTTTTCCTCGCTGGATTCTGAAAGCCTGTCACTCTTCCTTTCGAGGGCCTCTCTGGAGTAGCAGGTGAGGCGCCCCACACCCCGTCCCCTCCTCCCTTCCCCTCCTCTCCATTGTCCCTC
Organism: Hemibagrus guttatus; assembly: GCA_033459395.1. Taxonomy (NCBI): domain Eukaryota; kingdom Metazoa; phylum Chordata; class Actinopteri; order Siluriformes; family Bagridae; genus Hemibagrus; species Hemibagrus guttatus. The sequence goes on from JAUCMX010000006.1 coordinate 11,411,646, forward strand.
AGTCCAGTCGTGCGCTGCCCACCCCCCACTAACCCCTTTTCCACACCCCATATCCACTCTCCGGAACATTCTTCTGCTCTTTCAAGAGAAAGGGCCGAACTCAGGGAGGGATGAAGGGGGACATAGACCCGGGCTGAGAAACATGTGAGGTATGAGAGGAGAAAAAAAAGGGGGGAGACGTGTGAAGAGGACTGAGAAAAGAAAAGGGGGTGAATCGGTTGGTGAATTTTGAGAAATGCTAGAAGGAGGAAAGGAGAGGGTGCCTCAGCGTTTCCGTGGTGAAGCAGAAGGATGTATTCATACTCGTCTCCCATTGCTAAATCAGTGCACTCCTAAACCCTGCTGTGTGACGCTCTGCTTTTGGATGGATGTGAGCAGCATGTCGTTGGTCTGCAGGGAGATCGGTAAAACAGCTGCTTTACACCCATGTTCAGTTTTAGTTTCATTTCAGTTTAATTCAGAGAGTGATAAGCGTGTGTTTATTCCATTAGGCTCAGTGATCTAAAATAAATGAATAAACAATATGAACCTGATATTTTCCATCCAGTTTTATGCCAGTATGATGGTCTTCAGAATCAGCATCTGCCTTGGTATAGTTGGGGCCATCGCAACAGCTGTTGAGATTTTAATGGAGGTTTTTGTGACCTGTAAACTGAACTAGTGTTTCACATCAGTTCTAATTTCTGAATTTATTTCAATGAATCATTCCAAATTTAAATGTGGGGTTAAATGTAAATGTACTGAGATCATTTCATTATTGCCAGATTTTTACCTTTCAGATCAGTTAGAACTTAAATTGTCTTCCACAATCGTGCTTGTAAAATAGGATTACATTTATATAATACAGAATATATACATTTATTTTAATCAAAGTGGAGGGGACATGGTAAACATAGATAAATATATATTTAGTACATTTAATATATAAACCTTTAATAACAAAATAATGCTACAAAGGATTTGAGCTGAACATACAAAGGCGTGGTAATCATTTTCTGTATATTTTTTTTCTAGAGAATGAGGATATGTTTATTCTAAGATGCATTCTGTTTATTAGGAAATGGCTGTTGGTAATATCCTCTCACAATATCCACTCACATCTTCCCGCTCTTTTCCTGTCTCTCTGATACTCTCTTTATTTCTCTCTCTCTCTCTCTCTCTCTCTCTCTCTCTCTCTCTCTCTCTCTCTCTCCTCTCTCTCCTGATGGCCGTTGATTACTCGGAGCTTTCTCTTGTTGCCATGGCAGCACCAGGGCCTGTTCTCCCCTGCTGAGACTCCCAAACGCCATGGCAACATCAACAGGCAGGTTTGGAGGCTCGGGGCCCAAACTGCTTTTCCCTCTCTTTCTTATTTTCTGCCTTTTCTCCTCTTTCTCGTAAAGAAGTAACATAATCAGAGAATAACAGAGTGACAGTGAGTGTAAATAAGTAAGTGTAAGAGATCTCTGGATGATTAACCCTAATCTTCAGGGGGAGGGACTTCCATAATTGTTTACTTGTTAATTATGAAAAAAGACAAGGGGGCAGGTAATTCTCTCTAATTATTTAAGAGAGATGAGGAGGCCTGGCACGTGGCGCTGTGTGTGTGTGTGTGTGTGTGTGTGTGTGTGTGTGTGTGTGTGTGTGTGTGTGTGTGTGTGTGTGTGTGTGTTGCTTGAGTAATTAGCCGCTGATGATGGTGCCTGACATCCAGCTTGTTTACACAAACAAAGAGAGAGACAAAAGAGCCATAGTGCGCAAGTGTGGGGGAGATGCTGTGTTAAGTGTGCCAGAGAGACCACCCAAACACACCCTCTCTCATGCCCTCTCCTATTCTGCACTGCTGTTCTAGACATGTTCCACTAGGCCTTTGACTTCCCGGCGTGCTGGTGAATAATCACTTCATTTCTAGTGGCAAAGTTGAGTGCAAACGGCTGTTGGAACAAATAGGTTTTTTTATTCCTTATGTTTCCTCTCAACTGCCACTTCATTGTTTAATTGTGCAGCACGATACGACACACACAGATGCAGCACAGCAGATAAATTTTATATTGGAACTAAAGTTGAATGTTTAACTGATTGTTATTATTATATTATCAGTGTGCCTTTTTCTCATCCTCTTTCTCTCTCTATCTTGTGCTTGTTTTTTCAGAGAAGCGAGGGACGCGGGCTTCCCCAGGCCACACGGACCAACGATGGCTCACGTGGCGTTGTCCTCACTGTGGTGGCCATGGCTTGTGTGTGTGTGGTGGTGCTGGTTGCTTTAGCCATCGCTTGTCTGCGTCATCATGCTCGTCAGCTGGACTCAGGGAAGCTGGGCCTCGGCCCGGAGGCTGGCACCGAAACCCATTTTGACTACCAGGTGGGACAAGCAATCATCAGTCAGTAATACTGCAGGCGTTATATTATAAAAAATGATTCTTTGTATTAGAATACTGAATATATACATAGCATTTTGAATATTGTATCATTTTCTGGAGAAGTCAGGAACATTTTTGCTCCAGAGAGAATCCTCAAACTTTCAGCTTTATTATTTATTGATTAATCTTAAAGCACATGATTCAGTAACTACTATGAATTATTCAGTAACTACAGGTGTAGGTGTGTAATTAGTTATTAGATATAAATCTCTTGTGTGTGTGTGTGTGTGTGTGTGTGTGTGTGTGTGTGTGTGTGTGTGTGTGTGTGTATGTGACAGGAGCTCTGTCGGCAGCACATGGCAGCCAAGTCGTCGTTTAGCCGTCCAGAGCCAGGTGGACGGAGGGGAACAGATACATCTCGAGTGAGCAGTGTGTCATCTCAGTTCAGTGATGGGCCACAACACAGTCCCAGCTCTCACAGCAGCACGCCCTCATGGAGCGAAGAGCCCGCCCAGTCCAACATGGACATATCTACTGGTCACATGATACTGGTAAAGAGAACACACAACACGGCTGTTGACAACTCATTATTATACAACATCTCAAACCAATTTATTTTACAAATTTACATATATTTAAGAACGTATTACTATTTGTGTGTAAATGCAGATTTAGCTGTATTATAAGTAAGTTTGAAAAAATTAGTGTTGCATAATATTTCATACTGCACAAATCACTAATGATGCAATCAGTTTTTTTTTTAGTTTTAGGTTGCACCTTATCCTTTTATATATAGCCATATTTCCCAGCTGCTGACTCAAAAAAATAAGCATAGACAAATTGGTAGTTAAAATGGATTACATGCTGTTTCACCATTTCTCAAGGCATACATGGAGGACCATCTGAAGAATAAGGACCGTTTGCTAAAGGAGTGGGAGGCTCTGTGCTCATACCAAGCTGAACCCAGCTCTGTTTCTGTTGCCCAGAGCGAGAGCAACCTGGAGAAAAACCGCTACCCGGACTTTGTTCCCTGTAAGACATACTTTTCACCTCTGTTCTAGTCTTTTACATCTGATGCTTGTAATTATTCATAATTACAGAAACATACAGGGTTAGTGAAGTAAGATGAGTTCACAATGAATTTATAACAAGTCACTGGATGAAGGCGTTATTCAGTATGAAAGGTCAGTGTTAATGAGTGTGTGTGTGTGTGTGTGTGTGTGTGTGTGTGTGTGTGTGTGTGTGTGTGTGTGTGTGAGACTAGATGACCATTCTCGGGTGAAGCTGAAGCCGGAGACGCACCCAGCTAGAGAGGACTATATCAATGCCAGCATTATAGTAAGAATTCCAGTCTTGAAACTGTTGCTGATGTGTGACGGAGAATCAGAGGAAATAAACAGAAATTCGAAATGGGAAAAAGTTACATTTTTTGCACCCTAGTTTATTTAATAGCCCTGTCAAAGACCATTACCCTTTTCCTTCACAGATAGACCATGACCCGCGCATGCCTGCTTACATCGCTACTCAAGGCCCCCTGCCACACACCATTGCTGACTTCTGGCAGGTCGGTAACAGTTCAGTGGTTAACAATTAACTCTCATACTGTTCTGCTCAATAGCCATTTACTCACTAAAACCAGATGGCCTGTTAGTTCTCTTTTCTGCTGTGTGCAGTCTTTCTTTTGACACCATTTATGTGTGTGTGTGTGTGTGTGTGTGTGTATGTGTACTGTAGATGGTATGGGAGAATGGCTGCACAGTGATCGTGATGATGACTGCTCTAGTAGAGGACGGAGAACAGCAGTGTGAACGTTACTGGCCTGATGAAGGATCATCTCTATACAACATCTATGAGGTGAAAATTCTCACATGACTGAATATTTCCTAGATAAGTTCAGTTAGACACAACATTAACATGAACTAGTTGCTTACAACGGAAAACATATTCAATTATCACAGCTGTGGTTGTAAAACCATGCTCCTGCATGTCTTTGAATTACTCAAGGAAACAAATGGCATACATATAATACTTCAGGTTAGCCCACCTAACCTCTACCCACTGCATCTGTGATCAGTGTAAAACTAATTCTGGCACATTACAGAAAAGCTATTTTCATAAATACTCAATTATTATGAGCGTCTGAGGGCAGTTTGCTGAATTGAGACAGACACGAGAGATGCTTTTAACAAAGCTGTAGTTTATGTAGTTATAACCTTCACACACTGGAACAATACAGTAATCAGTAATTCAGGTTACACTTTCCCTGTTTTGTGGCATATCTGTGTTTGCATGACTACACTAGTGACGCATAAGCAGAAATTCTTCCCCCTGAAATATTCTGAATCGTAAGGTGCTTAATTTAAGTGTTGCAAAAAATATGGGACTCTCTTGGGGCACAACACAGTTAGTAGCCCAAGATAGAGATAGATGGCGATGTCTCACTGCTGCCTTATTTCCCAATAGGGATGAAGAGAATAAGTAAATAAGTAAAAATGCATCCCATGAATGTTTACATTCTTCCCCAACAACTGTCCTTAGACATTCATTATAATGTAAGTAACTTTTGGGTAAACAGGTTTTCTCAGTACAGAGAGCATTCTTTCAACTCAATTAATATTTATATAAATATTTTATTGCTTTAAATTATACTAATTGGATAAAATAATGCAATTAATTATTTCCATAAACCTGCGCTTCCAAAGCTTCTGGTTATGCTTCCCAAACTGGCCCATTTTTGAGAACCAATTTATTTACAGCCATGGATATTACAACCAACTATTATAAAAGTTATAATTATAAAAATTATAATTGTTTTACCTGACTTACTTCTTAAATTGAATAGGTTTCATCTGTATTACCTCAAAAAATCAATAAGTTGGCTCAGATATTTGTGTGTGGCAGCAGCAGATGGTTTTTGTAGTTCTTATTAGACATCCCTGTGACTCTCAGGTGAACCTGGTGTCCGAACACATCTGGTGTAAGGACTTCCTGGTGCGTAGTTTTTACCTGAAGAATGTACAGACACAGGAGACACGCACTCTGACCCAGTTCCACCTGCTCAGCTGGCCTGCGAACGGCATTCCCAGCTCCACACGACCCCTGCTGGACTTCCGAAGGTACTGCAGCAGCTCCACTGGACTGATAGACATACATGTGCACACAAACACCCCCCCACCCCCCCCTCCCACACACACACAGTGCATCCTGTTACGGTGAAGTGGTGAAATTCCTAAGTCAGTCCTTGCTGTTATCTGGGTCCTGTTTTAGTGTTGATGAACCCCTGCAAAAAATGCTATCCATATATTGCCCATGTGCTCAGGGTTATTCCTGGTTTATGCTCCTCTTCTTTTTCATATCTCTCTCTCTCTCTCTCTCTCTCTCTCTCTCTCTCTCTCTCTCTCTCTGTCTGCCTAATGGAGGTTGGTGGGCTCCTGACCGTTGCACACCTCCCAGTGTCATTTTTGTGGTTTGCAGCTAGTAGTCTCGGTCCAGTTGCATAGTCACAAAAATGATCATTGGTAGGTGTGAGTGCAGCAGGAACGAGGCTGAAAGGATGTTCCATCGCCTCTCCCTCCTTTTCCTCCTCTTCCTCTCTCCTCTAAACATGGCAGCTGTGACATCTGTATTCTCCATCTCCTCTAGACACCACACTTTCATCTTACAGATAGCTCAGAATGGAATAGCATAATGCATTATAAAAAAAAAAAAATAGCATGTTTTTTATGGGATGAATGACTTTATGGCCAATCCATTTTAATCCTGCTTTTTTGCTCGGTCGATTTTCTTTCAGGAAAGTGAATAAATGCTACCGAGGCCGATCCTGCCCAATCATTGTGCACTGCAGGTAAACAAAAGCAACACTACTCTGAAGCGCAAGGGGGCGTAAAAGAACTAACTTGTTTTATTGTTACGGTCTTATATATAAAATGTGTTGTGTTCAGGTTAAAATGACCTTTGTACATTTTACGGCAATGTATTAAACACACTTCATTTACTTTTTTTAAACATGATTACTTAAGTTCAGTTAAAAAAAATGCTAATAGTACCACATAGTAATAATAAGCTGTAACAGCAGAGTACATTTGTTACTTTTATATACTTTTTAAGTATATAAGAAAATAGTTGTTTTTTAAATCTAAATTTTAAAAACTATAAATTTGAACCAAATGGTGGCCGCAGCCTGTGGTTAGCACGTTTGCCTCACACCTCTAGGGTTGGGGGTTCGATTCCTGCCTCTGCCGTGTGTGTGTGGAGTTTGCATGTGCTCCCTGTGCCTTGGGGGTTTCCTCCCCCAGTCCAAAGACATGCATTGTAGGTTGATTGGCATCTCTAAATTGTCCGTAGTGTGTTATTGCGTGAGTGAATGAGAGTGTGTGTGTGTGCCCTGCGATGGGTTGGCATTCTGTCCAGGGTGTATCCTGCCTTGATGCCCAATGACACCTGAGATAGGCACAGGCTCCCCGTGACCCGAGAATAGATCGGATAAGTGGCAGACAATCAATGAATGAATGGTGGCCGCAGTGACAGTCCAATTCCTTCCACCTCTTATTTAGTCTCCTACATTAGACTTTCACACACACCATTAGAGGATCTGTGACCATACATAGCACCTTTGTGACTTCATTTTCATCAGTATTGTTTATACAGGTGATGGTTTATGCTGTCAGACCTAATACTGATGAACATAACATAATAAGGGTAAGCTCTGCAATTATAATCATTTATTTATTTTTTTTATCCCTTGCAGTGATGGGACTGCAAGAACTGGTACTTACATTCTCATTGACATGGTCCTGAACCGCATGGCGAAAGGTATGTAAGCTGTATAACTCTGTATAATCTAAACACTGAAATTTTCCTTCTCATATTGAAGGCTTGACTAGGTGTTACTGTGTCTGTAGGTGTTAAAGAGATTGATATTGCTGCAACACTGGAACACATTCGTGACCAGAGGCCCAGTATGGTGCGCACCAAGGTACATAAGCCACTGCAGTCTTATTGCAAGTTTATATCGTACCTGGATGTGTGGGATGTGTATAAGATTCTACCTACCTGTATATGTGTGTGTGTGCGTGTGTGTGTGTGTGTGTAGAGGTATAATATGTTGTTTTTCTGTCTGTATAGGACCAGTTTGAGTTTGCCCTCACAGCTGTGGCTGAGGAAGTGAATGCCATCCTGAAAGCCCTCCCACAGTGAGCCATTCTGTAGTGTGGTGCTCTGTTTATATGCATCCTGCCCTTTTCTCATACACACTCACACAAGCCATCACACAGACTGAACCAAGCTTGAGATATTTTAGAAAACATTTCTAATCATGGCCTTATTCATTTTTAGAGCAGGGAAGGCTACATGAAATCTTTGCCACTGTGTATTTAGTACGATTGTCAGAGATTTATGTGTGCATCAGTCATAGCTGGAGAAAAGGTCAGATGGAACATTACATAAGCTTCAGGTAATACAAATGGACCTAATGTCAGCATGGCAAATCTGAGCATATCTGTTTTACCTGCCAGTGGATGTTGTCAATAAAAACAATATTACTACATCATCAGAATACATTTAGTGTCCTTTTCAGGCAAACATGGTGATTATATGGTATGCACAGTACATCCAGTAAAGCCTGAACACAGGAACACTCCTTTTGAAGTGTATTTTTACTGCCTGGTTAATGTTTCACAGCGCAACGTGTCATACTCCTCACTCAATGTGCTCGCTTTTCCTTGTGTTCTTTATGACTTGTGGATACCTTCTGTTATGTGATTATTGTAAATAATTCATAAGTCTATTTGTTTATTCCTGTAGCAAATGTGTGGAAAAATTATAAAAACAGAAATATATAACTATAATTTTTACATTGTTCTGAATTAAATGTGGTGTGGTGCAGCAGTATGGTGTGAGGTATTTATGTTGTCCCGTCTTTCTTTTGTCTGTCTTCTGAAGTATCCGTCATACAGTATATTATGATACAGACTGCTTCAGGACTAACAGGGCTGACTGTGACTGAGAATGATAAAGTATTTTATACCACAACGCTGCTGAATTCTCATATATGATTGGTCAGAAGATGTTGATTAATTTAACTAATTCACTAATGCTAGCAGGGGGGCACGGTGGCTTAGTGGTTAGCATGTTTGCCTCACACCTCCAGGGTTGGGGGTTCAGTTCCCGCCTCCGCCGTGTGTGTGGAGTTTGCATGTTCTCCCCGTGCCTTGGGGGTTTCCTCCAGGTACTCCGGTTTCCTCCCCCAGTCCAAAGACATGTATTGTAGGTTGATTGGCATCTCTAAAGTGATTATGAGAGAGAGTGTGTGTGTGTGTGTGTGTGTGTGTGTGTGCGCGCGTGTGTGCGCCCTCCGATGGGTTGGCACTCCATCCAGGGTGTATCCTGCCTTGATGCCCAATGATGCCTGAGATAGGCACAGGCGGTAGACTAATGCAAGCAAATTATTATTATTACTGATAATAAACAGATTCAAACAACATGTTGCTATTTAACAAGGATGCATAAGCATTCATACAGTGTAACTAAAAGTTTATTTAATGTTTACAGAAGGAAACTTGAATGTCAGCTCTGTAACAGCCAGTCCTTCTTCCACCATGCCAGCTTGGTGATATGCTAATATGAAAAGCTTTAGATTATTTAGAAAAATTTTCATCCTTGTGGTGGCGATGGCAACATACCACCCTGTTGTTCATAATTTTCCTACAACAGTACACCTATATGATCCTTTATTGTTTACATATTTAAGCAGCATGGGTTTGTGTTGTTTTTGTCAGAATGTTGGTGCATCAAAATGTCCCTCAGGTGCGACAGCACAAAAGTGATGTCGAGGGTACATGTGTCGTTTGTGTCAGTTTTATCAGGGTTTCGTAATCAAAGGCTTCTGGGATTCATGTATAGGTAAGCGTAAACTAGAGACAAGTTCCCATGAGTCAGGATGTGTTTCCAAACATAAAACCATAAAAATCCTTCAAACTAATTTCATCTTTATCTTTCAAATGATTTTGAATCTTGTGCTCTAAAAGCTGCATCCATAACAGAGGACTCCACTCAAAATGCTGCCTAGTAACCATCTAAATAAGACAGGATAACATTCCACAAATGAGCTTTGACAAACTTTATGACCATCAGCATATTGTTAAATAAACTTCCAGTTTTTTTAGAGAGATTTGGACACCCACTCATAAATTCTCTCTCTTTCTCACACACACACACACACACACACACACACACACACACACACACACACACACATTCTCAGCAAATATATTGACCTGCTTGTCTTGTGTTTTTCCAAATAAAACTTTGAAAAGAGTCTGAGCAGCAGGAGAGCCAGAGGGAGAGCACAGCACGTGGGAGCTCTTCACCTGTTCAGGGCACATGGATGGACGAGGCATTAGTGCTGTCCCTGAGACAGACTTATATACGTTTAATGCTCTACTGCACGCCACACCACATGCCAAGACTAGCAAATGGTTAGAGTGAGTACGACTAGACAGACACATGAATAAAATTCTTCCCTTATCATAGTGCTATCCTCTATACATCCTTGAACTACAGTACACAGTAAACATAATGCTATTATACTAGATACTATAGGAGTCGGCAACCCTCAAGCTGGTGGAGCTCATTATGATTTACTCTGATTACAAATTCTAAATTAAATGCACATAATGAAGTCTACCATCAAATGCAAAATTAAGGGCAGCCTACGCTTTCAAAAAATAAAGGTTTGGTGTTAGGGGACACTGCACACAAAATAAACAAGTACAGGGTTCGGTGTTTATGCTAAACTACTCTTTACCTCAGGGGGAGAGAAGGGGTGGGCATGGTGACCACTCAGCCCGTGAAGGCCTGGAAGTCAGACTCTGTAACAGCAGGGAGAGGGAGTCATGTAAACACACCAAATCACAAATATATGAAGATGCAGATAAGACAAAAAAGGACTAATTATGACAGGAAATGCATGACATAACAACAGACACAGGGGCTGATGATAACATACTACAGTATATGAGAAATCTGTTTTAGTATAAAGCAACAAACAAACAAATTAGATTCAATTAAGAGTTGTAACAGTGAGAGCATGAATAGTGTAAAACATTATCAGTGACCAAAATATAGCACATTTTATACAAAAGATTGTTTAACCAATGATAAAATTTGTTCTCTGAGGTTTATTGTTCTTTCTCTTAGTGCTGACAAATCCAGGTGAACCAAGAATGATTATGCACAAGTGTAAAAATAAAATGCAAATATTATATTTAGAATTATATCAGACCTCTGAATACTTTTCACCTTTCCATTCCAAGACTTTCACATTATATTCATCAATAAAACAGACATTGTCACTCATATAAAAAGGCTCTCTTAATATTAAAATATTCTGTACCTGTGAAAACATTATGTGCTTCTTTATTGATTTGTGGCTTTGTTTTTTTACATTCTGCCAAAGAGAACTGATTTTCCCATAATCTGACAGCTGGATAAAACACTTGCTGGCACTACCAACACTTCATATCTACTGACCATTTATGTAAGTAGAAATGGATAAGCAGGTGACAACAGGACATATCTCCCATCATTGGCAACACTGACAATAATTGGCACATCAAATATAACATTCCCAAGGCACTGAACATCACCAACATATGATTCATTCGGATACACACCAACTACATTCTACAACACATTCATTATCAAAATCCCCTGTTCCAATGTTCATCATAAAAAGACATTCACTGCACTTGAATTAAGTGCTGTTTAGTTTCCCTAAGGTTTGATTGTAGTTAGAGTACAAAAGGGGATAATTTATTACATCATTATGATGAATATCATTAAGTGTAAGAGACATAGCTTTACAGCACATCCTTAGACACAGCAGAATACCTCTAAATTCTGTTTTTGCACTGGTGAGCCTACATTAATAAACACTCATAGTAGCAATGTTTTGAGAAATTATGCATCGCTTGAGAAATTTCCTCTCTGCATTCAAAACTATCCTTAGAAAAGAACTTCAAATAGTGCTTCAAAAAAAATTTTTCAGCTAACAACTCCCTTAAAAAGACATAGTATGTCAGATGTAAACAAAACAGCAGTTTATATGTCTGATTAATGACACCAGTCCATTTTAGATCATAATCTGAATAATACAAATTATCAGTAATTTTAGCCAATGTGATTGTACAGCATGGTGCCAGTTTCAATATTATAAAAAATAAACCAACAATAAACAAACCAAACAAATTATCTACCAAACGTGACTAAGTATGAAACAAATGCTAGGGTACAGATATATGATTTGTTGTTACACTGATTCAGTTTCCTGGAGTATTAACAACTTCGACTAAAGCCAGTAAGTTAGCAGAAATATCCTCTTTGTTATAAATTGGCACCGTTCCTGTTAATCTTTGTGACAAACAGGCTTTATAAGATTTCTCTTTTAACACACTTCACAAAACCTCAGATAGGTTTAAGGTCAAGACAGCAGCCATAAACAGGGTTAATTTTAACAATATCATGCAGCAGTGTTAAACAGTGTGCCCTCCACCTGTTATAGGTGTCAGGATTACTTCTAACTCCAACTCAACACACCACACACTGACACTTCCTCTTACTTTTCATCACAGTAGTACCATTGGCAACTCGTTCGTCTCCCTTCCTATCCTCTAAAAGAACCACCTCTGGGCTGGCACTCTTCTCTAACCCCCCTCTTCCCTTTCCTGTTCCTTTTTCCTCTAGAGATGAACAGGTGATTTGTACTGATTCATGTGCTGATTCATGTATCCCCTCCCTTACTGATTTGGGCTCATGATTAGCATCTTTCAATTTCCGCTGCTTGACCCTCCCTCCCCTGGCACCTGAGATCATGTCCTGGGTGGAGGTGGCTGCCCGCTGCTGGGCCTCCATCTCGGACAGGCTGTACGCCAGTGCCATCTGCAGGTCTTCATCCTCCTCGTCATTGTCGCTGGGGTAACTGAAGAAAGGGGTGGAGCTGAAGGATCGCCGGGTGCTGTTTCGAGGGTTGTGATTGGCCAGATTAGAGTGGGCAGCATTGGCAGGGAGCTGATTCTGTTCTGTTCGCTGTGGCTGACTAGACTGCTCCCTGCGGCTGAGTTCCAGGGCTAAAGCCATCTCATCTTCTACACCTGAGAACACACACTCAGCTGGATTACACTCAATGCTACACACACTAATTTGTTACAAAGACAGAAGGTTACAGTGGCAAGGTCCTGTTGACCTGTCTTGACCAGATTTAAACCACTGTAATGAAGTCAGAATTATATAGGCTGATTATTGGATGGATAAAAAACTACCATTGATTAGGACAGACTTCAGAACCCCATCTTCCTCAATCTCTGTTTTCTCCTGCCCATTCTCTCTGATCCTGTAAAGACAAGTATTTAAAAGCTCCCCAGCGATGATTTTTATGCAACAAAAAGAAATATAAAGGGAGGTAGTTTACAGATAATTGGTCCCTTGTACATGAGAGTGCAAGCAAATATTTACTATTAATTAAAAACCTTTTTTAAGCATAAACAGTGGAAGTAAACAATCCCCTAAGCCTGGCTTTAAGTAACATTAGCTTATTAAGAAAGAGAACAAAGAATTGACAATAATAAAGTGAATGTTATATAATACGTATAGAATTTAACTGACTTTTTTGTCGTGGTACGTTTCCCGTTGACAATTCGAGTGGACGTGGATACAGATTTAAAATTCCCCCCTCCAGTGCCAAAGCCTCCCAGTGAGGAAGAAGAGAAGGTGGTGAAGTCAACTGTATTTGAAAGAAAAGAACCATACACCATAATCCTTCACTTAAATAGGATAGCTTTAACTCCAAGTGAGTATGCATGAAAATTGTTAAAAATTACGATCTAGAAAACTAGATCAGTGGTTAGTAACTGGTGGGTCATGACCTAAAAGTGGGTCGCTAGCATGCACAGAATGGTTTGTGGGTGTCTTTATTTTTATTAAAATGTCAAAATGTCTGGTCAGTTATCATATTACCCTGTGTATACTGACTATATGTATGATATCTTCTTCTTCTTTCGGCTTTTCCCTTCAGGGGTCGCCACAGCGAATCATCTCTCTCCACCTATCCCTATCTTCTGCATCCTCAACACTTGCACCCACTAGCTTCATATCCTCATTTATTCCATCTATATACCTCCTCTTTGGCCTTCCTCTTTGCCTCCTGCCTGGCAGCTCCATGTCCAACATTCTCCTACCAATATACTCACTCTCCCTCCTCTGAACATGTCCAAACCATCTTAATCTGGCCTCCCTAACTTTGTGCATCCCTCTGATGTACTCATTCCTAATCCTGTCCAACCTTCTCACTCCCAAAGAGAACCTCAACATCTTCAGCTCTGCTACCTCTAGCTCTGACTTCTGTCTCTTCCTCAGTGACACTGTCTCTAAAGCATACAGCATGGCCGGTCTCACCACTGTCCTGTACACCTTCCCCTTGATTCTCGGTGATATTTTTCTATCACACAGAACTCCCGACACCTTTCTCCACCCATTCCAACCTGCCTGCACTCGCTTCTTTACCTCTTTTCCACACTCTCCATTACTCTGGACTGTTGACCCCAAGTACTTAAACTCCTGTACATTCTTCACCTCTTCACCCTGTAACCTTACTGTTCCACTTCCCTCCCTTTCATTCACACACATGTACTCAGTCTTACTATGACTGACTTTCATTCCTCTTCTCTCCAGCGCAAACCTCCACCTCTCCAGGTTTTCCTCCACCTGCTCCCTGCTCTCACTACAGATCACAATGTCATCAAACATCATTGTCCAAGGAGACTCCTGTCTGACCTCCTCTGACAACTGGTCCATCACTATAGCAAACAGGAAGGTGCTCAGAGCCGATCCCTGATGCAGTCCCACCTCCACTTTGAACTATATGTATGATATACAGTGTGCAAACTACAACCTGTCTTTGTGTTACTGTCTCTATTGCTGCTGGATGTCTGGAATTTCCTTCAGGATCAATAAAGTATCTAATCAATCAATCAAATATTTTATATGTTTACAAAAATAATAGAAGAAATGAAATGCTTAATGCCATTAACATGTCACAGAAATGTATCATAAAATTAAATTAACCCAAAAGTATGTTAGGCTTGTTTGTTTTTAAAGCAATCTTTTACTGTATACATGTGCATTACTACTATTATATACACGTCTACTTTAAATATGCTTAATATAAGCTGAATCTAATTAAACTGAAGTCTGAAAAAAAGAACATATATGTGAGCATGTGCTACAGAACGATTTCTGACCATCTGCTGAGGGAAAGGAGAAGAAGCGGCTGGTCCCAAGTCTGGAAGGGCCATGGTGTCCATGAAAAGCACTGTGCATCCCACTGTGTATGCCTCCAAATGAGAAATCATCTAAAAAAAATAAAAAAGAAATTTACTAAGACATACACAGCTAAAAATGGGACATTACAAACAACAGAATTTGGTGGATGTGTTAAGTCCATGAGAGTTGTGTGGGAAAAAAATAGAAGCAGCAGTCAATAAGCCTGCAGTTAAAGCATTCACTGACTCGCTTAGACTAACCAAAGAAATCAGCGAATGGGTCCTGCCCTCCGAAGAACTCCCGAAACACCTCGTCTGGGCTGCGGAATGTAAAGGTGAAACCTGGGAAGTCATCAGGAAAAGAGCCACCACCGGAGCCTTAGATATAAATAAGAGATATTAAAGAAACATCATTCCTGAATATATATATATATATATATATATATATATATATATATATATATATATATATATATATATATATATATATATATATATATATATAAATATATAAATGTTTATATATATATAAACATTTACAGTATCTCACCTGAGCTTGGCATGCCACCTTTGCCGTAAGCATCATATGCTTCTCGTTTGCTTTCTGAGAAATGTGACATTACAGCATTACAATAGTATTGGAGAAAAAAGTTATAGTAAAATTAATTATGAGACAGAAGCCATAGCTTAGGCAGTCTTACTGTCTGAAAGGACTTCATAGGCCTCTGCAATTTCCTTGAATTTTCTCTCTGCCTCCTCCTTGTTGTCTGGATTCTTGTCTGGGTGCCACCTCAAGGCCTGCTTCCTGTACCTAAACATACACACATACACACCCACACACACAAAAATGACCATACCACATTTCTATCAAATTAATTTTCTGCATATCCCTGTTTTCAGATTATCCACCCATGTACTATTAATTAGTTAGTGTACTTTATTCGAGTGCTAAACTGATAAAGATTCTTGATAGTGGTCCAAGACTGAGCATTGTCTATTGTGCCTACATACTGCTTTTTCATGAAAGACAGAAATCTGCTCAGTCATGCTAACTGTGTAGCTGTGCTGTGAAAAACAGCTATCAACAAGTTGCTAGAATCAACACTTATGTAGATCACTAATAATTACCAAGCTTGAATTATTGCTTAAATGCAACCCAACATGGAAACATAATTTAGGCCAATTAAGCAAAACTACTGCCTTTAGTTTTGCAAGTGTATGTGAATCCAACCCAACTAGGCCAAGTCCAGCCTGCTCTACACTGGTATGAGCAAAGCAAACTGTGCAAAACTGTGGACATGGATGGAATTTTCTTGCTAATCAGCTAAAGCTTGAAGTTTGTACTGCTAAAAAGTGTCTCTAAGCCATCTGATCATTTGTTGATACAGCAGGTAGTACTGGCACCTCACAACTCCAGGTCCCCGGTTTGATCCTGAGCTCTGGTTACTGTCTATGAGGAGTTTTGCATGTTCTTCCCTTGTTCACCTCCATGTTCTCCAGTTTTATCCCAACTCCCAGAAAACAATGGCTGTAAGTGATATGGCTACACTGGCCTCTGGGTGTGAATTAGCAAGTGAATGGATGGATCTCCAACTTCCTGAAAGTCAGACCACAGCAGTATGGGTAGCGCTGCAGCCCCCCAAGGTTGTGTTCTGAGCCCCCTGTTGTACTCATTGTACACCTATGACTGTGTGGCCACTTTCAACTCCACCACCATTGTCAAGTTTGCTGATGACACTGTTGTTTTGGGCCTGATCTCCAACAATGGCAAGACAGCCTACGTAGAGGAGATTAAAAACGTGGTGCCAAGACAACAATCTCCTCTTGAACGTCAATAAGACAAAGGAGTTGATAGTGGACTTCAGTACTTACCACTTACCATCAACTTAACCCCAGTACAGAGAGTGGACAGCTTCTGGTACCTATGTGTTTACATCAAACAGGACCTGTCATGGTCCTGCACATCAAAACTCTGGTAAAGAATGCCCAGAAGCATCTTTACCTGCACCATTGAAAGCATCCTGACAATGCATCACAGCCTAGTTTGGGAACAGTACCAAGTAGGACAGATGAGCTCTTCAGACCTTAGTGTTATCAGCTGAGCATACCATCGGCACTGAGCTCCCTGACCTGTAGGTGCTGGACCAAGGCCAGAATGATAGTGAAGGACCTCAACCATCCCAAAAATAGACTCTTTTCTCTGTTGCAGTCAGGGAAGTGCTCGTGCTCCCTGAAGCCAAACACAGAGAGAATGAGAAGGAGGTTCTTCTGCAGGCCATTCAGGCCCTCGACCAGGAGAACGCCTAGACCCTGGATTTTTCCCAATACCTCATTTGGACTTTTTGCACTTCCCAGATTACAGTTTACTCTACATTGCACATTTTGCACTTTATAACAATACATAACAATACACAGTTACTTATTAATTACACATTGCAAATGTCACTTTATTTTCATATTGTCACATATTTCCATATGTTTGCTTATTATTACTTTTATTTCCATATTTTTTTCCATTTATTTTCCTTATATATTTTATTTGAAATCTATTTTACAGACAATTCCAGTTTTGTCTCTATTGTTATATAACAAAGACAGTCATAAAAAAGCATGTTTCACATTTCACTGTGTATGATTGTGTATGCGACAAATAAAATGTGAATTTGGATTTGAACGTGTGTGCATAGAGCCCTGCGATGGCCTGGGGTCACAACCCTGACTTGGACAAAGAAGTTATAGAAGAATAAATGAAAGAATAATTTCAAAAACAGCCTAGTATCTAAAACCTGTAAGAAAACCGTAATCACTGTATTGCTATACAGTTGTGCTAGTGTGTTTCAGGGTTCTTTTTACATTTATCAGGCCTGGACATTTACTCTGACTCCAGACAGACCAGAGCTGTATACCAGTCATACATAACTGGTAGTGTGGTTGGTTGGGACAATGCGAGGGCTTTTCAATGTTTTCATTGTTTTCATTCTGCTTCACAGGCAGAAGAATGCGCTAAAATTACATTACATACTACTCTTGACTACTTTTACACAGAGTGAGAAATCTAAATCTAGACTGCCCATCAAATCCATTCAGTCTACAGCACCCAGTTTGTTATACTGGGTGTGTGGATACTTACGCTTTTTTGATATCATCTGGAGAGGCGCTGCGTGACACTCCCAGAATGTCATAGTAATCCACCATGTCTTCCCAGCCTGACTGCACCCACCGTGCCAAGTGACAAATGGAAAGTAAAATTAACTTCTCAAGCAATCTGTGAACGGTCCTGCAAAATGAAAGTGTTATTAACAGAAACGCAGGGCTAGTCAGTGACAGTGTTATTATTAGCCTATAATATTTATCATCTTTAATTTGAATTAAGATAGAAGATGGCATAAATAATAATAATAATAATAATAAATTGATTTATCTGAATACTGTTATAGTAATCTTGTGTATATATCTTATGTAATCTTGTGTATATATTGAACCTGTCTAGTGTTACAGCAATGTGACTGTGAAAAGCCATGCTGCTCTCAGGTCATAACAAGAAAGTCCATTCAAACAGTTCGCTGTAATGACCATTAATTCGACTTGTTTGTGTGGACAAACACAAAGTGTCGGGCTGTCTATATGAAAGTACAATTGTATTTTCTCTAGAATGAGGCCTGTCACAGTATGGAAGTCACCAGAAGCTAGGCACCATGTGCTGATAATGTCAAGCTCAAAGTTTGTCATTAGTTTGGGCCATAATGGCCGCTGACAGCTGCGTTGCTTAAATACGTGCCCGCCATCATCCTTTCAGCAGCCCAACACATACTCCGTGAGTCCACACTTGTCCCAGAAACTAACCTAGAGAGACAATTTACCTTATTTAGAAGTGTCCACCAGGGAGGACCGGCGCTTTGCTCCTCTCTCTCTAAATAAACAAGGCTGAATTATGTTTCCTAGGCAGCCGCTGGAATGCGCTGCTTGACAGCTCTTGCCAAAGTGACGGAACCTTCGCGAAGCCCGACGACTATAACGGATGTCTCACACGATTCCGTTATTTTCTAACACTTCCTCTCAGCTCGCTGTGTGTCACTTACTAAACCGTACGGGTTATTATTCCCGCTTCTATATCTGTCTTGCGATCGTGCCTCCCCTCTTACATTCGCGCTGCGTCACCATCAGCTGAGGGACAGCTCTAAAAAAAAACAGGCATGCCTGTGTTTTGGCACGTCATTGACTCCGCCCACTGACCCAAAGGAATGTGAGAGCTCTCCCAATGTATCCTCCCATCTCACCGCAGGCATCGCAAAAGATCCCGCCTCCTCAGCTATTATTGGATATTGAAGAACCTAATCGTGGGCAATGATTGGCTAGTATATGAAAACCTGACAGTCGTTCGCTTATTGGATACCAAAAGCGGAATTTAAAATGGCGCCACTGCAAGATTTTACGTTATGTAATGAGATTAAGGTTCTAGATTGTTCAGGAAAAATATTTACAATTAATATTTACAATACAAAACCCTGTTCTTGGTTTAATTAATCATAGTTTGACACGTCAACAAGTTAGACTTGGAAGTTGGAAGAAAAAAACATTAAATTGCTCAGGTTTACATCTGGATTTTAAAATGTTTATATAGGACACTGGTGCTTGTTACAGCAGCATAATTTAGTTTTTCCATAATTAATAACAGAGTGATTTTTCAATGGTCCATATAGACTGCTAAATTATATTAAAATAAAATTCATCCTTTACATTAACAATTAAATGTACTGTATCTTTCCACTATAAAGATGCACTATAAATTTGTATATATGTCAGCACTATAGGTAGGACTTTTGGGCTACTTACAGGTTAATGCACTGCATTGGACAATTCTGACCACTTGTCCAGGCCCTTGGAATTGCTTCCCCAGAAATATAGCCTACAAATAGCTTCATTGTTTCCTTTTTTGAAAGCAATGTTTTTTTTAGATCAATTAAAGAAAGATAACATGAATTTGACCAAACCAACTCTTTATTAGTGCATACGTTTAGTGCATGCATTGTCATTAACAAAAAACATTGATCACCATTTGTTTTCTTTAATATTCTTCTCCTTCTTCATCTTCATCTCCCACACTGTCAGTGCCCACTTCTTCATAATCCTTCTCTAGAGCAGCCATGTCCTCTCTGGCCTCTGAAAACTCACCCTCTTCCATGCCCTCTCCCACATACCAGTGCACAAAGGCTCTCTTGGCATACATCAGGTCAAACTTGTGGTCTAGACGGGCCCAGGCCTCAGCGATGGCTGTGGTGTTACTCAGCATGCAGACTGCTCTCTGCACCTTAGCCAGATCTCCTCCAGGGACGACAGTGGGGGGCTGGTAGTTGATACCCACTTTGAAGCCAGTGGGACACCAGTCCACAAACTGGATGGTGCGTTTGGTTTTGATTGCAGCAATGGCAGAATTAACATCTTTGGGCACCACATCTCCACGGTAGAGGAGGCAACATGCCATGTATTTACCATGACGTGGATCACACTTTACCATCTGGTTGGAGGGCTCAAAGCAGGCATTGGTAATGTCAGCAACAGAAAGCTGCTCATGGTATGCCTTCTCAGCAGAAATCACAGGAGCATAGGTGGCCAGAGGGAAGTGGATGCGAGGGTAGGGCACCAAATTTGTCTGAAACTCTGTCAGATCCACATTCAGAGCTCCATCAAATCTGAGAGAAGCAGTAATGGAGGAGACTATTTGGCCTATGAGCCTGTTAAGATTGGTGTAAGTGGGGCGCTCAATATCCAGATTCTTTCTACAGATATCATAGATGGCTTCATTGTCCACCATGAAGGCACAGTCTGAGTGCTCCAGGGTGGTGTGGGTGGTCAGGATGGAGTTGTAGGGCTCCACCACTGCTGTGGAAACCTGGGGAGCTGGGTAGATGGCGAACTCAAGCTTGGATTTCTTGCCATAATCAACAGAGAGGCGCTCCATCAACAGTGAGGTGAAGCCAGAACCAGTACCTCCACCAAAGCTGTGGAAAATGAGAAATCCCTGAAGGCCAGTGCACTGGTCAGCCTGTAGGGGTAACAGAAAACTGAGGCTTATTTTTATATTGCAGGTGATTAATCTGTTTAAAATTTTATGAATGTGTAATATGTAACACTAATAAGACTAACACTAAATAACACTAATTTTTTTATTATTTTTTAAATTCCAATATGGCACCAATGTTAGTCCTTTCAGTAACAACATTCTTCTAAAATGGAAAACCCTAACCAGTTTACGAGTCCGGTCCAACACCAGGTCAATGATCTCCTTTCCAATGGTGTAGTGTCCACGAGCATAATTATTGGCAGCATCCTCTTTGCCAGTGATGAGCTGCTCAGGATGGAAGAGCTGGCGGTATGTCCCGGTCCGTACTTCATCTGTACATAAAAATAGCACATAAAAATCATTAACTAAGTAGACACCAAGTACACTCAGTTGCCTTTACCGTGCAAAACAGCCAAGTGTTAGTGTTCTCAAGAGCGAAATCAGTGTCATCTTACCAATTACAGTGGGTTCCAGGTCTACAAAAATGGCACGAGGAACATGTTTGCCTGCTCCTGTCTCACTGAAGAAAGTGTTGAAGGAATCATCTCCTCCTCCAAAGGTCTTGTCACTGGGCATCTGTCCATCTGGTTGGATCCCATGTTCCAGGCAGTAAAGTTCCCAGCATGCATTTCCCATCTGGGCCCCAGCTTGACCAACATGCATCGAGATACACTCACGCTACATAAAGAATACATCAGAACAGAATGTAACCTTTAAGAAAAATATGTATGTATTTAATAACTATAGTTTAGTTTAAAACTATGATACATTCATGTAAATTATATTCCTTTGTCATGTGGTCTGTAGGGACTTTTTTACATACATGGCATCTGGTCAAAATAGTGCTGTATCAAACACCCACAAGTTTCTTAGCTAGCTTTCTTAACTTAACCTAAGAAATGATTTAGTGTGGATATCAATACCTGGGGCAAATTCTCAAATTAGTGCTTAACTCACTTTTTTCCACCTCTAATCTATTGCTCAGTCCACCCACCAGAATGTTTGTATATTTCTGCAACACAGTCTTGCACTTGCAATTTCATAACGATTTCATCATAACTTAAGTCATGTGAAAGAAGTTCACAGGTTATCATTTGTATGACAAACAAAATACCTCACTGATTCAAATTTCTCATAAAATCAGATTGTTGGGGGGGGGGGGGGGGGGGGGTTTGGCTGTACATTCCATACACAAAGAAGTTTATAAGAACTAAGACAGGAAATGTTCCAGTTCCTTATCAGGTAGCCCTCACACCACCCCCTTCCCTGCACTGAACTGCACATTCTCCTTTGTGTAACAAGCAGAGATATCTCGTCCAAGCCGCTTTAGCAGAACAGACATATCCATTATTCCCCAATACTCCAGTCTCTTCAGTCTTTGTCAATCATGATCTCATCTACTGTCAGCGAATCTCTATATCATAAGGGCACATGAATGGATTCATTGTCTTATAAATGAAGGCATTGCTTTCAAACAAGTTTTCTTTGTTGGTGGATTATTAGGAAAAAAATGTAGAAATACTTTGGGATTGCAGGATTATATGAATCGACTGCATGTTGGTCATCCTTGACATTGAGGACTGAGTAAAAGAATTCCTTTGCTAATATGTAGCAGTGCCTGGGATATGGCTTTGAAGGCCTCAGCCACATCCTCTTTATTAGGAGACGCCCTTGACCGTTACTCTGTCTAAACATTTTCTAGGCTATACTTTTAGACAGTAATATTCTTTCATTTTCAAATATCTAATGGATTAAACATTGAAAGTTTAGAGATTGCCAAACTATAATATACAGTTACAACTGTCTCATTCTTTGTCACTTATTAGTCAACATGCCAAGTAAGAATGTAGATATTAATATTGTTGATTTTTTCGTTAGATTACTAAAAGGAATGCTAGTAAGAATTGATCTATGTCAGCACTTACCATCTTGAAAGATTTTCCTTCAGGCCGACTTGAGGGTTCGGAAAAAGAAGGCAGATGTGGGGAAAAGAAAGAGAGGTGGGGTATTTATAGAAAGGGAGGAGGAAAGGAGGCAGGAAGCAAGATCGCCTGTTGTTTTTTATGCAAAAAAGGCAGTCCTTCGTACAGAGGAAGAGCCTTCCTTCCTCTGGAGAGTACAGGGAGTATGGAAAAAACAGCTGCACATTCAACTGGATATCTCCAATAACTTTGAAGTAAATATACAAAATACATTTAGAATTTGTCTGTGTTGGAGATCTTGGTGCTGAGAAAGAACACAGTTTTTTTTAAAAGTGGACATGACTTGTATTAAATAGTATGCCCTCTTTAGAAGTTGTCCTCTGTTTAGTAATATAACATGTACAGAGGCTTTTAAATTGTTTAACATCCTAAAATTGGCAAATACTCTAACTATTTTAAACGTGGAGATCATGTGTACTATTTTAGTATGCATACTAAATTTCTATATGCATATCAAAATAAAAATTAAAGAAATACATGCAAATACACTGTTTTCACTACTTTGTGTAGAAAAAAAGAGCTGACTATAAAGGTTGTATTCATTTTAAATGAAGATGCAGCTGTCCTTGGTTAAATAGTGAATGAATGATACAGCGTTTCATTTGTGTGGTATTGATTTTTCACACAATAACAAGCACAGACCCTTACAGATAGCTGCCCCAAATAAGAAAGCCACAGCAGGGGACATTTGTAATGAGTGGGTGCTTTTCAAAATGTGTGACATTTTCTTTTTACAGGAATATGTGACAGCTATTACTGTAAATCCAGTGTTCTCACAGATCCAGAAAACTCTCCCATACAGGAGGGAATGGTGTGGTCATTAGTATATACTGAAATTTAATGTGAAATCATGATGTTGAAATGCAATGTTCAGTGTTTAGTAGCTAGCTTTTCAATTAGAAACTACTGCTCATTTTTTCTACTTAACAAACAGATTGTAAATCAATATGCCTTGCTAAATGTATTTGTACACTAAAGAACGTGATTGTGTTTATTGTTCTGCACTAAATTATTTCATGTAAATATGTGACTAATACCCAGATTGTGTATTTTACTTAAAGAAGAAAAAAAGTAGAAAATTAATAGCTACTATTAATTACTGGATATGATGGCACAGTTGTGAGAATGGTCTAAAAGCAAATGAACCTTTGAAACTAGTTCAGATCATATCAGAAGTGGAACATGAGGTTGCTGCGACACTGCATGTGAGTGTTTTTATTTCTGTTGTGTCTGGTTTTCTTAAATTGAAATCAACACATTTATATAATGTTATACTACATGCCAAAGGTTTCGTATTTGGCCAGTTTTGTTGGTTAGCTACCATCAGCAGTTTAGCATTAGCAGTGGTGAGTGGTTAGCAAAATCAAACATTTTCAGATGTGCACACAAAATTGTATTTAGTTGCTATGTGCTGTGTACAGTGTTTTAGAGTAATGATAGTAAAATGATTTAGGTTAGCTTAACTAATTTATTTAAGTTCAGGTTAGGGCTCTGTGCAGGTTATTCCATGATGTTCCACATCTATAATTCTATGCAAATCATGTCTTTATAAACATTGCTTTGTGTACAAGGGCATTGACATGCTGGTGCTTAGGCTCCTTAGTTCCATCTCTTTAGTGAAAAGAAATCTTAATGCTACAGCAATCACAGAAATCCTATATAGTTATGTGCTTCAAGCTTTATGATAACAGTTTTTGGAAGACTCACATATGGGTGTGATTATCAGGTGTCCACAAACTTTTGGGTATATAGTATAGAATGGTAACTGCAGCTATAGGACTTACTGAGGCTTTAGTTAACACTGTGTCACTGCCGACTTCTTAATAAACCTCCAGACCAGTCATGTGTCTGGCCTTTGCAACCTCTCAATCTTCCAGGTGTACAATTTACTTTATTATGATTGCAAGGCTTGGAGCAGTGATTTCAGGAACAGATTTTTATTGTACCCTTTTTTCAACATAAAACACAAGTACATGGATGCACTAGAATTTGACATTTTTATGTTTTTCAAAGATATGGTTTAAATATTGCAAGTCTCAGGAGCTGGGTCAATAGTGAATTGGAGCTTCAATTTTCTCCTGTAGCCAAGAGAGCTTTGGAATAAATCAAAGTATCTTCCAGTGTGACATTGAAAGACTTATCTTCTACTCATCAGTGACCATCTGCCCAACTGACTGGATCCCATGTTCCAGACAGCAAATCTTCCAGCATGCATTGGCAATCTGTGACCCAGTCTGGCATCATTAACAGAAACTGATTCATATTGCAGACTACAATAAAGAATTTCCAGCATCTTCTTTTAT
>JAUCMX010000006.1:11441644-11729144 GCA_033459395.1 Hemibagrus guttatus
TCAACTACCCACCTTCTCCTGTTGTTCCTGGAACTGACCTGGCCAAAATAAACTGCAGGAGGCACTGTTCATCACTTTTAAAATTCACAAAACTCTCGAGAGGCCTGTTTGTTTCATTTTAACTCGTAGCTCAATGTTGAGGAGGGAATGTGCGTTAATTACAACACAATTTTGCTGTAAAAAAAATTGCTACTTTACAAAAATATTAATGCTCAAGTTTCATTTTTGTTTCACTGAATAATTCGAGACTGTAGATCTATACCTCTTACTTACTCCAGCTGTAATCACAAAGACTGCTTTCATCACAGTATGCTTGTACTGAACATCCTTTCTGTTTGCTTTTCTTCTCCTCTATACCTTAATGATTTATAATCTCACTCTGTGGTGTCACCCAGAAGAGAATCGTCTGAGTGTTTTTTCTTGAGGGTTCTTCTTCATCATTTCATTATAATTTTTGTTGCCAACGCCACCTTTCTTCATTATGGATGTAAATCTACATCCTACTACTTATTTTAAAAGCTGCTTTGTGACAGTGGCAATTGTTAAAAAGCACTATAAAAATGAACTGAATACTATTTAAAATAAGCATTAACATCTATAGTTGTCTATAGTAATTGTCTAAATATTGCCTACATACCCATCTACTCCATCCTGTTAATTATAAGATTACTTAATTTTAGTTAATTACTTTTATGCTTTTATAGATTAAAAAGAATTCAAAGAAAAAAAAGATAAAAACTAGCAGCTGAAACTTGACTCATTTTAACAGCTGAGATCCTGTTGTTATAACCACTAGAGAGCAGTGTAATCCTAAAGTATTCATTGTCCTTGAAGCTCAGCTAATGCTTGTATTTAAACGTTTAGAAGAGATTGTAACGGTGTATGTAGTCAGTAGCCTGCACTTACAAACAACACATGGGTATGATGCATTTGAGACGCTTGCTCTGTTGTTAGAAATTAATAAAAATTTGTTATTCCTTCTTTTTATTGACTGCAGCTAGTGAAAAGTTGCCTGTAATGTAGATGATGCTACACTGGGGAAAAACAAACCTGTTTAAGGATTCTTTAAATGGCATCCTATTAGACATATAGTGCACTGATCTAATGCAGTTATTTAGAAAGTAGAGACACGTTTTGAGTCCACTCTAATTAGGCTGATTAATTCAAAGCCGTGCTGTAGGCCTAAAGGTAGTAGCCATTGTTTAATGTGAGGGGGGGAACACCCTTATTTTGTAGAGTAGAAACATGCCACGTTTCACTCCTGAAATTAAAAATTCAATCAATAATCTCTGACCTAATATTGTTTTGTCATATTTAATAATGTGTCAAAAGGAAAATTTATCAGGCAGTTACGTACAGCTCTAGTTAATCAGGTTGAAAGTTGGGTGATTGTGGTAGAATTATATTATTGATTTGAAGGTATTAAACTTCCCTAATTAGGCTGAGGCCTCACCCTGCTGTAGCCTGTAGACTGGAAGCAATCACTCAAAATTGGGCTGGCCTGCAGATTTAGAGCTGCAAGGGTCAACAGGAGCAAAGTGATGTCGTACCTCACACTATGTCCTAATCAATTGCGCTAGAAACCTCAAATCTGCGCACAGGAAGAGGCCATAAACCCAACTACACACACATGCACACACACACACACAAGGTGCAATGAATTACTCTTTGATTAAGATTTTCACCAGTCATGCCCTCTCCAGCAGCAGCCTCGTCCCGTGTGCGCCTGCCATCCATCATGTTTTATTATGGTTTATTTAATGTACTTAATACACACTATTCTATACCCTGCATCATTTGACCATGCACTAGCAAATGAAAATATAACCTAATTTTTTTCATAAAACTCATCATAACATTTCATTGTCATTCCAACTCTGTGTGTGTGTGTGTGTGTGTGTGTGTGTGTGTGTGTGTGTGTGTGTGTTTGGATGGGTGGGTGGACGTGTGTGTGAATTTTAATTCAGTGCTGTGTTAGTTTATTGTTTTTCCTTTAGTGCAATGAATCGAATGGAGTCCATAAACTATCCCTGCAGCATATTGATCTGGTGATGAATCAATTAGTGAGTTATTTAATTAGCCAAGCATTATGGGTCAGTGTTGAGTGCCTTTGATTGCGTGGAGTTGCCAGGTCCTCTTAAATCACCCATTTGTATTTGGCGTAGTGGGAGAAATTCTCCCTCAGCAACAGTAACGGTGATGAAAATTGAAATGGATGAATATTGAAATCACATCTCGCAAACTGTTAGGAGAGGCAGTCACGGCTTCGACAATGGACGTGTTCTAAATCACTGGGACTGTGTAACCTTGAAATGACAAGCAGGTGTACTGGTAGTTACTGGACATTGACTTTGGAATGTTAGATGATTGTGTGTACTAATCCATTTGATGGAAAGACAGACATAGCTGCCTGATACACTAAATAACATATTCACAGCCCACAAGTAAGCCATACCCCTTTTTAAACCTGCCTGCTTTATTTACTTTATAATTCTTAACTGTAATGCATATTTGGACGGACAGCACAGTAGAGCTGAAATGTGCCAGGTGCACTATACTTATTATGTAATCTAATTAAGCACATTCTTCATACTGCTATCAGATGGAGCCCTGGGGAGCAACTATGGCACAAAGACTGTGACACGGCCACCAGATTGGCCATGGTGTTCAGCTGTTAGCTGATTACATTGATCTCATTGATTTGTTACAGCTTTCCAGTCATTCCATACCCAAAGGTGAGCACTTTATCTTTATATAAACACATTGGGTGGAGAACGCTATATATTTCACTCGGTAATTAGATGAAAGTGTTCTAAGCATAAACATAAGTATTTTGAAGATAATCAATATTCATTCTTCTGATTAATTATCGCACAGGCTTTTGTGTTTCTATGAGCTATAATATTTCTTCTGAGGTGCTTTTACTTAAAAGGGAGGTATGCATTGGCTAACTATCGACAATATTTCCAATTTTCTTTTAGCATTTCTGACTTCTTTTTCTGATATGTCCTCTGTGAATGTTTCTTTATTTGATTAGATATTTATTAGATTTTAAAGGCGAGCACTTACACTCATACAGGGAAAAACAGTTCTGGTTTATTTATTTAGAGTCTCTAAACAATAAAAAAAAAATATTTCTGAACTGTACCTGGCCTTCTTATTCTTATCTTTTGTACCTTACACTTTCGTTTACACTGTAATGCATTCATATTCACATGTAGCATATATAAAAATGGTTTAATGTGCATAACTGCACCTCAGGGACAACTCTTCTACATGTAATTAACCTTCAGTATAATACTTTAAAGGACCTCTACATGCACCAGACCAGGTATAAGGTAAAAAAGATGGCCCAGTTTATCTTTTTTTTTTTCCTAAAAGGATATTTCAGAGAAAGTTCAAAGTAGAACTCTTTTAGGAAGCTAAGAACCTGTATTGTACCTGTGTTTAAGGAATTCTTAAAGAACCGTTTTTATAAGAGATTAGGAGGGAAAGATCATTCAGTATCTGTTACAAAGGATGTGGTTTAAACGAGCAGATTTGAAAACGTGTATGTAAACATTGAATGAACAGAAGTAGTAAATCTGTAGTAACTGCATTTTGCAGAGAAGGGAAGAGAGGATATTTATGTCCAGTGAGCAAATAAGTACTTTGATAGGGTCTAATTGGTGGATCAAGACTTCATTAAAGCTGATTAAGAGCAAGCGCTGATGAGATTACATGGCATTGCAGAGAAACAGAGAGCGATGGCCCTGGCAGGGGGAATTAGCTGATGAATACAAGCAAGGCACTCGCAGTGGACAGAGGAGGAGAAATCCAGTGATTAATGTGTGGTTGTGGGTGGTGGAGTGGCTGTGTATTGTGTCACGCAGTTGTCAGAGAGTGAGTGAAATGTCTTCATCAATTTGTACCCATTATCATGTCAATAGGCAAAGAGGAGTAGTGGGGGGTGATGCAGACTTGTGCACAACCCATCTGCATGCTCTAGCTCTCTCTCTCTCTCTCTCTCTCCCATCACTCATCATTCACACGAAGACATACTCAGAGTCCTCTTACCGTAAACCTCTTTAATTTCGCTGAAATAGTGTGCTGACAAGGTGCTCATGTTGATTAAATAAAAAAAGCAGGCGGTGTCAGAACACCAGGACATCACTGTGCTACTTGTTTTATTCATTAGGATGGATGGGTGGGAATGTTACACGATGAAGTGTGTCACCAAAAGCCATCAATGCATTGAATATGCTTGTGCCCTGCACTGCATGATGCAATGACAGATGATGGAAAAGGTTTCTCTATCTGAGGATACGA
The DNA here is from genome assembly GCA_033459395.1 of Hemibagrus guttatus. Classification (NCBI taxonomy): domain Eukaryota; kingdom Metazoa; phylum Chordata; class Actinopteri; order Siluriformes; family Bagridae; genus Hemibagrus; species Hemibagrus guttatus. The sequence continues at coordinate 11,445,953 of JAUCMX010000006.1, forward strand.
CCTCCTGGAGTATGATGCAATTCAGAACTTCACTGTGACTAATTCAGAGATTGTTGTAGGAACAAAACAGCAGTGTGGTGTCCAAAAAACGGTTCCTCAATGGTTCTTAGGGTGTTTATAGGTGTTAGTTTCTAAAAGGACTTACTTGGAAGAGAAAAACCTTTTTGAGTGGTCCAGTGTACCACCCCTAATTTGAAAAACCCTTTAAGATTGTTTACTTTGAGGAAAACCCTTTAGGATTGTGGATCCCTATTGCAAAGTAGAACCATGAAGACACGAAGCAAAAGAAATCCTAAAAAAGTGTCATGTTTCAACCTAGATGTTGAAACTGGATTATTTCCTGCATGGTTGTGTCTCCACCTTTTAAAAATATCTCAATGTCACATGAAGGTTATTAATTAAAGACCTTTCACCTTAACGCATTATAAATGTCTGCAGTAACTAGCAGATCTTTGTGTCCTAGCAATCTTTCAGCAGGTTGTTGTCCATTTGTAAAGTGTTGCCAGTTCAAGGGCAGGTTGAGTGTGACTGATCTGTGTGGCAGTGGTGTGAGGGGCTGGAGAGTTGATTCCAGCTGGACGTGTGTCTGTGGGAAACAGTGATAGCTACCGTGCTCTCCTCGTCGTTACTGGCCCATTTTGAGACTTGAAGAACAGGTGTCTTATCAGCACACACTGATGCACAACAGGCATTATCTAAAGCCAGAGGTCAGATAAAGTTTGCCACAAAGAGGTTTGAGGCATATTTCAAGAGAATTACTGGCTAATTTCCTGTAGGCTAAATTGAGGCTATTCTTTTTGCTCCATGTTAAAATGTTGACATTAGAAATGCAGATTTTTTTACCTCCTCAAAGTTGTATATTTATGCTAGTTGTGACAAAGGATTGAAAAGATTGTTAAACAAATTCATTTTCATGTTTACATGTATTCATCTGGAAAGTAGAACTGAAAGGAATGCAGGCCTTGCTCAAGGACACAGCGTTGGCTCTCTCACAGTCTTGGGGTTTAACTCACAAATTTCCAATCATGAGCACAGGGTCTCACATGCATGTATTTTTAATTTACAGGTTTATGTGATATAAATGTAATGAAAAATAAAATCACTCTCCATACATGAAAATCTGGATAAAGTGTTTAATGAATATGAATGAATCAGTAATAGTGAATAGTTGTTGTTTTCTTATTTTCTTTTGTCAAGTCTGTTTTTCTGTTACAGAATAATCTTTAATTCCTTTAATTAATATCCTTAATCATGTGTGTGATATATGTGATGTGATCAGTGTGTAAACAGCGATGTCAAATTAGAATGAATGATGACAGTCCCGTCTTTGATGCGCACCCATTGAGCTTGAGAAGTACTTCAGCATGAACACAAAGCTTAATGAGGCATTTTAGTCACCTAACACTATTATTGCAAAAAAACTACATTAAAATATGCATTTTACTATTTTATTTAGTAATAAATGAGTGAGCCCTGGATTGGATTACTTAAACGAAAGTAAAGCCATATAAATGAATCCATTTTTAGTATCAATAGAAAAGTTACTTTGCCTGTATAGTATGTTAACAACTGTAAAAAGGGCAGATTACTGATCTCCTCTAAAGATGGCCAGTGAATTCTAGCAAACTGTTAATTTATCTCTGAATCGTGCCAGGTTGCCTTGAAAAAAACAGCAGATTTTCATTTAACAAACCACCAGATGTGCTCTCTAATAGTGCTGTAGGATTTTAATTAGTTCAATTGCACTAGATGTCCTGTCTTTAGCCCACTCTAAGGAATTCAGAGGTTAAGCAGTCTAACAAATGGCCTATCCATTGAATACAGGCTGTTTGGCTGGTGCTCGTATTCTCCCCGACACGCCCCATCTCCTCCTCCTCTGTGTCTTCCCCAGGTCAGCTAGCCAAGAGATAATTGAGAGATGTCCAAACAGTAATCGCTTATCTGCCTGATTGACCTGAAGCCCTATTCACAAGGAAGCGACCAAGTGCCATCTGTTAACTCGACTTGAAAAGGAAATTGCAGGCTACATTTGTTTAAGCGGCTACACCCTGTTTGTTATTGCTGTGTCCTTTGGGCTTCTAAAGAAGTATGCAACTTTTTGTGGCAAGGAAGCAAAGGATCTTATTATTAGATCTAAGCAATTTTGGTAGTTATAGAGTAAGTATTTTTTAAATAAAATTTTATATAAAACATTCGGGAATTCATATGAATATTATGTTGTTCAACTCAGCCTTCCTGTACAGCTGCATTATTTTGTAAGTGTGACCTTCCCAGGTTGGACTGCTGCATTGGCCGGGCATAGTTATGTTCTTGTCTCGATAAATCATGTGTCTTAATCAAAGCAGAGACCTCCTCCATCACATCAGTGCTGCTCCCAGCACGCCTTGCAATGTAGTTAATGGAACTATTTATTTCCATAATGCCGCATTGTCGGCACGTTGTTGCACCCCTGGGCCACTCGGCCCTGTGCAGACATCGGCCTGCCAGAACCCCCTGGATATGTTGTGTATTCCAGCCCAATCCCACACTAAAGCTCTCCCAGTTAGATATCAAGTGGTCCAATCTGTAACTGCACCAAATAAACTGGATCGGACATAAGGTGTGAAGTAAAGCAAAAAATGCATAATTAACTAAAGCTGTCTGTAGCCAATATTTCGGTCCAATATGTATAAAAGGAAAATGTCCAGATAGACAGGAAGCGGAGCAATCCGTATTCAAAAGAGCGGCAGCAGCCTAAATTTAAATGCGGTTACTTATAAGTGTAAGTATATATTCTCATAGAGAATGAAATAGTGTCTTCTTTCCCCCTACTCTATGTTTGTCATATTAGAGAACTCCAGCCTGAGAGTGATGAGAGTGTGTGTGAGGGTTGGTGATGTAATTTGTAATCATTAGCCAAAAAAGCAGTTCACATTTTTAGTCCATATTTGTTTATTTCATATTTGTTATTCCAGATGTAAATATACATAGCAAATATTTCATCCTTTTATATTTGGAATAACAAATAACATATTTGTTATTCCAAATATAAAAGGATGAAATATTTGTTATTTCAAATATAGATTTATGAAATATTTATTCCACGTACAAATGCAGGATATATTTGTTATTCCAGATGTAAAAGAATAAAGTAAATATTTATTACAAACATTAAAAAGAGAGTTATGAACAATCTTTGACTTGTGTTAGATATACCTTGTGATTTGGAGTTTTGTCTTGTTGCGGAATAAACTTGAATTTCTTTTTTACCTTCCTGGAATTTATTTTTTCATTTGTAGATTAAGTATTTAAAAAAAAATAGTATGTCAAAATATTGATTCTTTTTTTAAGTTCGTCTGACATAATTTTTGCAGTTCAATAGAATCTAAATACAGCACACTTTTTCCCCATCCAAAATTACCAATCTACAAAATAAATGACTGAGACTACAAAACACTTCAGTATGTTGCTCTGCATAAGGCAGTCTGAAAATGCTTTCAATGTAAATATAAATAAACTTGATTCAGCCTTGTTCATTATGCGCCGTTTTGGCCTGTCTTGCGTATGATGGTTAATTTCTTACTTAAGGTTTTATTTCAAAAGGTGGCATAGTGCCACTTCACAAAAAGCTCTTGAAGGGCCACTAACAAATGACTTTTGCAACATGATCAGAATTAAAAAACACTGTTTTGACGCATGCTATTTGTTATGTAGGCTGGAGGATCTCATTTCCGACCTTGCGGGATCACCCGGAGAGAATGTTTCACACTTTTTTGTACATTTATAAAATGCAAGATATAGAGCTTATATACACATGTACATACCTGGATCTCTGACTTTGAGGAACTATAAGGTCATGAACATGAAAAATATTCTAAAGTAGTCAGTAGAGGTTTTCTTTTGGATGGTTGTCCAATGGCTTGGCTCTGAGACCTTTATTCTCCCCTTGCCCTTGACTTAAGGGCCATAGATCAACATCAGCCAGATCATTTAAATATACCTGACAGAACCATTTAGACTGAGAGCCACTCCGAAAATTGCTAGGGATCCCGCGAAGTAAATATTGCCTTTTTAACGACAACTTTAGGACAGAGAAGCTCAGATTCCCAAAAGTATATAACATTAGCTTACTGAATATGTTAATGAATTCCTGATGGAAGAGGAGGTGCTGTAATTTATGGATGGCATTTTTATGGTGTAAAAGCAAACACATAATGAGAACAGCTAAAGATATACGGTACATGCAAATTGCATTTGTTTAATAACTGCATTTATTGTCATCTGTAAATATAGGTAGACAAGGTGCATGAGTGTATGTTAAAGGCGATTTGATCCTCATTGTATACAGGTAGAAAACCCTTTTGTTTATATTAGGTTGCTAACCAGCCCTTGAAATTCTCTTTTGTAATTGTTTCAAGTGCGAAAGCAGCTTGCTTCAGTCACCATGTAGAGCATGTACTGAATAGGTGAGCCATGGTTATGAATTACTGCTGTTTATTCCTTTTCATTTCAGCCACTGTGGAGACCCTCCTGATTAAAAACCACAAACTCTGCCAGTGGGTGGAGCAGGTCATCACAGAACAGGATCAGGTGCCATGAGCCGAACAAGCACGGCTAATTGAACTGTCATGCACACACACATATAAAACAAGAGAAAATTCCTGAACTGTCTGCGGTTTACTTGACATAGCAGAGTGCCCTGATTAGATGTTGGAGTAGTAATCTTATGCAGTGGTGTTCTATCTCCTGCTCCCAATACATACACACAGCTACACAAAGGACATGACACACACATGTTCACAGTGGCTGTGATGTGATTTCTGTTCTGCCAATTAAATTTGCCAAGCACAGATGAAAACTCTGGCCATATTTTAAGAGTCTGTCGGATTAGACTTGGTTTCAGACATTGGTGATATCTCATGAGCACTCTAAAATGTCACTCAGGAACAGGGAGGAACATTTTGAATGCACCCAGAATTGATGTTGTTCTTCCCATGGATATTCTCTTTGTTTTTTCCCCTTTACTAAAATTCAGCATCTTTTCCTTCTGCATATAGATTACATTTTACCCAGCCATGCCACCCACAATGCTCCGGCATAAATGTCTGAATTGACTGTGAGTTTTCTAAGAGCAACAGATGCTAGCGACAGCTCTCAGTACCTAATTATCCACTCCAGCCTGGCTTTTTATACGGCATGTGCACGTGTGTCTGTTCCACTTTCTGCTTGACTTTAACTTGTCGACAGGAGGATTTGCCAGTAATTGTCCGTTAACACACCCCTTCAACCTCCGCTATTGTCTTGCCGTCTCTGCACGGTGGCTATCATTAATCATACCATTGAAGAGCAAGCTGAACTAGCTAACCTGCACCGCCCAGCCCTGGTTACGGAGGAAGTTTTCAATTTCCCTGCTAAATCACAAGGACACAAGGGTCTGACAATAGAACATATATGTTAAGTATGAAACTTGAAAGAAGATTGTCTAATACAGGTGGCTGGGAGAGAGCAGCAGGGAGATGGTCATTTTTATTTTCGACAAATCCTGAGGTATAGGAATCAAAGGTGTTGCATTGATACTTAATGGAACAAACAGAGAATTCCACAGCTTTAGCTCTGGGGCTCAGCAAGTCTCAGGGTATGACCTAGTGCAACTGGTGACATGGAGAGGTCAGACAGTCACGCAGGGGGCAGCCTGTCACACTGTGCTACATTTGTGTATGAATAGTGGTCCACTGAATACCACTACGGCAATTTGTTTTGTCCAAATGCTCTTGCTCCACTATGCACAGTCACTTACAGGCTGAATGTGTTTGTAGCACTACTGTGTATATGCACTTAAACCAGTCCTTGTGTTTATTGGTGTTAGCTGTGATAGATTGGTGATAGCTGTTAATTTTACAAGTATCTTGCACTTATCTAGGGTTAGTTTGTGAAATTATTTCAACACCTGTATATTTGGAGTGTATTCTGTCTCATGGCTTTGTTTTCAAAAACAAATGAATACATGTAAATTTGCTTCAAGACTTTCTATTTTTAGGAAGTGTCTTAAAATATTACTAAACACAAAACCCACAGCTTATACTATACTAAATACTGAGCTTATGCTATGAAAATAAATTCAGTTCTCATCCGGGTTGATAAGCCTTTGTTTAAGAGCTCAGGAAGATGAAGAGGTTTGTTTTCTTCTTGATTTTAAAAGATTTCCAGGTCAGTAGTAGGACAACACAAAGCTTGTTCTCAATTCAACTCTCTAGACTCAATTCTCTCTTGAAGTCATGTATGTACACCGAAGAGGAAGCAAATCAGATGACTGGGTGAAAGTAATTATGTACCTTTGAGTGTGAGATAACCTGTTTATTACCTCTGATATCAGCACAGCTGCACACAATTGCTTTATTTTCAGTGCCTGACGTTGGGCCGTTAGCTATAAACGATCGTTCGACTGTCGTAAAACACTGTAGTTCAGGTGCTTTTGTTAACTTTATAATGAAATAAACAGATGAGTATTACTTGGCCTCGAAAGAACCTCCAGGTAACTACTAATAATGACTGTATGTAGTGTCATTGCATTAATGATTACCCAGGGACCTCATTACTTGTTCATTGGAATTATTGCACTTTAAATGAGTCATCATTATTAAAAATACTGCTAGATAATTAAAGTAAATTAAATAACTAATTAAATAAATAAAATTAAATAACATTTTATGGTTGAAACATTTCATTCTTATACTAAAATGAAAATAGCCTATATTTAGCTAACATGCATTTTCAATTCCAATTACAGTGCTATGATAGTGCTATACTTTAAAAATTGAAGGTTGCAGTAATTCTTTGCAATATTCTTACCATTTAACCAGTCGTTTAATTAATTAGTCGTCTGATTGCATTTTCCCTCTACTCAATGAAACAAACATCTGTTTAATTTAGCCTCTTTGTGCTTAGTGTAAACACTGCACTGGTTAATGACTGACAGGAAAAGGTCTAATAAATTACCTTTATCTTCTTAATGAACTGAGATTAATTACAGTCTCAAGGTCTTGCCTGGGAAAGGATTATCCTCACTTCTCTATCTCTCACAGGTTTGTAGGAAGAATTTGCTTAATTGCAGTGTTTCATGACAGAACCTAAAACCTAAAAAAGTTTCAGAAATTAAATTATGGATTAAGTTTAGCTTGTGATTTTTGCAATTTTTTCCCCTAAAAATTTGCCTGATGCCTATATCTATGTCCTCATGCCAGTAGCTGGTGAAATCATAGTTGGAATAAATTCTTATGTTGTTTTATTAAAATACTATAGGCAGCATTCAAATTAATTACATTCATTACTCAGTTCCTAAATCTAATTATTATTTAGAGATGCTTATATTAAATATTTAACTTAGCCATATTTGTGCTTCACATTAACATTGTTGTTTTCCTGTGCTTGAGAGATAGATGGCTTAACAAATCATACATAGGCAGATCATTTGGGGATGTGGTAGCTTAGTGGTTAAGGTCTTGGACTACTAATCGGAAGGTTGTGTGTTCGAATCCCAGGTCCACCAAGCTGCAACTACTTGGCCCCTGAGCAAGGCCCTTAACCCCAAAAAAAAAAAATGCTCAGTTGTACAAAAAAAAAAAAATGAGATGAAAATGTACGTCGCTCTGGATAAGGGTGTCTGCTAAATGCCGTAAATGAAATGAACCAATACATCAATCACGAGGTAATAAACTCTTGCATTTAATAATAATTTCTGGAAAAATCTTACAAAGAGATGGTAATGAGAAAAAAATAGACCTAAGATAAACTGTTCTTTAAATACATTTGACTGACATCAAAGTTTATGGCTAAGGGACAGTATAGGATAAAAGCACAATAAACTCTATATGCATTGTTAAGTTACCATCAAACATTCACCTGACATGGCCTCATTAGTGTAACACCTGTTCATGAGTGTGTGTTTGCAGGTGACAAGGAAAAACTGGGTGGCTGTGTACACTCGCCAGGCTGCTTTCTGTGGGAACTTGCCATGCTGATCACACCTGGTCTCAGTGAGGGGTGGAAAAGGTCAACTTGTCCATCATTCCTTCTCATCAAGGCCAGCAACAGAAATATCGTTCCAGTGGTATTTATAAAACAACCAAATACACTGACTGCAAGTCACCTTCTACGTTCTATGACTTCATGTTTACCAGGTTGTATAGTAAATATGTCTTTTTAGGAAATGGGAACTTCCTGTGAAAAATGGCATCAGTCTGCTGTGTCTGTATATTTTTTTTCTTTCAGTCTTAATGCTTTAGATAAAAAAAAGGCTATTTAAACATTTTTCCTGATGTTCTGAAATAGAAATATTTATAATATATGCTCTGTTATTTTAGTTTATTGTATGCTTATGCATAGGGTAATATTTAGTCTACCATTATAAAGTATGTGAAAATTAAAATGTAAAATTTAGCACTATTCCTTTTATTTCATAGGATATTTTAGATGTTCAAACATAGGTTTTTTTCCTACACTTCTCCATTGATGTATATTTTAACGGAAAGATTAATGGAATGTCACTTGACTGTAGGCTATGTAATTATTATTGTGTTGCACAGCATATTTATGTGAAGTATAACTTGCGAGTGTTTTTTAAGACTCAGAATTTGTCTTCGCTCATATTGAAGAAAAATTTGTAAATATGTATCATTAAATAATATACTTATATATATATATATAAAAAATAATATTTTTAATATACGAAAAATACGCATTATATATTATTTAAATCGTTATTTAAGTAGATTGCATAGGTTTGCATGATTATGTATTTAATTACTTGTGTCATTGCATCGTTTGATTTTTTTTTAATTACTTTCTAATACTACATAATTTCGGAAATCATAAAAGATTTTTTTTTTTTATCTGATTGCATCTTTATTATTTTTCTGATGTATTTTGGCCATATAACGTCCATAGTTTCCCCAGATTGAAATTACAGACTAGTGAATAAAGTGACAGGCAGCATTCGGTTAAAAGGACAGTAAAAGGGTGGACAGCACGTATTCCTGAGTAATTATTAATTAATCCCGGCTGTATAAGTGGTGGGAATGGTTTGGGCTGCAGAGCTTCAGAGCACTAAATGCGCGGGTAATTAGTTAATTAGAAAGCGCGGGAGGGGCTCGGAGCTCGCAGGTCAGCTCGGTCAGCCAATCAGAGACGCTTTAGGAGCGCAAGCACATCCAAAAGTCTGAAGCTGCACCTGACTTTAGCACTAACGCGCCTGAGATCGTTGACATCCGGACGAATTTAGGAAAGAGGAAGGACGTCCTGTCAGACACCAGATCCGACGTGTTTGTCATTTTATAGCCTTGACATTTATTCAAACTTCGGGATGATTAGATAAGCAGTTCTTCCAACAAAAATAAATAAATAAAATAAAAAGACAAGCGTTTAAGTTAGAACCAATAAAGCCCTGAACTGAAGCAGGCGGTTTTAAGGCAGCAGGATTGCCATGGATAAGTCCAAGAACTTTCGGATCGATGCTCTGCTGGCGGGAGAGTCACAGCGGAGGAGAAGTCGGGACTCTGATGTACTCGATGTTGAAGCCACTCTGTGCAAGCGACCAGACAGCTCTCCGATCCGGAGCAGTGCCAGTGCGCTCCAGCAGACAGGAATCGTGCCCAAACCCGGCCTGCTAACCATCCCTCATCCAGGACTAAGCGCGTTATCTCAGGGCTCGCTCGCAGGGATGTACCCGGGCCCAGTGTGCTCTCTGAGTGCGTTGGGAGCGCAGCATGCCGCGTTCCCGTATCCCGCCTTCGCTCCACCGCATCCCGAGCAGCTGAAGGCCGCCGCCGTGGCGGGACATTTCCCCTTCGAGCAGTGGATCCGCGCCGGCATCATGGTTCCGAGACTCGCCGAGTTTAACGGTACGACCACGAATAAGCGCATACATAGTGGGACATACATTTAGTAGATGATAATTAAATGTGTTTTGTGCAGTCGAATTCACAAACATCAACAAAATCCAGAGAAAGTTTAGTAGGTTATGGTATTGGCTTAGAATAAAAAATGGTCACATGCACAAAGTCTTATAGAAAATAGCTCGCAAGTTCTCTCCTTTCCGTTTAGTTTTTCTTTATTTAAATGTTTATATTTTTTCACATCTTCTTCTTCTTCTTCTTCTTCTTCTTCTTCTTCTTCTTCTTCTTCTTCTTATTATTATTATTATTATTATTATTATTATTATTATTATTATTATTATAATTATTAATGCAAAGAGATTGTGTGTGAATGTGTAAATACAACGAAGGTTTCAAAATATTTTTTCCTGTTCCTTATCAACTCGCACAATGTTTTGTATACAAGTTTTGGTCACCCAAAAGATTTAATTAGGAACATTTAGATTTATCAGGAAAATTTAGAGTGATCAGGGAAATTACGCATTGTGCATCATATTTCCCGCAAATTCTATTTCAGTGTTTTTATATGCAACTAAATCAAGCACTTATTAGTCTACAGAATAGCAAAAATCTGTCTGCACCGAGCAGATTTATTAGTACTTTTTATTATTATTATTATTATTATTATTATTATTATTATTATTATTATTATTATTATTATTATTATTGTTATTATTATTGTTGTTGTTATTATTATTATTATTATTATTATTGTTGTTGTTGTTGTTGTTGTTGTTGTTATATAATAATAATAATAATAATGATAATAATAATAATAATAATAATAATAATAATAATAATAATAATAATAGCCACTAATGTCCAAATAGATGACTCATTTGTACTTGTTCTATCTGCCTCCATAAACCACCACAATATGAAAATAAAAAGATTATATGAAAAGTAATTGATTTTATGTGAGATATATTAAATGAAATTCAACACAGTGACCCTACTGGAGCTGTAAATATTCTCTACCATAATTGAATCAGTGTTTACTGCTAACTGAACTATAATGTAAGCTTTTTATTTTTAGTCCTTTCATTTTGTCATAAAGGACAGCTCTATTAAAATTGCCTTTGTCTGGCAGAAAACTATAAAGAAACACTTAATCCTCTCTGTACTTTGTCAGTAAAGTTTTCTGGTAGCATTTATTGAGTTTTCATTAAGTTAATGGTGCTCACTGGTGTTTTATTATCCCACTAAAGCAATATCTCTGGACCCTCTCATCAACAATAAACCAAAGTATGGCTGTTATCATTAGTGATAGAAGGAGATGAGGGGCAGTCAGTGTGTTTCCTCTTTTGTGTTTTACAATTGGTCTCTTATTCATTTTTGTTCTCCGTCTCTCTCTCTCTCTCTCTCTCTCTCTCTCTCTCTCTCTCTCTCTCTCTCTCTCTCTCTCTCTCTCTCTCTCTCTCTCTCTGTGTGTGTGTCCTTTCTCCTCTGGCCTTTTTCTCTCTGCATTCTTTGTTCTTTCTGTCTTCATCCCACAGGCTCTCCTCAGTCAGGCTTGATGGGAAAGTGTCGTCGACCTCGAACTGCTTTCACTAGTCAGCAACTACTGGAGCTGGAAAACCAGTTCAAACTAAACAAGTACCTATCGCGACCCAAACGCTTTGAAGTGGCCACTTCATTAATGCTGACTGAAACACAGGTGAGAAGGGAAACTGCACTGTGGTGTATGTAATCTGTTTAATCTGAAACAGTAAAAAATGATTAGGATTTGTTCTTTTGCACTACATTGTGCATTTGAATCATGAGAAGAATTCTTTTGCAATACATTATACACTTAAAAGGGGGGGGGTACTAAACTATACCTTTCTTGGCAATGTGATGATACCATCAAGGGTACATTGTTTGTAGCTTTATCATGTATGTATTTCCTGCAAAAATCTCTATGTACAGTGTACGCTAGGAACAAAAACTCAATGTCCAGCCATTTACTTTAAATATCCTTTAAAGCTAAACTATATTAATGTAAATGATACCTACTATAGGTACACAAAGGGTACCACCCCATGACAGAATGTATTTTTAATAATAATTAATATTATATATAATAAATTCAAAACCATATTTGATGTTGAAACCTGTATGTTTTTTATACTCAGGAGTTTTGATACACCTACACTATGATTAAAGTCATGCATTAAATCACATACAGGTGAAAATCTGGTTCCAAAACAGACGGATGAAATGGAAGCGCAGCCGCAAAGCCAAAGAGCAGGCAGCACAGATGGAGGCTGATGGCAGTCAGCAGGTCAAACGCACCAACAAACCCGGAGACCCTCGCCGCTGCAGTACACAGGACGATGATGAGGAGCTGGAAGCCGAGGAAGAAGAAGATGAAGATGAAGGCTTTGGAGGTGCTCTAAATGGCAGCGTAGGCCTGCCTCACTCCTCAGACTTTCTCCAGCACAGCTCCGAGTTGAGCTACAGCTCTCACAGCTCTTACTCAGATGATGACCTGGAAGAGATTGGAGCAGACAGGAAGATCGGAGTAGGGCTTTGAAGGCATAGTGTAATTATGAATTATTTACCCATTGTGTTGTCCAACAGCTTGCTGCATCTATAGCCTTCATCAGAGACTTGCAAAGACTGAAGCCGTGCACCAGAATCTCTATCTCTTATTTATCTATGTGGCAGCCTTTAACTTATAAACTGCTGTCTTGTCCCAAGTAGGAATGTTTCTCTCTGTAAAAATGTCTTTGTCCTTTGTGTTCAGGTGAGCATTTTGGAATTTGAGTAGTAGAACCAACATTTCTACTGCATGCAACCCAGATGCTTACTTTTGTACATTGATCTGTACATACACATGAACAAAAACTTGTGTAGCTATGAACTACACTGTCCTAAATGCGAACAGAGGGTTACTGTATGGTGCAAAGCTTTTGCTATGCAGCATTTTTCTCAGAAACCACTGACTAAATAACACAGCAGATCTACTCACCAAATATTGAGAAACAGGAGCAAAAGTGGAGTGTTACTTAGTCATTCGTCTTTGTCATGTTTGTTATTGGTGGTGTCCTTAATGATATTTAAGTATTATAGATTATATCTAATTTATTCACGGTAAAATGTAAACAGTGAAAATTCACAAAAAAGAAAATTGTCTCTGTTAAATTAAAAGCAAAAAAAATAAACTGTACAAATTACAATCTGTTTACACTCTGGCTATAATTTCTTCTTTAGATAAACACTTCACCCCAGTTAGCTGTGTCCATTATGTACTGAGGTAGAAATGTGTGTTCTGCACAAGGAGCACAGCCCTGATGATTCAGTGCTGTAAATGATCATGACTGTAAAGTGGCAGGCAAAGTTATTTGTTCCTCTTTCCACAGACCCTCCCTTTTCTCCTGTTTAACCTCCACCTGACAAAGATGGTGATTAAAGCGCTGGAGAAACTGCACTGCATTATGAGCAATCTGCTCATTATTTATGGCCATGCCTTTCAAATATGAGTTACTTAGGCAGGTTTACTGATGGACAAATAATTAAGTTAATGAAGAAGAAGTAAAATAATCAGCTCCTTGTGCTGATGTCACAGCTCAATTTAATTTGTGGAAAACAAATGCTCCTGGGACAAAAGAGGAACTTTATTGTGTGTGTGTGTGTGTGTGTGTGTGTGTGTGTGTGTGTGTGTGTGTGGTGCACAAGATTGTTGCATAAACATGAGAGCAGTCTATCTTCGTCAAAATGAAAAGCCTTTTGTATTTATAAGGATTAAATGCATTTCACTGGAGAGAACGCCTTGCCTTGCCAAGTCAGAAGAAACAGATAGACCGACCATAAATGCCAAGAAACAATTCTCACTGGCGTTTGGTGGAATTAGTCACACTCGAGTTTCAATCGCGTTTAAAGTAAAATTGTCCCTCGTTGCTTTCCGTCGTTGCTATAGAGAGAATACACAACGCTGCTCTGGTCTCGTTTGTCAAACAAACTAGTAAAAGTTCTAACGCTTTAGAATAATAATAATAATAATAATAATAATAATAATAATTTACAAAATAATTCCAGTGAAACGGGTAAGATAAACGAACTATTACAATTTATCGCGAAGTTTCTGAAAACAGTTTGTGTGAGTAGTCGCTAGATAGCAAAATTGCTAGTTAATCAAGATGCGTAATTTATAATTAGCTAAACAGTTAAATGTAATTGTAGAATTTTTGTACAGCTTATAAACGCAACAGTTTCAGTACAAATTAACTTTACTGTGCAACTAACTGTGTAATGTAAATGTCATTACACCTTTTTTCCCTTTTTTAAGTGTGTGTGTGTGTGTGTGTGTGTGTGTGTGTGTGTGTGTGTGGTATCAGATATAACAGCACTGAAACTGATACTGACCATCCATCCATCCATCCATCCATCTACTGACAAACCAGGTGTAGATAAGCCTAACATTTTAAAGTGTACAGTATTGTAAACCTCAGGCTTCCACTCAATATGATACAATGTGCTTCATAATGAAACAATTTGGTATTTGAAGATACAGCTGAATCTGCTATGATTCTGGCTAATATGTGATCATTTTTGTTGTGAATCTGGGGAAAGCCTATTGTTAAATTAAGATTGGTGATGGTGTATAGAAGGATTATTTTAAATATCAAAGTTCAAGCCTACAGTGGTGTGAAAAAGTGTTGGCCCCCTCCCTGATTTCTTATTTTTTTGCATGTTTGTCACACTTTAATGTTTCAGACAATCAAACACATTTAAATATTAGTCAAAGATAACACAAGTAAACACATCCTGCAGTTTTTAAATGAAGGTTTTCATTATTAAGGGAAAACAAAATCCCAAACTACATGACCCTGTGTGAAAAAGTGTTTGTCCTCCCTGTTGAAACATAACTTAACTGTGGTTTATCGCACCTGAGTTCAATTTCTCTAGCCACACCCAGGCCTGATTACTGCCACACCTGTTCGCAATCAAGAACTCACTTAAATAGGACCTGCCTGACAAAGTGAAGTAGACCAAATGATCCTCAAAAGCTAGACATCGTGCCGAGATCCAAAGAAATTCAAAAACAAATGAGAAAGAAAGTAATTGAGATCTATCAGTCTGGAAAAGGTTATTAATCCATTTCTAAAGCTTTGGGACTGCCGCGAACCACAGTGAGAGCCATTATCTACAAATGACGAAAACATGGAACAGTGGAGAACCTTCCCAGGAGTGGCCGGCCGACCAAAATTACCCCAAGAGTGCAGCGACAACTCATCCAGGAGGTCACAAAAGACCCCACAACAACATCCAAAGAACTGCAGGCCTCACTTGCCTCAGTTAAGGTGAGTGTTCATGACTCCACCATAAGAAAGAGACTGGGCAAAAGTGGTTTGCATGGCAGAGTTCCAAGGTGAAAACCGCTGCTGAGCAAAAAGAACATAAAGGCTCATCTCAGTTTTGCCAGAAAACATCTTGATGATCCCCAAGACTTTTGGGAAAATACTCTGTGGACTGATGAGACAAAAAACTTTTTGGAAGGTCTGTGTCCCATTACGTCTGGCATAAAAGTAACAACCGCATTTCAGAAAAAGAACATCATACCAACAGTAAAATATGGTGGTGGTAGTGTGATGGTCTGGGGCTGTTTTGCTGCTTCAGGACCTGGAAGACTTGCTGTGATAAATGGAACCATGAATTCTGCTGTCTACCAAAAAATCCTGAAGGAGAATGTCCGGCCATCTGTTTGTGACCTCAAGCTGAAGTGAACTTGGGTTCTGCAGCAGGACAATGATCCAAAACACACCAGCAAGTCCACCTCTGAATGGCTGAAGAAAAACAAAATGAAGACTTTGGAGTGGCCTGGTCAAAGTCTTGATCTCAATCCGATTGAGATGCTGTGGCTTAAAAAGGTGGTTCATGCTCGAAAACCCTCCAATGTGGCTGAATTACAACAATTCTGCAAAGATGAGTGGGCCAAAATTCCTCCACAGCGCTGTAACAGACTCATTGCAAGTTATGGAAAACGCTTGATTGCAGTTGTTGCTGCTAAGTGTGGATCAACCAGTTATTAGGCTTAGGGGGCAAACACTTTTTCACACAGGGCCATGTAGTTTTGGATTTTGTTTTCCCTTAATAATGAAAACCTTCATTTAAAAACTGCATGATGTGTTTACTTGTGTTATCTTTGACTAATATTTAAATGTGTTTAAAACATTAAAGTGTGACAAACATGCAAAGAAATCAGGCCAACACTTTTTTCACACGACTGTATTTGCACAACAGTTTACATATGAATTCATTTTTGCAAGTCAGTCTGTCCTTTTGTTTGTTTTGCCTCAAGTCATTTCAATTGTTGCTGATTAAACCAATACATTGATCCAAGTTGTCCCCCAGAATACAGTTACTGACTGTAGCTCATTTATGTATATGTCCTATTCTGTTTATTTTACAGCCTCGCTCTACCCCATTTATGACTAGATAGCAACCACTATAGGACCACTGAGCAGATATTATTTGTGTGCTGGATCATTCTCAGCACAGCAGTAGAGTCTACACACTTTTTCCCACAAATCTCTCAGTACAAAAATCTCTTTAGAAATAGTCCCATTTCTGTGATGGTCTGATTAGAGGGGTTGACAAATTGTGTATAGCAACAGATGGGCTACAGCTGGGGTGTCCAAAGTCTGACCCCATGGCCAAATCCATTCTGCAGACAGATGTTAGCTGGTCTGTGGCTTCTCTCTTAGAATCTATGAAAGGTGGCATGTCAACCAAAATGTTATCGAACACAGTTTTTTTCTTTCACCTGATGGTGGCAGCAGAATTGAACACAGTTAGCTAAAATGCAAGCTTTTGTTTCTTGGTCTACACTCGCAAATTAATTTACAGAATGATATTTAATGCTGGCTACAGAAAAAAGTGCAGTATTAACAGTGATTTGAAAAGAGCTGGAAACTATTAAGCATGGGAAACCTTTTGTGAATTTATAAAAAGTCAAAATATTCAAATTTACAAATTTATTGGTCACACACATACACAATGCAATGTGCAATGAAATGCTTTTTTGACATTCTGGTGACCTAAATACAGAATTTTAATGGTTAAACCAGAGTTTACCTGCATACAAACAGATGACAGAAAATGATACACCGATCAGTCATAACATTATG
Source organism: Hemibagrus guttatus (assembly GCA_033459395.1). Lineage (NCBI taxonomy): Eukaryota > Metazoa > Chordata > Actinopteri > Siluriformes > Bagridae > Hemibagrus > Hemibagrus guttatus. The sequence continues at coordinate 11,462,973 of JAUCMX010000006.1, forward strand.
AGCAGTGACAGGTGAAGTGAATAACACTGATTATCTCCTCATCATGGCACTTGTTAGTGGGTGGGATATATTAGGCAGCTATTGAACATTTTGTCCTCAAAGTTGATGTGTTAGAAGCAGGAAAAATGGGCAAGCGTAAGGATTTGAGCGAGTTTGAGAAGGACCAAATTGTGATGGCTAGACGACTGGATCAGAGCATCTCCAAAACTGCAGCTCTTGTGGGGTGTTCCAGATCTGCAGTGGTCAGTATTTATCAAAAGTGGTCTAAGGAAGGAACAGTGGTGAACCGGCTACAGGGTCATGGGCGGCCAAGGCTCATTCATGCACGTGGGGAGCGAATGCTGACCCGTCTGGTCCTATCCAACAGACGAGCTACTGTTGCTCAAATTGTTGAAGACGTTAATGCTGGTTCTGATAGAAAGGTGTCAGAATAGACAGTGCATGACGGGTCAGGGCTGTTTTGGCAGCAAAAGTGGGACTAACACAATATTAGGCAGGTGGTCATAATGTTATGCCTGGTTGGTGTATCTACAATATGTGGAATAAATGGCAGATATGTGCAGTCGTACATGCTGTACAGTGCTCTGCAACATCAGGCTATTTAGGCTATGATAAATATTTATTTTAAATTAGTCCCATAATATTTGGTGCTCTTTTTAAAATGAGAAACATTAAAAGACTAATGCTGCCTATGGAATAGTTTTGAAATGGCAGCAACATGCTTCAGTATGTTGTTTATACTATTTATAAGTAGATGTGTCATGGTGGTGATCACATTCTTCTATATTAGTAGTAGTTCGGTGCTTATCTAGGATACCTATCCACTGGACACCCCTGGGCAACAGTGAGCAATTATATACCTAAATTGACATTTACTGTAGATTTGCTTGATGAATCAAACAGCCAAAGAGTGTAGCTGAGTTCAGGATTGCTTCATTATAGTATTGTTTCTTTTCACGAAAGATTCCTGTTAAACAATTATTTAAAAAGATCATTTTTAATTAATTTTGCATAGCAAATGTAAAATAATTGCTTTTCAGCTTTAGAGTGATTTAATTTATTTTATTCATTTATCTTTTTTTTATCTCTACTACTCATGCATTTAGAAAGTATTCTAAAATTCTGGAAACGCTTGTTCCTCTTTTTAATGCATTAAATCCTATTTTTAAGGAATCTAAAAAAATGTTTTGTGCCATCAAACAGCAAAAACAGTTTGTTACTGTTTAGAAGAATTGAAATGAGTATATTTACTGTACTCGGATATGTCTATAAATATCCACTATGTTTCGATTTGTGAGAGAGACCCACAGAATGATAGATCTGCATGTGTTAACCATTTGTTTATTCAGTGTGTGTCGCAATGCTGGCTAATATTTCAAGGAGCCTTCTGAACACTGGAATACCATGGGAAAACAGACATGGCATGCAGGGAAAGGTAAGAAACTCACACTGTAGTCTGCACAGATAACACATTCATGTAAATATATACCCAGTTTATATTTACTGTAGAGTCTGTGTAGTGTCAAGATAATGAGTTATGGGTTGTGGTAATATACTGTATATTACCATGTTTAGTTTTGTTGAATAAACACAAACAAAAGGAAGTGATCTTTATGCTCATTGAATGAAATAAAAGGCACATGGAATTGCTGCAAAAATAGATTTTAACACCCAGTTAGTTACTTGTGGTAGTGAATAATAATAGTTATAAAGGCAAGCACGATATGCTCAGATTTTAGCTAAATAAAGTAAGCTATATTGTAATATCCACATGACATAATCACATCACTCGTCCCTATGTTATTGTAAGATAATATAATATTGAAATAATAAGCATGTGCTAGTGCATTTCTATATATTTTGTATTACAATAATTGTCTCACTTTTATTGTGGTTTAAAATACTGTCACACGACAGTCTGTCAGTCTCAGAAAGTGCTTCATTAGTGGAAGGTTTTTCATCAGTTGGAGCAACCTAAGTGGCAGTTCTGCCCGCTGTATTTTTTTTTAAGCCACAGAACAAATGGATTTATAAATGCTATATTTGCATTTCATATATACAGCTATTGAAAGAATTGAGCTTTCATTCAGATTACTGTTTTTTCAATGGTTTATTTGGTGCTCTTTTGTTTTTTTGGTTTTTTTTAAATGAGAAACATTAAAAGACTAATGCTGTCTATGGAATAGTTTTGAAATGGCACCAACATGCTTCAGTATATTGTTTATACTATTTATATGGAATTATATATCTACAAACATATATTGTAGATTATTGTAGCAATTCACTAGCACAGCAGATCAGATCTGATAACACCAGCTAGAATTTCTTTGTAGATTGTTGTAGCAATTCCCTGAGTCAGTAACACAGCACATCAGATCTGTTTGTATCACTCTATTTGGGATATACTGCCCTCTACTGACCAGAGTACCAATGTGCTCACTAAACACTAAATATCAAATGAACAGGCTGACATTTGGATTATGTTTAGCACTGACGTTTTTACTCTGATTTACATCTCAGCTGTAATTTACCTTCACACAAAATCAAGGTGTTTAAAGTTGCTCGGTTGCTTGCTGCAGATTTCTGGTCTGCAACGGTCCAGGGGGTCTCCAAAAAAAGCATCCAGACACAGCTGTTTCTTAGGAGTGGAGACCTTGCCTGAGCTAGTCTGGGAGGCCTGGGAGCTAGGAAAAGAATATACCAAGTCACTTATTTTGAAAAATGTGAATGAAAAACTTCAGAAACTCAGTTTCAGGTGAGAAAACAGAAATGTTTAGATGAAACAGCATATTGTGCATTTATTTATTTATATAATCACATTGATTTTTTTTTTTTTGCCTTTACATTTTTTTTTGTTTCTATTTTAGACCTCCAGTATCCAAAGCCTTTACCACATTGTTTCCTCAGACCTTCAGCCTTAGTCCTGGGATGTCTTTTTCTTTGCCAATCACTTTCCATCCCCTTCAGGAGGTACTACATCCAGACAGAATATATTCTGTTCAGTTTTGTTCGTATTGTATATAGCTTATGCATTTTTACAGAAATCATGTACATTTGTCCATTAATTGCTCATGTACCTTTTTACATTTCCTCTGCAGGGTGAGCATGTGGACAGTATTGAGTTCCAGTGTAAGGAGGGGACCTTTCAAGTAAATCTGCGTGCAGTGATGCTACATCATGCATTAGAGCTTCCTGATTCAGTGCAGCTTCCATTGTGTGCTGTCCAGCACAGCACAAACACCAGCTTCCTCTTACACAATGTCAGGTATGGAGACCTCAGATTAAATTTTTAGAAGAAAATGGCATGGTACTTTCAGAACCATTAGGTGAACATCAGCAATATGTGATATGGTAGAAATTAAGTTAAAAGTTTGAAAGGCTTAGAAAGAAACTGTTAAAGACAAAACAATAATCAATTGCCTGTTGTTGTCTGTTAGTAAGCTGCAGACCTGTTTCCAGTGGATGGTGGAGCCACCATTCCAGCTCTCTCCACTGAATGGGGTTCTGGAGCCAGGAGAGCAGCGCAGAGTATCTGTAACTTTCAAACCTCAGCAAGCACTGGTATACCAAACTGAGGCCACCTGCACATTCGGGAAGGAAGGAGAGAACACGTGCACAATGTCACTAAAAGGACTGTGTAAGTTTAGCAAATATTTGCCTGATGCATTTAGTTAATAACAGCCTAGCTTTGATACAGTTGGGCAAATGAGGGTTAAGGGATTTGTTCCAGGACCAACAGTGGCAGCTTAGTGATTTTGAGATTTGAACTCACCAAGCCTAAATCACAGGAATTCCATTCCTTAGTCACCTATCTATACTTTCCTATTAATTTAATTACATGAAATAATTCACATCATTTACTGAATAATGTGCTATAATAATAACAAATATCAAAATAATAATAAGTTGTAATAAGAGTTTTTGTAATTCTTTTTTTAATTAATTAATTGTCTTATTTATTTAAGATCGAATAAGCGGTAGACAATGAATGAATGAATGTCTTATTTATTTATTTGTTTATTTATTTATTTATTTCAAAAGCCAAGTACCCATACCTACAGATCAGGTCTCTTGGCCAGGAAGAAGGAGGTGGGGTGCTTGAATTTGGCAGTGTAGCAATTGGAAGCTGTTTAGAAAAACACTTTGAGATCTTCAACCCTTCTTCAGTGAGTCACTATGTCTCAATATCTAATACTTTTACTACTTACATCACTATTTTTTTACTTCTTATTGTCATGATTTGGTAAATTTTTTTGCTCAATTATCAATGGAGCCCTATCCCTCTTTCAGGTGTTGACTTCCTTCTCTCTGACTCGTGTGAAAAGGCCAGCACTTATGGAGTCTGTGTTCGAGTGTGATGTGCAGGAAGGGCAGGTGTCTCCGTGCTCAGTACTGAAAGTGGCTGTACGTTTCACCCCACTCACTGTGGACAGCACCAGTGTGGACTACTTCCACCTCAGCTGCCCTGGGGGAATCAGCACAGATGTGCTTAAAGTCACTGGCTCATGCATAGGTGAGATAAATCAATCAGTATAAATCAGTTTATTAACTTCTATACCTATGTGCATTTTGCAATTTTTTCTAGATTTTTATATCTGCGACAATTATTTAATGACATGATGCTAGTAAAGATGTAACGTAGCAAGGGCTGAGTTCAGTATGTATCTACTCCTGCAGGTCCAGTAGTTACTTTAAGCTCCTCAGTGGTGGATTTTGGCTGCGTGAAAGAGGGAGAAGAAACCATGCATAGTATTCATATCATAAACTCTTCTACTGTCCAGGCTTATTACCAATTCGACATGGACCCTAGCAACCATAGTGTATTCACACTTGACCAACCAACTGGGACTCTGCCAGCCAAGGGAAGCATCACTCTGCATTTAAGCTTCCGCCCCTATCATCCCATTGCCTATCACAAGAGAGCAGCGTGCCTTATACTGCACAGGGTATGTCAGTATGGCAGGGTTACAGATTATATTTCTATGCTCTAATTGTTTTACCTATACACTAGGAGTTACTGCAGTGTACAGGTGCAGCTCAATAAATTAGAATGTCGTGGAAAAGTTAGAATACTTCATAAGACCAATAAAAAAAAACATTTTTAGTGAATTGTTGGCCTTCTGGAAAGTATGTTTATTTACTGTACATGTACTCAATACTTGGTAGGGGCTCCTTTTGCTTTAATTACTGCCTCAATTCGGCGTGGCATGGAGGTGATCAGTTTGTGGCACTGCTGAGGTGGTATGGAAGCCCAGGTTTCTTTGACAGTGGCCTTCAGCTCATCTGCATTTTTTGGTCTCTTGTTTCTCATTGTCCTCTTGACAATACCCCATAGATTCTCTATGGGGTTCAGGTCTGGTTAGTTTGCTGGCCAGTCAAGCACACCAACACCATGGTCATTTAACCAACTTTTGGTGCTTTTGGCAGTGTGGGCAGGTGCCAAATCCTGCTGGAAAATGAAATCAGCATCTTCAAAAAGCTGGTCAGCAGAAGGAAGCATGAAGTGCTCCAAAATTTCTTTGTAAACGAGTGCAGTGACTTTGGTTTTCAAAAAACACAATGGACCAACACCAGCAGATGACATTGCACCCCAAATCATCACAGACTGTGGAAACTTAACACTGGACTTCAAGCAACTTGGGCTATGAGCTTCTCCACCCTTCCTCCAGACTCTAGGACCTTGGTTTCCAAATGAAATACAAAACTTGCTCTCATCTGAAAAGAGGACTTTGGACCACTGGGCAACAGTCCAGTTCTTCTTCTCCTTAGCCCAGGTAAGACGCCTCTGACGTTGTCTGTGGTTCAGGAGTGGCTTAACAAGAGGAATACGACAACTGTAGCCAAATTCCTTGACACGTCTGTGTGTGGTGGCTCTTGATGCCTTGACCCCAACCTCAGTCCATTCCTTGTGAAGTTCACTCAAATTCTTGAATCGGTTTTGTTTGACAATCCTCATAAGGCTGCGGTTCTCTCGGTTGGTTGTGCATCTTTTTCTTTCACACTTTTTCTTCCACTCAACATTCTGTAAACATGCTTGGATACAGCACTCTGTGAACAGCCAGCCTCTTTGGAAATGAATGTTTGTGGCTTACCCTCCTTGTGAAGGGTGTCATTGATTGTCTTCTGGACAACTGTCAGATCAGCAGTCTTCCCCATGATTGTGTAGCCTAGTGAACCAAACTGAGAGACCATTTTGAAGGCTCAGGAAACGTTTGCAGGTGTTTTGAGTTGATTAGCTGATTGGCATGTCACCATATTCTAATTTGTTGAGAGAGAGAATTGGTGGGTTTTTGTTAAATGTGAGCCAAAATCATCACAATTAAAAGAACCAAAGACTTAAACTACTTCAGTCAGTGTACACTGAATTTGTTTAATACACGAGTTTCACAATTTGAGTTGAATTACCGAAATAAATGAACTTTTCCACAACATTCTAATTTATTGAGATGCATCTGTATATGTAGACCACAATTACAGTTAGGCCATTATTTAATTTGTCTTTTTTTTAAAGGAGCCGCTTTTGTTGGACTTGATTGGCACCTGTCACTCAGAACAGCTAAAGCCAGACATCTTACAACCCAGACACCTGTATGTGTACAGAAAGAATCTGCTCCGTGGTCTAACCTGTTACCCTCCTGATATACTCAGTGCTATGCTGGCTGATCATAAACTGCAACTGGATGAAAGTGGAGCATTATTATTTCAAAAGGTCTGTAATTCATTGTTTGCATGTGGATAAATCATCAAATCTAATCAATACATATACACAAAAATGCATCCACAACAAAAGATGGGGAACACAAAAATGTAAAAGATTTGCACATAATTTGCCTCTTAGGACTCATCAGAGGACACAGCTTTGTCTAGTCCCACTCTATCCCTGGGGAACATGATGGAAGAATATTTCCACATGAACTTGAGAACGGATAAAACAGGAGAACATCCTGATGAGAGTGGAGATCTTGAATGTTTCCCCCTGCCCCATGTCACGGTTGAGCCATCTGAACTGCTTTTTTACTCAGGACCCTCATCTCAATCAGTCACGATCACCAACCACACCAAAGGCAAACTCAGCCTGCTGTGGACCCCTGTTCCTGACTCGCCCTTTTCCATCACCCCTCTCACCTGTGACCTGAGTCCTTTAAAGTCCACTGTCTTCATAGTGACATACGCACCCAAACAGCACAATGTCTTCCACGCAGCACAGCTCGAGTGTTTCACTCTCTATAAGGTAAAGTAGAGACACATTGTTTTGAGGTAGGTTTTAATGCTTAAGAATGTTTTTCTATTTCTTAAAGACACAGGTGATTTGCTATTTTATAATAAATAAATATGTGTGTACACCAACATGGGCCTCTGAACCTTGCAGATTTTGCGGGATCATCGGCAGACAGAAGACAGAACTCTGTGCCCTCCATGGTGTCTCACAGTTAGGGTGACTGCTCACTCATTTCAGCCTGGAAATGATCACTTTATCCCTTGCTTCTGTCTGCAGCCATCTCATGTGGTGAGTCGACCTCTTTGAAAAGGTCAAAAGTCAAAAGATTGTTAATAAAACTTCATTTGGTATTATTAAACATGCTTGGAATTTTAAACGGTGTAAAACAATTTAGATATTATTATTATTATTAAATTATTATTATTATTATTATTATTATTATTATTATTATTATTATTTATCATTTATAAGGCCTGGTGTAAATGATACATCATCTGAAGTTTGAATTTCTTGAAAAAAAATGGCATGTAATATTGGAATTCTAACTCATTCGTACACAGAGATACTATTATTTTCTGTGTGGTCATTGTGTTCTGCAGATGTTTCCAGCTTTGAGTCAGGTCTCCTACAGGAGTATTCTTCTGCAGAATACAGGAGACCTTCCTCTTATCTTTAAATTGACCACAAAGGACTGTCCTGCTGTATCTGTGTTGCCCCCTAGTGGCTTGGTACCACCAGGCAGCCACCAGATACTCATTCTCCGATCTACTCCTGCTGAAGACAACCCTGGCACTTTACCTCTGACCCTGCAGCTCAATGCCAGTCACAAACACCCACAGGTATTTTGAAAAGTGCAACTTATCATTCACCTCTGTAAGTTTTGATCCTGGAGCATGTTTGGTTCACTTTTTTCCTCTTTCTTTAGGAACTAAGCATGGTGTGTGTGGCAGAGAGGCCACGCATCACTTTGGAGGGTGATGGAAGCTTGTTTTTCAGTCCTACAGCAGTAGGCTCCTGCTCCAAGGCAACTCTGAGCATCAGGAACTTTAGCAGAGTAGCGTTACACTTTCACTGGAGGGTTGGTGACTCAGATAGCAAAGTTCTCTCTGTACAGCCAGACTCAGGTGTGCTGCAGCCCAATGAATCCCAGGTGAGTGAGTGTGTGATTAATATAACAATGTGAATCTTATACATCTGGCTGTGTTTTTAAGTTAATCAGAGGTTTTCTTACTGTTCAGATCCAGACATGGTCTTTCACTCCACTGGAGGAGAGGGCGTACAATATGAAACCTAGTCTAATTTTCTGGCCCATTCAGAAACCAGAGTGTAAACGGTCCAGACTCTCTCTTAAAGTTGTGGGATTGTCTGCTAAAGGTTCCATAGAGGTGTGTATGAGGCAGAGATTGTATTAATACCTTAACATATATTGTCTTAGGAATATCTTACATAAGTTTGTCATAGAAAATAAATGTATGTTATTTATTCTAGTTTACTCGTTTTTCAATGAAGCCACTGTGTGCTTGTGTAGGTGTGCATGTATGTTAATGCATTTCTTGAAACCCATGATTTCAAAGATACCTTATAAAAAATTGTCAAAATCAGTTTCAGAATTTTGTTTAAAAATCTGATCGAGAAATTAGGCTAGAGAGAAGGCTAAACAAATATCTTCTTTGGCCAGATATATGTACTGTATATACATTTGTGTATACACCGACCAGGTATAACATTATGACAATCTGCCTAATATTGTGTTGGTCCCCCTTTTGCTGCCAGAACAGCCCTCAGGATATACTGTTTCCATGAAAGAGTGTACATGGTCTGCAACAATGCTTTGGTAGGTGGCACGTGTCAAAGTAACATCCACATGAATGGCAGAACCCAAGGTTTCCCAGTAGAACATTGCCCAAAGCATGACACTGCCTCTGCTGTCTTTCCTTCATCCCGTAGTGCATCCTGGTTCCATGTGTTCCCCAGGTAAGCGACGCACATGCACCCGGCCATCCACGTGATGTAAAAGAAAATGTTATTCATCAGACCAGGCCACCTTCTTCCATTGCTCTGTGGTCCAGTTCTGATGTTCACATGCCCATTGTTGGTGCTTTTGCGGTGCAAAGGGGTCAGCATGGGCACCCTGACTGTTCTGCAGCTATACAGCTCCATATGCAACAAACTGTGATGCACTGTGTATTCTGACACCTTTCTGTCAGAACCAAAATTAACTTCACAATTGTTCCTTCCTTGGACCACTTTTGACAGATACTGACCACTGCAGACCGGGAACACCCCACAAGAGCTGCAGTTTTGGATATCTCTGATCCAGTCGTCTAGCCATCACAATTTGCCACTTGTCAAACTCGCTCAAATCCTTTGTTCCTTGCTTCTAACACATCAACTTTGAGGACAAAATGTTCACTTGCTATGTAATATATCCCACCCACTAACAGGTGCCATGAAGAGGAGATAATCAGTGTTATTCACTTCACCTGTCAGTGCTCATAATGTTATGGCTGATCAGTGTATGTATGTACAGAATTGTTGTCCTTAATATAGGCAAAATTATTGTTTACAATTTATATTACTGACAGTCTTTTAACAATGAATAATTTTTACATCACTCTAAATATTACAGTCACAACATCTTCAGAACCACAATACAACAGCTGTAAATTACTATAAATTGTAAACAACTGATGGCATTGTAAATTCTGACAGGATATTTTCCAGAGTCCGCATGCAGTGTCGAATAAAAATAAGCTTTATAAATGTTGTGCATGGTGCAGTGGTTCAAGATCTCACTATGTTTGTTCATCCTTATATATCTAGTCAGGTAATTCATGCCTGGTGAGTGTATATGATCTTCTGATTTCAGGCTGGTCGTTCATTTCTGGATCTGGGTGAGGTGTTGGTTGGTGGTTGTAAGTCATTTGAGGTTCCACTCCTGAACCCCAGTCCATGTGCTGTTAGCTTTTCTCTGACTGTGCTGCAGAGCATCAGTGCTCCAGGCATACCTGAGGGCTCACTCCAGGACCCTCTCGGTAAGAGACTGCTGTAAACATACAGTGGTGTGAAAAAGTGTTGGTTTCTGAGTGTACTGATTTCTTATTTTTTTTGCATGTTTGTCACACTTTAATGTTTCAGATAATCAAACATTTAACTATTAGTCAAAGATAACACAAGTAAACACATCATGCAGTTTTTAAATGAAGGTTTTTATTATTAAGGGAAAACAAAATCCAAAACTACATGGCCCTGTGTGAAAAAGTGTTTGCCCCCTAAGCCTAATAACTGGTTGGTCCACCCTTAGCAGCAACAACTGCAATCAAGCGTTTTCGATAACTTGCAATGAGTCTGTTACAGCGCTGTGGAGGAATTTTGGCCTTTGGCCTCATCTTTGCAGAATTGTTGTAATTCAGCCACATTGGAGGGTTTTCGAGTATGAACCACCTTTTTAAGGTCATGTCACAGCATCTCAATCGAATTGAGGTCAGGACTTTGACCAGGCCACTCCAAAGTCTTCACTTTGGTTTTCTTCAGCCATTCAGAGGTGGACTTGCTGGTGTGTTTTGGATCATTGTCCTGATGCAGAACCCAAGTTCGCTTCAGCTTGAGGTCACAATCAGATGGCCGGACATTCTCCTTCAGGATTTTTTGGTAGACAGCAGAATTCATGGTTCCATTTATCACAGCAAGTCTTCCAGGTCCTGAAGCAGCAAAACAGCCCCAGACCATCACACTACCACCATCATATTTTACTGTTGGTATGATGTTCTTTTTCTGAAATGCGGTGTTACTTTTACGCCAGAAGTAATGGGGCACAGACCTTCCAAAAAGTTCAATTTTTGTCTCGTCAGTCCACAGAGTATTTTCCCAAAAGTCTTGGGGATCATCAAGATGTTTTCTGGCAAAACTGAGACGAGCCTTTATGTTCTTTTTGCTCAGCAGAGGTTTTCGACTTGGAACTCTGCCATGCAAACCATTTTTACCCAGTCTCTTTCTTATGGTGGAGTCATGAACACTCACCTTAACTGAGGCAAGTGAGGCCTACAGTTCTTTAGATGTTGTTGTGGGGTCTTTTGTGACCTCCTGGAGGAGTTGTCGCTGCACTCTTGGGGTAATTTTGGTCGGCCGGCCACTCCTGGGAAGGTTCTCCACTGTTCCATGTTTTCGCCATTTGTAGATAATGGCTCTCACTGTGGTTCGCGGCAGTCCCAAAGCTTTAGAAATGGCTTTATAAACTTTTCTAGACTGATTGAGATCGTTCTCATTTGTTTTTGAATTTCTTTGGATCTCGGCACGATGTCTAGCTTTTGAGGATCTTTTGGTCTACTTCACTTTGTCAGGCAGGTCTTATTTAAGTGAGTTCTTGATTGCGAACAGTAATCAGGCCTGGGTGTGGCTAGAGAAATTGAACTCAGGTGTGATAAACCACAGGTAAGTTGTGTTTTAACGGGGTGGTGGGGGGGGTTTAACTTTTATCGAAAACACTTGATTGCAGTTGTTGCTGCTAAGGGTGGCCCAACCAGTTATTAGGCTTAGGGGGCAAACACTTTTGAACACTTTTGAACACAGTGAATTTATTTAATACACAAGTTTCACAATATGAGTTGAATTACTGAAATAAATTAACTTTTCCACGACATTCTAATTTATTGAGATGCATCTGTATCATGTTCTAAACTGTTGTTTTGAAATGTTGGCTATAGTTACCTTTCTTTCCTTTCTACAGTTCTGGACATGGAAAGTATGACAGGAATAATTCCAGCTCACTGTCGTCTGCTAATTCACTCCACAGTGAGACCGACTCGCAGAGCCCGATATCGCTGGACCATCTGTTATAAAATCCTTAATGCTTCTGGTACCAAATTCATAAGACAAATCCATCAGAATGAACTCTTAATACTTTTTCAGATTTCTTTTTATAGAGAAAATATATTTTAACTTTATATACAGTATCAGCTTCCACAGAATATGATAGGATTTCACTTATATGATACAATTTGATATGTGACCAACTTTGTTCAGAATCTGAGGAAATGATTGACATAGAGAACTATTTTAATCCAGCCTATATTGAAATTTTGTTATGTGATATAACACATCATTTTATATATATAAAACTATTTTCTACACCTCATTTTTTACTTTTCTTTATTTATAATCACTTGTTATAATTCATGATAGATTTTTTAATCAATTAAGGTAGATTATGATTTACAATATTTCAATTGTTAGCATTCAAATGAATGCATTGATCCAAATTGTCTAAACAGTACATTCCTAATAAGTAATAATATACAGTACCATGTACTGTGCACATGTCTTTACCTTGTAAATTTATGTTTCATATGAAATATATAAAGTGTATGAGTCACAGATATCCTGGTTTATAAGCCAACAGTGTTTTGTTTTGCTTCTCTTTTGAGAAAGGTCAAAATTTTCTACTTTAATATGCAAACTTTCTTTTCAATTCTTACTTTTTAAAATGAATCTCAATTTGTGAAATACATTCCCAGATACCTAACAGCTTCTGCACTTTTCTCTTTTGACTTTCTGCTTCATTCTTTGTCTTTGCTATATATGATTCATTTGTATTTTTCTGCCCCCCTCAGGCTTGGAGGTGGGGGACTCTTGCTCTCTGTGTCAGTTTGAAGCAGAAGGAGTTTATCCCACTCTGGAGGTGACGGATGCCCGCAGCAGTGGCAGCCTGGAGGGCTTAAGTAAGCTGTACCTCTGGAAGCTGTTCTGTCTTGACGCACTTAATACTTACCTGCTCAGTGAGCCGGGTCCAGCTGAGCTTACCTACAGAATGCCAACTAGACACAGGTAGCTTATCTTAACGTTATCCGGAACTAAATTAAACCTCAGGATAATAAAGTGGTTTCAGTATAATCTATATGAAATCATGTGAGGTTTGTTTGAACTGCTTGTTCTTGATGAATCTTGCAGTTTTTACCGCTGTCCACCTGTCTTAACTTCAGCCATGTTGGATTTTAACTTCAGCGCGGCTCCTCTGGGTGCCGACCCCTCCAACATCCTGCTCATGTTTGAGAACAGTGGGAATATCCTAGTAGAGTGGTAGGTGCTCCCATTTACTACATGTCTGTCATTTAGTAAGATTTGATCTTATTCTTGTTAGAATATGTGAGCAATTATTATTATTTTTGAGTGCATTTTTTAAGATTAACTTATTAGATTAGTCTCATGAATATGAGGGCATTGGTGGCTCAGTGGTAGGTTTCTTGCCTACCATACGGAAGGCCCAGGTTCAGTTCCCAGCCAATGCCCAAACCCCAGCCACTGGATGCAGTGCCGGTCCCAAGCCCGGAAAAAATGGGAGGGTTGCGTCAGGAAGGGCATCCGGCGTAAAACCTGTGCCAAGTTGTTATGGCGACCCCGAACAGGGAGCAGCCGAAAGCAACTTCACTCTCATGAATATGCTAGATCAAGGGGTTTGGACAGAATGATAAGAGTCACTGTATACTGTTAAATTCTCAAATCTAATTGGTCAGATGTGGATTAATTCTCAAATATTTATGGTTTATACAATAACTATTAATTCACAAGTATGTATTATGGCAGATACACCACACAATCTAAACATAAAGGTTCTCATATAGGTGGTTTTCATCTCTGAGTAATCTTTTTAAAAATATCTAAAATTCAATAATTTGTAGATTTAATTTGATTTTTTTTTCATATCTTTCAGTCTAAAATATATACAGCTTGAATCCTTTTTGGAGAACCTTTTTGAATAAATCTGACAGTGTTTTTGCATTTTATTTTTTTAAATTATTATGCAATTCCTAAAATTACGTTTCTTTATTCTTCAAATTATCATGGAAAAAGGTCAGATAATGTTGTAATGATGCATATTTTTACCACCATATTAAATGATCTCTATGGCAGGACTTTTCTGTTCCCGGAGGATCAGCAGATTGAGTTGGAGTGCTGGGCTGAGAGTGCAGAGTTAAGCCCCACTGAGCTACTTCAGATGAAGGTGCAGGACAACAGGATGTTCTCAGTATCTCCGCGCTCTGGCAAACTACAACCCGGCCAGCAGAGGGCAGTGCAGTTCACATACAGGTAACTATCTTCCTCATCTACAATATGGCTTCATTTGGTAGATTTTCCACACACCAGGTTCATGTACTACCCTTAGAATACCAATAACACCATTATCATCCATGCATTGCACTTTATCATACTTACATTTATACTGGACTGATGGATAGAACTGATATCAGACTCTGAGTGTGCTTGTACAGTACGTGGAAAATCTCCCTCTATATCACTTTTTGAATGCATACTGTACATTGTTTACAGGTTGCTATTATTTTTTTATTTGCTTAGTTTTTTGTTTGAGTGCAATATTTAGTTTTGCTTCTTTTTATACTACATAAGAGTTTGCTTATCATTTTTTGCACTGGGTAGGAGTGTACAGCTGTAGCACAAAAATTTCACTGTATATAGATAATTAAAACACTCTTTATGCACATGAAAATAAACTTAAAGCTTGAATACTGCATTCTTCTGTCGCAGACATGACTTCGCTGGGACATATCGGCTTCCTGTCCTGCTGAAGCTCTCTCACGGCAGAGAGATTTTGGTAAGACAGAGCCTTGGTACTGAATATGACTTGCATGTTGTTTGCATATTGTTAGTTCACTTTACCTTGGATATAGAAGTTAATGAAGTGTCCTGGTTGTGTTTTATCATTGTAGCTGAATTTTATTGGTGTAACTGTGGAGAAGGACAGGCACTACCTTCACTTCCCCTCTATGCGACATGTTTTTGCTCCTGTGGCTATAGGAGGGTTTCATCCCCCCAAACAGGTCTGGCTCATTTACCTTGATGCAATTCCCTCATGATCTCACCTCCCGATTCCAATAATGACTGGGAGCAGTTCAGCTTATCAGAATTGAATTAATTATTGCTTTTATTATGCACAGAAATATATATTTGATAATAATAATGATAATAATAATAATAATAATAATAATAATAATAATAATAATATTCATTCATTGTCTACCGCTTATCCGATCTATACTCGGGTCATGGGGAGCCTGTGCCTCAGGCATCTCAGGCATCATCGGGCATCAAGGCAGGATACACCCTGGACGGAGTGCCAACCCATCGCAGGGCACACACACACACTCTCATTCACTCACACAATCACACACTACGGACAATTTAGAGATGCCAATCAACCTACATTGCATGTCTTTGGACCGGGGTAGGAAACCCCTGAGGCACGGGGAGAACATGCAAACTCCACACACACATGGCGGAGGCGGGAATCAAACCCCCAACCCTGGAGGTGTGAGGCAAACCACCAAGCCACCGTGCCCGCCTAATAATAATAATAATAATAATAATAATTCGCCTTTTTTACTTACATTCCTTCATTGTTTTATGTTTAGATGCCCTTGTTGCTGTCTGAGAGTTTAAAATTTAATTGTATTGTATACATTGACGATAAAGTACCTTACCTTACCTTATTTCTACCCTAAAGCATCTTCTACATTTCATAGTTGAAGAAGGGAGTTCTACAGTTTTTATATGAGATAAGAGAGAAGAAATGACCAAATACTCATAAAAACAGTACTATGCATCATTTTAAGCACATGCAACCAAATACTAAAGCAAAGACGCCTTTAATGTTTCTACAGAAATACTACAAAGAGCAGGAAACAGTAATAAAGTAAACAAATGCAGTATTTGGTGTGACAATGCTCTTAGTAGCATCAGTAATCTCAGTCTGTGTAGTTGCCTCTGTTTTTGCAGGTAAAATCTCACAGCCTTCAGTGTGTTTTTGTTTGAGAAGGAGTCTAATGCTGTTGCTTTCTCTGTAAACATTTTTTCTGCAATGTTTGATTCTTGTGTTGGAAAAGTAATGTTTGGAAGGTTTTTGTACTGACTCAGTAATGCAGAAGTCATAAAATCTATAACATTTGTGGGCATTAATTTGCACAGTACTGTATTAGATAATGGATCAAAATTACAGAATCATAATTATTTTTCTTCCTTACAATTCATTTCCACATTATAAAGGATACAAATGAAACAAAAAGCTCTGCCCAGCCTGAGTCTGGCGAAAAGCCACCAATTGTCAATCAGTTGATTCACAGTCCAGAGGTAAATTTAATAGATAAAACACTGACTTAAACAGCAGAAACAAAAACAGATCATTATAAATAGTGTACTTGAGCACACTTAATAATTTACTGTTAGGGTTACATAGAAAGGATAGGAATATGTTGATCCTGGGTAGTGTAGTAAATAAGATTGCTCTCACCTTTTTATTTTAATTTAGAATTTTATGTTGAATTTTCTTCCAGGACTTTAAATATATATATGTTCAAATCATGTTGGCACAACAAAAACATACAATTTTAATTCAAAAGTCATTCACATGGAAACAAGTAAATTCCAAAACAGTGTAACAGCTAAAGGAAGTGCAAAAGTCAATTGAATTTACATGAATCAATATATCAATGCATTTATGAGTTTGTGTTTAATATCAGTTGTTTGTGTGTGTGTGTGTTGTGTGTGTGTGTGTGTGTGTGTGTGTGTGTGTGTGTGTGTGTGTGTGTGTGTAGGTATATGAGATGTATAATGGAGGAGCTCAGCCAGTGAGGTATCGTCTGGACACTTTGCCACTGCAGGAACTACAGGAGGAGAACTTTAATCATCCTGTCCTGCAGTGCCTGAACCCAGAGGGAGATGTGCAGCCTGGAAGTACAGCCACACTGGAATGGATATTCTCTCCTCTGGAGGCTAAAACATACAGTGTAAGTTCCTTCGGTAATCATCACACACATATAGATGCACACATTGCTTGATCCAGACTGCTTTTGTTGTGGGTATGAGCACCTCATTGCCTGAGGTTTCTTTATTATCATGTTTGATCTCAAGTTATGGCCAGTTAATGTTACACATTGCATTACTCTTTATATACCATATATAATGTTGAATCACATTCATAATCATATCCAGGGTTGGACAAAGTTGGACTTTATCATGAATACTACTTGCCAGACTTAGCTGACTCTCACAAAAATATGTAATATGTGGAAACGGGGGCGTGGTCGAGCACTGGTATGTGAATGGAGGGCAGTGCCAGAGATGGTGAGTGGTAAGGATTATACACCTGCAGGAAATTTTATGTTTCAATGAACCGTGATGAGGAAAAGAGAGGAGAGTATGCGACAAAGTGCAAAGTAGTTCAGAGCTGTGTGTGTGTGTGTGTGTGTGTGTGTGTGTGTGTGTGCATGCTTTAAATACCATCACTCAAAAAGTGAGTGAAAATAGCCACGGTCAATAAAGAGCCTTTGTTTAGGGTTGTCCCAAAGCTGCATCGAGTTTCCTAATTTCCCACAGAATCAGGGAGTGTGTTACATAATGCTAAAAGAAAGTCTTGTTAGCTTCCCAACAGTACATTGAGTGTTTCAAGATGAAAATCATCACTTAAAGAATGGTTTAGATGTACTTCAAGTGTCTGCGGTGCAACTGAAGAAGATGGGCAATCATAAAAGTAAAAATCTCAGTGTAGTATTTAGTCCCTGTTTACACCCTGACTTACAATTAAACTTAAATTTAACTAGTGCAGTGATTTCAGAACATAGAAATACATGTTTCACATCCCATCTTTTAAAGTCCCTGTTTTACCCACATACATTCAGGTGGACATCCCTATTTATGTGCTGGAGGGAGACAGTGTGCTGGTGACATTTGAGGGCTGTGGCTTTGACAAGAGAGACTCTGTGCCCCTTCAACTTCATGATGGACACCTTACTGTACCTTGCACACAGAAAGTGCCTTTACCCGGTCAGGTAGGTGATGAATAAACCTACACCGATCAAGCATAACATTATGACAACCTGTCTAATATTGTATTGGTCCCCCTTTTGCTGCCAAAACAGCCCTGACCCGTCATGCACTGTGTATTCTGACACCTTTCTATCAGAGTCAACATTAACTTCTTCAGCAATTTCAGCAACAGTAGCTCGTCTGATGGATCGGACCACACGGGCCAGTCTTCACTCCCCACGTGCATCAACGAGCCTTGGCTGCCCATGACCCTATCACCGGTTCACCACTGTTACTTCCTTGGACCACTTTTGATAGATACTGACCACTGCAGACCGGGAACACCCCACAAGAGCTGCAGTTTTGGAGATGCTCTGATCCAGTCGTCTAGCCATCACAATTTGGCCCTTGTTAAACTTGCTCAAATCCTTACGCTTGCTCCTTTTTCCTGCTTCTAACACATAAAGCTTTGAGGACAAAATGTTCACTTGCCGCCTAATATATCCCACCCACTAACAGGTGCCATGATGAGGAGATAATCAGTGTTATTCACCTCACCTCTCACTGCTCATCATGTTATGCCTGATCAGTATATATTTCTCCATAAAATAGAAAAAATTCTATTGTGTCTGCATGGTTGTATTTAGACTTTCCATTACATTTCTAGATTTTAATATGCTATGGCTTTTTAAAAAGCAGTATTTTTTCTCATTTGTGTGTGAAGATGGTGTTCCTGTCAGAGGAGAGAGTGTCTTTTGGTGACATTCCAGTCTGCTCTCGGAGCACACGTATCCTGTTTCTGACCAATAACTCTCACACTGACCGAGTCCAGTACTCATGGAAACTGAAAGAGCAAGATGGCATACAGGTCTGTCAAATCGAAACTAAGTACATTTACAATTTACATTTACTGTGGACCCCATATCCAGAGCAACTTACAGAAATGCACAAGTACGTTCGCTTTTTTATTATGTTACCTGCATATGTGAATGCAACCAGTCAAATATTTGTATACAGGTGCATCTCAATAAATTAGAATGTCGTGGAAAAGTTTTAAAATTTATTTCAGTATTTCAACTCAAATTGTGAAACTCGTGTATTAAATAAATTCAATGCACACAGACTGAAGTAGTTTAAGTCTTTGGTTCTTTTAATTGTGATGATTTTGGCTCACATTTAACAAAACCCCACCAATTCACTATATCAGCAAATTAGAATACCTCATCAGACCAATAAAAAAAACATTTGTTGGCCTTCTGGAAAGTATGTTCATTTACTGTACATGTACTCAATACTTGGTAGGGGCTCCTTTTGCTTTAATTACTGCCTCAATTCGGTGTGGCATGGAGGTGATCAGTTTGTGGCACTGCTGAGGTGGTATGGAAGCCCAGGTTTCTTTGACAGTAGCCTTCAGCTCATTTTTTGGTCTCTTGGTTCTCATTGTCCTCTTGACAATACCCCATAGATTCTCTATGGGGTTCAGGTCTGGTGAGTTTGCTGGCCAGTCAAGCACACCAACACCATGGTCATTTAACCAACTTTTGGTGCTTTTGGCAGTGTGGGCAGGTGCCAAATCCTGCTGGAAAATGAAATCAACATCGTCAAAAAGCTGGTCAGCAGAAGGAAGCATAAAGTGCTCCAAAATTTCTTTGTAAACGAGTGCAGTGACTTTGGTTTTCAAAAAACACAATGGACCAACACCAGCAGATGACATTGCACCCCAAATCATCACAGACTGTGGAAACTTAACACTGGACTTCAAGCAACTTGGGCTATGAGCTTCTCCACCCTTCCTCCAGACTCTAGGACCTTGGTTTCCAAATGAAATACATAACTTGCTCTCATCTGAAAAGAGGACTTTGGACCACTGGGCAACAGTCCAGTTCTTCTTCTCCTTAGCCCAGGTAAGACGCCTCTGACGTTGTCTGTGGTTCAGGAGTGGCTTAACAAGAGGAATACGACAACTGTAGCCAAATTGCTTGACACGTCTGTGTGTGGTGGCTCTTGATGCCTTGACCCCAGCCTCAGTCCATTCCTTGTGAAGTTCAAATTCTTGAATGGATTTTGCTTGACAATCCTCATAAGGCTGCGGTTCTCTTGGTTGGTTGTGCATCTTTTTCTTTCACACTTTTTCTTCCACTCAACATTCTGCAAACATGCTTGGATACAGCACTCTGTGAACAGCCAGCTTCTTTGGCAATGAATGTTTGTGGCTTACCCTCCTTGTGAAGGGTGTCATTGATTTTCTTCTGGACAACTGTCAGATCAGCAGTCTTCCCCATGATTGTGTAGCCTAGTGAACCAAACTGAGAAACCATTTTGAAGGCTCAGGAAACCTTTGCAGGTGTTTTGAGTTGATTAGCTGATTGGCATGTCACTATATTCTAATTTGTTGAGAGAGTGAATTGGTGGGTTTTTGTTAAATGTGAGCCAAAATCATCACAATTAAAAGAACCAAAGACTTAAACTACTTTAGTCTGTGTGCATTAAATTTATTTAATACACGAGTTTCACAATTTGAGTTGAATTACTGAAATAAATGAACTTTTCCACGACATTCTAATTTATTGAGATGCATCTGTACATCTGCTAATAGAAAGTCTTCATGTTTACTATATTCTACAATTTTAGAGCAATAATGACCACATAAACACTCTGAAATAACACATACAGAATTATGCAATCAACAGGAAAGGTGTTAAAGAAATCTAAACTATATATTTTATATTTACTAGTGTTTCTGAAGAAACTTTACATTTTCTCAATCAGCTTCCTAAGAGTGATTAATCCAGGAGGCGTTTCTTAAAGTCTCTTAACTGCACTTTTTTTTGGGGGAAGTTAAAACTATTTATTTTATTTCATAAATTATTAATAAATTTTTACATGGTTACATGGTTTAACATAATTTCCGTGCCATTATTTACATGTAATTGAAGTTCATTTCAATCAGAAGCCTTTATATACATTGACGTAAAACAGTGGAAAAACTTCATATTCACTTTATTGTGACTAAGAAGAAAAGAAACCTTTATTATAAACACACATTTCCCAGCTGAGGAAGTTGTGGGAAGCTGAAAGATACAGTGCCCCTGGAGCAGAGAGAATTAAGGGCCTTACTCAGCTGCCCAATAGTGGCAGCTTGGTGGTGCTGGGGCTTGAACCCCAACCTTCTGATCAACAACCCAGGCCCTTAACCACTTGAGCTACCACTACCCATGCACATGCATAATAGTCTATGTGTATATTGTGTCTATAATAGTCTAAGTCTATAGTGTATATTTCCATCATTTTAGACAGTGCAGATTCATCCAGTTAGTGGATCTCTGTCTGAAAGAGGAGAGTGTTCTCTGCATCCTTACTATTTACACCTCAAGCAGCCCCACATTCTACCAACAAGATCTCATCTGTGAAGTGAGTGTCTCTTTCTCTCTCTCTCTCTCTCTCTCTCTCTCTCTCTCTCTCTCTCTCTCTCTCTCTCTCTCTGTCTTTCTATAACAAACGTGTATACTCCATTTTTATATTTGTATAAACATAAAAAGCCCCCCCACACACACACTACTGGGATTTTTAATCAAAGATAGTGATGCTAGTAAAATGTGTCATTCCTGTGTTTGCCAGATCACTCCAGAGGCAGCTTTAGCTCATTACCAGATAGACCTACAACAATGGGAGGAGGAGAAACAGAGAGAAAAACACGAGTTCACCATAACGGAGAAAGACCTGATACAGACAAACCATCAGAATAAACCCACTCAGGTTCTGCTGCAACCCTTAATACATCAAATACATTAATACATTCACTGTCTAGTTGTGTTCTATCCTTATTGCTTACTTTATGAAATGAAATAGTTTCTTTCTCACTCAGAGAGGAACAGCAGCCCCACAGAAAAGCTCCACTAAAACCCGGAAATTCAAGGTAAAGCGGTACTGCTTTGATTTATGTGGCTCTGGTGTATTACAGTGTTTTATCTTTTGCTATGTTGCTAAAATTCAATAACTAGTAGTCTGTATTATGATACAACATAGGCGCTGCCACCCATCCGCAGTAACAGTGATGCTGTGCTTGAAGAGCCCACTGTCAAGGCAGGAAAGAAAGCTCAGGAGGAAGTAGGGATGAAACGACCAGAGCCACCTCGCCCAAAACTGCTCCACCTGGGAGTAACCGCACGCTCACACTCCCTGCTAGAGTACCAAGCACAGTTCCCTTCTCAGTTCAGCAAGCATCACATCTACAGGTTTACACTGTGTGCATAAAACAATGTGTTCAATATGTGTTCAGTCAAATGTATCGCTTCTTTAATTTTAAGATTTGTTAATGAAAGTAAATTTTTAAAAAATCAGTGAATGCCCAGGTGTCTTTTCAGATCTATATCGTCAAAACTTCCTCAGTCCGGATCAACTGAGAGTAAGCTCTTTTCATCAACCATGCCTCCTCTTTCCCACGGCCCAGAGAGAGACATTCTCACCCATACCCTCACCTCTGTGCTCAGGTACACACTACTTCATCTAGTTATTTATCTCCTTAGATCAGGGGTGTTATCTTATCTGCAAAGGGCCGGTGTGGGTGCAGGTTTTCATTCCAACCGAGCACACCTGCTCTTTGCAGATAAGATTTGACACCCCTGCCTTAGATGATGTGCAAACAAAGTATTTAACAAAGCACAATTCTTCTCTTATAGAAGCCTTTTGGATGACCCTGCGTTCCACCAGGAATTGCAGAATATCTCGACTGAGCCAGTGCCCTATTTCACCCAGTTTCGACCTGCTTCCCCAAGTCTGCCCATGACTCCCACTGAGACACCATGTGCAAAGGACCCAGTCTGTTTTACTGACTCTAGACCATCTACACATTATATGGAGAGCACAGACACTGTGGCACATTCTCGCACAATGTCTGAGGGCAAGTGTGAGCCACAGCCATGTCAGGAGCTGAACCCCAAGCTCAGGGAACTGGTGCAGGAATCCATTCAAAGGTGAGTTGTTTTTCAAAACATCCTGTCTCAGTTTTGTAACCTAAGTTTTATTAGAGATATAATTTTATTTTAAAATTAAAGTACCATACAAACTATAGTTTGATTCATTTTCATAATTGGATATTAATTAAAAAAAAAACTTAATTCCACTTTATTCTGTACACTGTTATGTATACCAGGTCCAATGTTACTACAGAAGCATCCCCTAACATCTACAAATTGAATTAAATCCACCTTTTAAATTGGTAGAGAGCACTGATTCCACTAAAAGATCAATATGAAAACATTATTCATCAGTTAACACTATTTTATTTAGCCATATTTTTATAGTACTACATATTATTTAGCCATTTCTCTCATATTTCTCTGGATTTATCCAGCACATTAGTGCAAACCTGCTTCTTTGCCACTAGAGAATTTCATTATAGCAATGTGGACACACGGCACCTCATTAAAGCAACGGTATGCTATAAAATTAGGGAGAAAAATTTGAATGCCTTGCATTCAAGCATGCCTCTAACTACTTTTTCCATGCTGTGGTTAGGGATAGGGCTAGGAGTCACCTGTCTCACTGGTTTAACCATTTCAAATAATCCTATATTTTATTTTCCTGTATGTATTACCCTGCAAAATCAGGACTGAGACTGCTCTGACTGGCACGCTATGTAGTTCTACACTGATATATGTTAAAACCCTGTGAGATTCCATCTCTACATATTTTATATATTTCCGTTTTTATCTGTATCTCATCCCTCACTGCAGGAGTCCAGAGTTTGGTGATCTGATGGAGGAGATTCTGCTCAATACTCTGCAAAACCTAATGACAGAGGCTTTCCTGGGGGAGCTGGTTCTGACGGCACGGCCACGAATCATCGCCTTGCCGCCATGCTCAGCCAGGTCACACACTGCCTCACACTCACTGGACATCATTTGACTCATGCTGTCACTGTGTTTGCAATAAATCATCAGTCAGAATATACTGTGTTCTTTGTTTTGAGCATGTCACTCTGCTCCTACACAGGAGAAACTCCAAGAGACAATCCAGAGGCCATCTGGTGTGTGAGAGTGGAACAGATCAACAGCATACCCTGGGGATCAATCCATACATGCCAAGCATAGCTCTGCTCTCAATCCTGGAGTCTCAGCACCACTGATTTTCTCCGTACATTAAACATTTCTATTCACTTAACATGTATTTTCAAATTCTCGTCTTTTTTTCAAACTTAATAAATTCTTAATAAATTCTAAGTAAAAGTGATGCTTTGTTTACTGAAACTGGTGCCATTAAACAAATTTAGGTTTGACTGAAATTATGGCATGTATGTTTGTCTCAACTCTGTTTTTATTAGGCTCATAAAGCAAAGAACATTCTTTCTGGCCTAACAATTACAGCAGCAGTTGTGGTTGTTCCTCAAAAATGATGTGGTCAGCTATAAAATCTCAGTAAATCAATTGAATGACTCGACATGTAAACTAATACAATATTTGTCTAAATTAATAGTCCCCTCAAATAACTTAATCTAGTAATGTCCTCTTGGTGGTGTAAATAGATACAGTATAAACAGCTCACAATGGTCTTGTTTCTAAGACCTTCTGACTTGCTATTGGTTTAGTAGCTGTTTAAACCCTGCAGTCACATGGAAAGAGACTCTCATTATCAAGTTAAGGATTGTACCACAGAAAGATAACAGCTAGAGCCAATGCTCTTTCGGATATGTTTAAGGGAATGTAAATGTGGGTCAGTACTGGAAGATCTATTTTTTTTTGAGAAGATAAGATATCTATAATGTGGTGATTGTTTATTGGATTAACCGTAGTGTGTTTGAAATCCTTGGAGCACAAATGGGTGCATTTTGTACTTCCTGTTGTCACAGTAATGAAAAGGAAGAGCAGTACACTATATTATGGTAAGTGACAATTATTTGAATCGCATTTCTGAGTGGATTATTTTCTGTTATTGATTAAACACTGGATTATTTTAGTAATAACATGTACTTTCAGTTAATGTATATAATTGGACATATATAAGGACCTTACAATAATAAGTTTGTTTCAGTTTTAAGTTTATTCAAAGTGAGCAAAAGTAATTTTCTTTCCTGTGGCCAGCAAAAAAAAAATCTGAAAATTAAAACTCTTGGTTTTCTTGTTAAAATCCACCAGAACTGTCATCAGTAATCGAGGTCTCCTCACCTCAATTTAGGAAATCCTTGTCATGTGTGATTGTCCTTGTCAGTTCCCAGTCCTGGAGAAAGGCCAGTGTGTCGAGTGAAAGTGAAGTGTGTGTGTCAGAAATGGGGCAGGAGTGGAAGCCATGGAGACTTCCTCACACCTCCACATCGATCTCTGAAGGAGACTCAGACCAGGAACTGCAGACTTTTATCATGATGAGGAACCAGGTAGATAAAGACACTGAGGTGAGGGACATGTATGCTAATACACTTTGTCTAAAAATGAGATTTTATTTTCTTGTGAACAGTTTTAGTGTCTGCGTATCATCTTTGTGTATGAATATTGTATTGTTAATAAACAGAAACCCTCTTATACCTCATCATTTAATATGATAGGATTTGTGGGAATGTTTTGGCAAGTGGAGCTAGATAATTGTCTGTAACATGTAGCACAAAGGACCAAGCTAATATTTTTTTTCATTCCACTGAGCTTGCTCAGTTCCACTCAGTGCTATCCTTCTCCTCTTGTGCTCCCTAATGCAATCATTAAATCAGACAGGATAAGGCTCTCTTTCATTCCTTGAGTTTTACACGAACATGCTTATTGGCATGCATTTTACTGCAATGCTGGCTGACAGAGACGGATAGTTTGCAGTCAGCCATTGGCATGTTTTTGTTATTACATTATATGGCTAAACGTATGTGGACGCCTGACCATCACACCCATTCCAGTTAATCCCAATGGTGTTCAATAGGACTGAGGTCAGGGCTCTGTGCAGGTCACTTGAGTTCTTCTGGTCAAACCATGTCTTCATGTACAGGGGTATTGGCCTGCTGAAACATGTCCCTTTGTTCCAGTGAAGCTAAATTGTTATGCCATAATCATACAAAGACATCCTGTACAATTGTGTGCTTCCAAATTTGTGGTAATAGTTTGGGGCAGAACCACAATCTGGGTGTAATGATCAGGTGTCCACATGCCTTTGGATATATAGTGTATCAGCTAATATATATTTGCTAATATGTTTTTATACTTTAGTTTGACAGTTTTAAGTAGTAAGCCTCTAGTGCAAGCTGCAGCTGGCTTGCTTTGTATTCACAGGTCCATGAGCACATGATTCCTTATCCATTACTGCTTAATTAAATCTATTTTGGAGTTAACCCTTTAGTGCTGCAGTAAAGCTACAGCACATATCAAATCTAATCAAATTAAACTCACAAGCCTTAAATGTGATTTTTTTTTTTAGGATACACAAGTTAGCTTATTAAACTTGTACTATTCCGTTACCACTGTCTGTATAGTGAATTCTGTGTGTGTCAGGAGTGGGAGAAGCTGAACTATGATATCCATGCACTGAGGTATGCTCGTCGGGAGGTGTGTGTGCGCTGGAAGAAGATCCTACTGCTGCTGGGCAAGTCTACCTTAACATCCCTCTATCCCAGCCTCCTCCCCCTGTATTTGCTCTACCCATGCCACAACATTCCTTGCAAATTTTATGTAATCATTCCTACTTATTTTCTGTTCAACTCTTTAGATCACTGGTTCAGACTTGTGTGTGCAGTTTATATGGCAATCTAGGCCACATGTTACAAATCAAGAGAAAATTTTTTACTAAATGTGTTCATGTAAGAATGAGCTTTTTGTGGGTGTTGCACCAGGATACCAAAGGGAGGTGGACTCACTATTAGCAGTGAATAAACAAAGTCTAATGAGTGATGGAGAGAATCTGGAGAGAGCCCAAGAGCTGCTGTACACAGTGTGTGAGGAGTCCAGTCTCTTCCCCAACGGCATAGAGCCCAACGAGAGATTCCTCTTCATCATGGTAACTTAATGTTTAACAGTTTAATGCTTAATGTTTAACAGCTATTGCAGTCTCAGAGAGGCTTGCCATGAACAGTTCTATTGAAAGAAGAGGTAAATATTTAGCACCCTTTCCAGATTATGGACAAAAATTGTTTCATCTTCAGTAACTACTTTATCCTGGTCATGGATATGGACCTGGACCCTATGGAACATTGAGCATGAGGTGTGAATACACCCTGAATGTGATACCAGTCTATCACAGGGCATCAGGAATATACACACAAACACACACACACATTCACACACTTTGTCTTATCTAGGGGAAATTTACAATCCACCTACCAGCATATTTCTAGGAAACATGTGCAACCTGCTGCACCTCCATGCCAGTGAACAAAAGCGACTGAACCCTGAAGAAACTGTGTGCATTTTCTCTAACAAAACCCATTCATCTTATTCATACTTTATACATATTTTCAAAACCATAAAATGTGTCTAAATCAATGGTGATCCTAAAATGCAAGTAAATTATCAATATTTAGAAATATTATTTATTTTCACCTTCCTTGGAGTTTGCACATGTGTAAAATCCCTTTGTCCATTCATTACCATGGGAAAACCCAGTAAGCTTTCAACACAAAAGAGAAAGATGGGTTTGACCTTCATATGTCAAATAGTGGCTGTAAAATCACAAAAGAGCTTTATGCTTGATTTTTGCTGCCATAAAAACAGTTTGGAACAGCTGAAAACTTCTCAGGAAGAGAACAAATAAGCATAGTTTTTGTCATCTATGTATATATTTGTTAAATTTGTCCCATGGCAGGTGGAACGAGAGAGGAGACTTTGTAATGTGTTTTATATTCTTGCTTTTTCCTTTTGCAGGATCGTTTGGTCTCTTTGGACAGCGCTGAGGACTTTGTTAGATTGGCCAAGGAGAAATATCCCAGAACCAAACTATGAGAGTGACACTGAGACTCACATGGATTGTGAGTGAAAGAGAATATGTGTATTTGTATGTGAGGTGAGGTGAGGGTTTCTGTCTGACAGAAGGAGAAATATACAAATGCAGAACTAGAATTCACACATTATCTGAAGCCTACCCATATTGCATCCAACTGATTAAAGTCATTTGAAAACCATTTCAGCAAAAACAGAAACAATCAAAACAATTATATTAAAAATAATTGTTTTGGTGTGGAGTTTGCATGTTCACCCCGTGCCTCGGGGGTTTCCTCCAGGTACTCCAGTTTCCTCCCCCGGTCCAAAGACATGCATTGTAGGTTGATTGGCATCTCTAAATTGTCCGTAGTGTGCGATTACGTGAGTGAATGAGAGTGTGTGTGTGCCCTGCGATGGGTTGGTACTCCGTCCAGGGTGTATCCTGCCTTGATGCCCAATGACGCCAGAGATGGCCTCCACGCCTCCGATGATAGATCGGATAAGCGGTAAACAATGAATGAATGAATGAATAGTTGTTTTGTTAAATGCACTTCCAAATGTATTGTAGCTTCTAGGATTGTAAACGAATCAGTAATTATTCAGATTCAGCACTTTAAATTGCAGAGTGTTTCTGTCAGGATAGTAGCAGAATACTCTGTTGAGAATTTTTGTACACCCATGAACCTTTTTTTCTGTGAATGATCCAGCAATATCTTATGTACCTGAGTAGCAGTGAACTATAATCATTACTTAAATTTGATTTCAATATGTATTTTACTGCTTACACATTTATATCATGAGATAAAATAAAATTACTTATCAGTGTATAAGATACAATCTTATAAAATCTTCGCTAATGTGAGTCCTTGTGAAATCTGTTTCACTAATTTGTACAGATTTGTTCTCTTGAAATTGTAATGCTGGACATTTATTGTCAAAACGGTTTGAGTTTAAAGTTTATCAGCTGATATGCAGTGTTAGGAAAATCAAATACTAAATATTGTCGAAGGTTTTACTAAAAATTGCCTCTCATTTTACATAATAACATGTAAAAATATGTTATTATTGTATTGAATTTTCTATAGGACTAAGAAGGAATGATTTTCTGTAGTTTGTCAACTTTACCACCAGGTGTCAGTATGAGCTATTTTACTACATTAAACTCTCAATATCTTTTGTTACAGTCCTGAAAAAGGTCATTAAGTATTATAAGACCTTGAATAACTCCCTCTAATGCAGGTGTGTGTTTTGTGTTTTTTTTGTCTCTTTATTAGACTCTTTCTAGATATGTCAGTGTGGTCGCGATTTCAGTTGTGTGTAGTGACCTACATATTGTTCGCTCCAAGGCCTTCTCTAAGAAGCTAGAAACAGATGTGCAGATGGAAAAAAAAAAAAAGAAAGGGAAAAAGGGGGGAAGGAGTTTAGTCACTTGCAGG
Organism: Hemibagrus guttatus; assembly: GCA_033459395.1. NCBI lineage: Eukaryota > Metazoa > Chordata > Actinopteri > Siluriformes > Bagridae > Hemibagrus > Hemibagrus guttatus. The sequence continues at coordinate 11,492,324 of JAUCMX010000006.1, forward strand.
CCCTGTGAGCTTGGCTCTCCTCTCCCTGTAGAAGGCAAAAGTCTGCATCTTGTTCTCATTATGCTTAGAGTGGGTGAGTGTGCACTATGGGTGTGTGTTGGGGGAAACGGCTGGCTGGATTATCACAGCCTTCCAGAAGTTGCTGGAAATATATGCCTTTGACTGATGGAGAATGAGCACAAGTGTGCGAGGCTGACGTCATCTCTTGGAAATGCAAGTCGTCATCCTTCACCTCATCTGTGCAGCACTGAGAGAAGCAGGATTGTGCTATTGCTACACTGAATTTTGTTCTTGCTAAACTGGGTGAGGTGCTGCTGAGTGAAACTGAGCCCAAATTATTTTAGTCCACTCGCTTTCTTCATCACCACTTTCTTTTTAATTGTCTAAAGCCAATTCTTTATCTTGTCAGTTGTTTATACTAAGGCCTTAACTCACATTGAAGTATTATAGCCTGGGTTTAACTCTAGTGCTGTTTTTGTCAGAGGAGATTGAAGGAAAAGCTCTTGGTAGTCCTCCAAACTGCACTGTTGCAACTCCTGAATCAATTGCTTCAGCTGAGCCATGTTTATTTTTTTATAATGCTTATCAGTAGACATCTAGCTTTGCTTATCAGCCTGTCTAGCTTTATATTCAAATAGCCTTTGAATGAGGGTTTAAATCTCAGGCTAGTGTGCTGTGTCTGTATCTGCATCACTGAGCAGACAGCCTAGATGGTCAATGTCAGTCTTTAGCTTCCAAAAGTTTTAGACACCAGCTGTAATAACATGAGACTTACAGCATGGAATTATAACTATTTGGCTTTATATATATATATATATATATATAAATAAAATACATAAATAAATAAAAAATGGGGAAATCCACCCCAAACCTCAAACATGCTAGTGTCACAAACAGTAGCTGCAGGTCTTTTATTCAGGTAGCTAGTGGATGATGTGGAAACAGCATGCTAGCAGCCACTGGGAATTAGGAAAGTCTGAGTAAAAGCCAGTTCCACCTTGAGTTCTGTAGTGTTCTAGTAAGGGTCCTAAAAATGGTCCTAAATTAAAAAAAATACACTCACCAAAAACAGAGCAGATGAGAGCAGACTACACACTGCTTTGGATTACAAGATACCTGTCCAGTTGCTATAACAGTTATATAATCCTCATGATGGCAGACTGTCGACATGTTTTGAGCTTTTCTTGTCGACACTCATATGTATATATGTAATATTGTATGTTGCTGTCCTGATGCCTGTTGAATCCAAGAAAGATTTCCCTGAGGGGATAATAAAGTATAGCTTATCTTATCTGCATGTGGTCTGACGTGTATAAGGCAAAAAGCAGAAAGGGAATGATGGTTGTATGACAGGGGTATTTGCGGCTATGTAATACATCATGTCGAGATCTCCGCAAACATGCATGCATTCAAGATGGTATCCAGATGATCTCTGAAACAAAATAACTTTCATATTGAAATAAAATTTACAAGCTGTCATAAGAAGCACCCTCAAGCATTAGAAAAGTTTTTGTCTATTTCAAAAACAGTTTTTTGACATAGACTTATTATGTAGGAAGATATAGAGATAAATTTTATGGATTTGAGTATGAAATCCAGAAATTTCTTGGTGAAGCAGCAAGAGCACTAGTAGTTATGGTGAACACTGGCCTTTTTGCATTATTTATTTATTTATTTTTCCTATTTGGTCAGGAAGAGGTTAGTCCCTGGTAATAAAAATGTCACCTTCTGTTTGAAGCAATATAATTTAAATGTCCCATATTCTGTATGGTTTTACAAATATTTTTCCATAAGTCTGAAGGGTAGTAGGTTGAACCCAGACAGACATGCATTTAGACACAGGAGACCCCAGGAGGTTGTAACAACAGATCTCAGTCTACCATTCAGTGTGATTCCCGATCCCTGCCCTGGGGCCCTCACACTTTATACACGTCCATTACAGTTTTTCTTAATCTAATACACCTAACACAGCTAGTGAAGCTCTTGAAAGAGTGTAGACTAAGAGCGGGATCGCATCGATGAAAATGATAAGCATATAACGGACAAGAGCATTTTCTTTGGGAGGGCTAGAGCGCTAACATTTGCTGTTTATAGTAATACTGAATTTTTTATTTTAATTTCTACGAAATCTGTATTGTATATGCAACTACTATGAATAATTTTGATGTTTTCTCTTGCTGAGAAGGGAAAATAAACCAAAGTTCACTTCTAACACATTTTTAAACATTACACAAAACAGATGTATTTGAATTCTTTGTCACTGTTAGTAAGAATAATTTAATGTTACATTAAACCAATATATCCGTGGTTATTTACTGTAATTGTTGTCTGTTTCTTTTCATGTTTTCTGTTCTCCTCTTTAAGGAATAAGTAAAAATATTCTTGTTCATTGTAGCCAGACAGGGGCACGGTGGCTTAGTGGTTAGCATGTTTGCCTCACACCTCCAGGGTTGGGGGTTCGAGTCCCGCCTCCGCTGTGTGTGTGGAGTTTGCATGTTCTCCCTGTGCCTCGGGGGTGTGCTCCGGTTTCCTCCGGGTACTCCGGTTTCCAAAGACAGGCATGGTAGGTTGATTGGCATCTCTAAATTGTCCGTAGTGTGTGATTGCGTGAGTGAATGAGAGTGTGTGTGATTGCGTGAGTGAATGAGAGTGTGTGTGATTGCGTGAGTGAATGAGAGTGTGTGTGATTGCGTGAGTGAATGAGAGTGTGTGTGATTGCGTGAGTGAATGAGAGTGTGTGTGATTGCGTGAGTGAATGAGAGTGTGTGTGATTGCGTGAGTGAATGAGAGTGTGTGTGATTGCGTGAGTGAATGAGAGTGTGTGTGATTGCGTGAGTGAATGAGAGTGTGTGTGATTGCGTGAGTGAATGAGAGTGTGTGTGATTGCGTGAGTGAATGAGAGTGTGTGTGATTGCGTGAGTGAATGAGAGTGTGTGTGATTGCGTGAGTGAATGAGAGTGTGTGTGATTGCGTGAGTGAATGAGAGTGTGTGTGATTGCGTGAGTGAATGAGAGTGTGTGTGATTGCGTGAGTGAATGAGAGTGTGTGTGATTGCGTGAGTGAATGAGAGTGTGTGTGATTGCGTGAGTGAATGAGAGTGTGTGTGATTGCGTGAGTGAATGAGAGTGTGTGTGATTGCGTGAGTGAATGAGAGTGTGTGTGATTGCGTGAGTGAATGAGAGTGTGTGTGATTGCGTGAGTGAATGAGAGTGTGTGTGATTGCGTGAGTGAATGAGAGTGTGTGTGATTGCGTGAGTGAATGAGAGTGTGTGTGATTGCGTGAGTGAATGAGAGTGTGTGTGATTGCGTGAGTGAATGAGAGTGTGTGTGATTGCGTGAGTGAATGAGAGTGTGTGTGATTGCGTGAGTGAATGAGAGTGTGTGTGATTGCGTGAGTGAATGAGAGTGTGTGTGATTGCGTGAGTGAATGAGAGTGTGTGTGTGTGCCCTGCGATGGGTTGGCACTCCGTCCAGGGTGTATCCTGCCTTGATGCCCTATGATGCCTGAGATAGGCACAGGCTCCCCGTGACCCGAGTGTAGTTCGGATAAGCGGCAGACAATGAATGAATGAATGTAACCAGACATTTATAAGAGATATAGAATGTTAGTTTGAAATAGGCTGAAAGATTTATTCATTACAGGTCTGACATAAGAAGGACTGGATGGTTGAACTAAACAGGTGTGTTTACTTAGGAAAAACACTAAGCAAGGTGAAAATGGGAATGTGGGACTTTTCATTTTTACTCTTCATACAAAATAAATCCTGGTTCATAATTGAAAATTCCACTTTTTTTATGTCTCTTTTTTCAGGTTTTGTTAATGGCTTCATCCTATCAGTACATTTGGATTTTGCAAGCATGTCGAATAAAGGCAGTGAGGACATTAGGATGGATTTCTCATCATAGGGACACTTGGCAAGTATTTAAACTGTCTGGAAGAGCCTGAGCTCCTGTCTCTGCTCTCTGTTCCACTGCCCAGTGGAGTGAAGCAAACTTGGAGCCAGACTCTTCCATGTCTCCATCCCTTCCTCAGTCAAGTGTTTGTTTGTTTGTTTTTTTATCATTGGAGGACTTCATAAAGGTATAGTACTCTGGAGTTTGTTCAGAGTTCAGCTTTGTGCATGTAATACCAGATCTGAAGATACAAAAAGGCTTAACATGTAGTTGTTCCTTAACTAGAGTGCAGTATATATTCATAATATATTCATGGTTATATTCATTATTCATATATTCATAATATATTCATGGTTGAAAGATATGTTTACAGCTGCGTTCAGACAGTGTATCATAACAGTTTATCCTGTTCAAGGTCACAGTGGATTTTAAGCCTATCTGAAAAATGTGGGATTACACCCTGGATGAGACGAGATCATAATACACTTCTGACTGATATGCTAACTCAGGTTTGTAAGGGAGGGCTAGAGTTATCTGGTGGTCTTCCAGATCAGATAGAAAACTCAGTGTCAGGCTCCATCAGCACCATCAGTATAGCATCCAGTGTAACATGCTGTAACTCTGTTAACTCTTTGTCCAAGGCTTCCCATTTAGTTTAGAGAGAATTCTGTCAAAAAATAAAATACACTTAATTAAATAATTAGGGTGTGCTATATGTACAAAGCAGTAAATCTCACTGGTCATCATGTGAATGATTAAAGAGCAAGCTGCTATATATTTATTTCCAAGTTCACTTTCATTGCCCATATTCATGAGCAGAGTTGTTGGTTTCCAAGGCAATAAAAATAGGTGAAAAGTTGTTGCAGTGTTGTGTTTGGCTTTAAGTGAGAATAAGAGAGTAATATATGACCCCTGCTCTCCTTTTGCAGGGGCCTGCTTTGTTTCGGTGTTGAGAGAAATGGGGATCTCAGTGTCTGAGCCAGTACTGATTTCAGTTTGGCACTTCATAGACTGAAACTGCTTTAAATATGTGATTGAATTCAGAATTGTTTGGATATGAAAATGCATTTTCTTGATTTGCATGAGCACCTAGCCAAGATGAGACAAAACCCAGTCTCAAACTGTGGTCCTTAACAGTACACCAGAGTCCTTGAAGTTCCAGTTATGTAACTTAATTGAGTTTTTAAAGATACAAACAATGTGCTCATAAGGGCATCAGTGTGAGAACAGTAGATTATTTGTAATATGCAGTATCTTGAGGAAGGATGCACTTGCAATCAATGTAGTGTTTATTATGAATAATCCAATAGACATTGCTTTTGGCTGCTCCCTGTTCGGGGTCACCACAGCGGACCAATTGGTCCGCACAACAACTTGGCAAACGTTTTACGCTGGATGCCCTTCCTGACGCAACCCTCCCATTTTTCCGGGCTTGGGACCGGCACTGCATCCAGTGGCTGGGGTTGAGGTATTGGCTGGGAATCGAACCCGGGCCTTCCGCATGATAAGCAAGAAACCTACCACTGAGCCACCAATGCCCCTATTATGAATAATCCAATAATCATTGTTAATATTCCAGGCGGGGGTCATAGAACATTAAATGGGGCATAGCCATCATCAAAACTATGAAAACAATATCAAGGATCAAAGACCTGGGACTAGAAAATGAGGTTAGTACTTACCGTGACTGAACGAGACTGCTGAGACTTTAAATAAGACACAGCAGTGTTTAATAGACAAAAGAATCAAGAGTAGAATGCAGAATAGGTTCAGGAAAAGCCAGGAAAAATACAGATCACTGAATTGGGTAGATCACTGAAATACCTACATGTACACCAGGCCTTTGCGGATAAGATAGAAGGCCTCTGAATTAAATCTCCAAAATTGTCTAAGAGTGTAGACTCTACACTGTAGAGTTTTGGCGATAGCTCCAATTTGGTAGGTGACCAACAGTATGACATCACTTGTCAATAGAGCCCTAATGTGCCAAGAATAGTTAGCTAAAAGCACACGTCACCATATCTTAAAACAGATAAGCTTCTCCAGCTTGTGTTTATCCCAAGAGAAAAAGAGGGGGAAATCACAATAACTGCACAGAGCATCTGAAGCTTGTTAGATAACACACAGTGATTTATATTCTATATGAGTACACGAGACAGTAGGTCAGTACAGGTCAGTGAAAATATGCTGCTAAGTATCTGAAAACTGCTCTTTATTTTCTGATTGTTTTGACTTGGTGTGTTGCTCTTGATGAAGTCGTAGATCTTGCCTTGTCACGCTAGAGTCCAGAGATAATTCTTTGTGGATGTATAAAGAGCAACATATAGGCCAAAGTTGAATGAAGCTCCAGATTTCCCAGAACACTTTACTCTACCTTCCTCTATAATATCATCAGTCTATTAACTCAGGAATTATCTGCTAGTATGTTTACCTCTGCAAACATTTTGATATAGAGGGCGATTTTTTTATTATATAATCTGATATATGAGCTTTTTGGCTATGGACAGCATATGTAGCGCAGATCACAAAACACTTGATTGATGAACCTCTGAATGGCATAAATCATACAGTTAGAAATGCAAAGATTAATCTGTTTCCTGGTGGAGTAGATGCTTGATATGAGGTGTGTCAGTGTGTAAAATCAGACACACTGTATACAATAGCCAGCTTTATATTACTGGAAGCTTTAAAACCATTTTGTTTGTATTACTACACAATCAGTTATACATTTAAACCCTCTGTTTTTATTCAGTTGTTCATTTAAAGCATGTGTTTCAATATCTGCTTTGGATTAAGTAACTACAGCAAATAGGAAAAGTATGTCATCATGAGAGTGATATAAAGATCAGCATATATAAGTGTATAAAGCACAAAAATGTACTTATAAACATCTGGGCCCACAGATGGATCTTAGACATGTGAGTTGTTGGAATACTCTTAGTCATGTACTGTATTACTTGGTAACACTATTAGAAATCCTCATACAGTTTTCTTCTCTGTTAGCATTTATTTTTTTACTATTTCACTTTTGCTTTTGGAGATGTTTGTGGGTTATATGTAAAGCTTTGAAAGCACACACGCACACACACACACACACACGTCTTTAATGGGTGAACACCCTGTCCCAGCTGGCTGATGTAAGATATAGTTAAGGATTTGGATAGTTTGGTGAAGATGAGGCTGCATTCAATAAGGAATCTCTCATTTTATATGATGATTTATTCATTCACATTAAAATCTCTGCTAACTTCACATATGTAATAATTACACAAAGATGTGCCCCCTTGCCTTTAGTCAAGTCAAGTCAAGAAGCTTTTATTGTCATTTCAACCATATATAGCTGACGCAGTACATAGTGAAATGACACAACATTTCTCCAGGACCCTGGTGCTACATAAAACAACATAAAAACATAGAGCTACAAAACAACACAGAGCTAAGGACAGAGAGTAAGTTGTCCTAGCTACATAAAGTACAATGTGTGCAACCTGGTGCAAACAATGCAAGACAACAGACAATACAGAACAATACAAAACAGTACAAGACACATAGACAAAATACACAGATAGAAGTATAGATAGAATAGGGCCAAAAATTGTGCAAAATAGGAGAACTGTAAACAAGTGGGTTCTTGTAAACATATACGCTTGCAAACGTGTGTGTGTGTCTTTAAAGTCACCGCCTAAAACCACCAGATTCGCAGCTCACAGCTATTCCCTGTTTAAAAAAGACTTCAGACATAAAGAGGTGTGTGTGAGATGATTTACCTGCTTTATTTAAAAGCTTATATAGACTGATGGGATGCTGCTGCTCTTAATCATTGCATTATGGCTTGGCTGGTAGGCTTGATCATGTAGAGACCTGGCATCTTTTTTTGTTTTAATGCCTGTATGTGTGTGTTTAGGAGCCAAACTGGCATGTGTGTTTATGTGGGTACGTGTTGAGGCAGACGGGACTAGATCCAGCCAAATGTGTCATAGTCCTTACCTGTTAAAGGGGGCTGTAGACCATAGAGGCTGTTATCTCAGAGCCTTCCCGTACTAGACAATGACTCACACTTTACCATCACCTACCTCAGGCTATCAAAACATAGGGAGGTTTTGTCCCAGACCTCTTTTTGAACCTAGAAAAAAAAGCATTCCTAAGTTTATTTATCTTGCTTTAATATGTCTTCTCCACACACATAATCCACCTTAAATACTCAGAGCACCAACCGTTGTCCATTTTCATGCATTTCACACAGTAAGCTCCCTCTCACTTTATCCATTACAGAAAACTTCCGTCCTCTATACACATTATTGTTGACCACAGCTAAAAGTACTCTTAACTTTGGTCATGATGACATCAGAGGTCTGCGCATCACATGCCTGTCTGTTCACATCTCCATGGCTGCAGGTTTTTGTTGACAGTGGTATTAATGGAAGCAAATGTTATGTGTGCCAGTCAGAGTAAAGTAGTATGAGGCTCTCCTTCTCTTCAGATGCTCTGCTATGTGTTTCTGAGCCTCACCACAAGCCACATCTCAGTTACATTCAGACTATAAATACATATTAAATGGACAAATATGCTGCAGCACTAAGCCCAACCGTCAGCCTGCTGTGCATGTGTGTTTGTGTGTGAAGGGCGAACACACCCTTGTTGCTCAGGCAGCAGTGGTGATTGTAATAACTATGCAGAGCAGAAGTGGAGGGAAAAAAGAGGAATCTCACTGCATGGGAATTAGATTCATACAGTCATGACCCTCGCGGTCAGTGTTGTTTCCTCAGAGATCATGCTCAGGTCACAGATGATTTCCATTCTGTAGCCAAGGATACCACAGTGTATAGTTAGATATTTTGCAGGCTATAACTGTTATATTGACTAATTGAGATGAGATTTCAAGTAGTCATTCTAACAGTTATAGCTTGCAAAATTTATACACTCTACACTCTATACACTCTTAAAACAGATTCCAGCATCACAAGAAAATTTGTAGGACCTTACCATGAAGGCTGCCTCCAAAAAAGATATATATTTATTTATATATATATATTTATATATATAAATAAAAGAGTATTTTCTTATGTATGATTTTTTTTTTATATCAGGGATAAATTTCCAAAAGCGTGTGAATATTTTACGGCTTGAGAGAGAGGGTGTGTGTGGGTGGGTGTGTGTGTGTGTGTGTGTGTGTGGCTGTGAGCAATGCAAAGCAGGATTATGCAGTTACCGAGAACAGAAATATCAAGTTCCCAATATACTTGGGAAAAGAAAACCCTATTTGCTAAAGTTCAGTGTAAGTCTCAGAGCAGTTGTTGAGGCAGTCATTATAGTGTAATGGTTGTAGTTTTTGTGCTATATAGTCACTTTATAGATATGTTTGCATTTTACACAATTGTTTATGGAAATCCATCAAACCTTAGCCCCATAAGACAGTTTTAGCTGTTAGCTGTGGTGCTTAACCAACAGATTAAGTACAGCTATTGCCTTTTTTGAACAGATTACACTGTGTGGTTAGTAATATCTCTGGTATGTAAGTACATGAGGTATTATTTAGCTTCATCCTAGCCTGATATTTGAGGTCACTGTGTAGCCTGCACATGTTGGATAAGCTAGCGCCAGAAATTTGATTGTTTCAAACTTAAGTAATTCATTTTCTATTAGAGAGGTATTGAATTTGGCCACGATTCTCTCTTTTCTGTTTTATTTCCATATTTGATTATGTTTGCTGATTCATATGCATTCAATTATACTGGGTAAGCTTTCTGTATTTAGTGAAGTATCTATTTTATGGGTCTGCCACTAGGAGGAGGAGGTGGCATTAGTTTTTCAGGTAGCTGTGCATCCATCCGTCAGTCCCACCTTCAAGTCTGTCTGTTTGTTCGTGCGTCCATCTGTGATTAAGCTTAGTGATATGTCATGAATGAGTGGTTGAATGTTTGTAGGGTTTCTGTGGTATTATCATTAAAATGTTACAATAATTATCAGTAGAGGGGGCACGGTGGCTTAGTGGTTAGCACGTTTGCCTCACACCTCCAGAGTTGGGGGTTCGATTCCCGCCTCCGCCGTGTGTGTGGAGTTTGCATGTTCTCCCCGTGCTTTGGAGGGTTTCCTCCCCCAGTCCAAAAACATGCATGGTAGGTTGATTGGCATCTCTAAATTGTCTGTAGTGTGTGAGTGAATGAGAGTGTGTGTGTGCCCTGTGATGGGTTGGCATTCTGTCCAGGGTGTATCCTGCCTTGATGCCCAATGACGCCTGAGATAGGCACAGGCTCCCCGTGACCCGAGAATAGTTCGGATAAGCGGTAGACAATGAATGAATTAATTAATTCAGCTAATGCAGCTGATTCAGTTTTAGAACTGATCCAAACGGTCAAGGTCAAATATTTGAAATAATTTTTCAAATATGAAAAAAACGCTTTCTTCCAGTTTGAAGTATATTTTAAGGAAATTTCAGGTGCACAAATTAGTAGCAAAAAAGATCTAGTCAGTCTTGGTCCAGTCAGCACCACTGGCATTGACCTATATGCATTAGGTTGTCTAAAAGATGACATAGTGTTTAGATAAAGTACTAAATCTTGTTGATTTCAGTCACACTGACAGGCAGACACAAGACATTTAATATCAAACACATTAAGATGCAAATGAATATAATCAGAGCTGAAAGTTATGGAGCCCACAGATTGCTGAAAAACATAAATAAATATGGAATACAATCTGTTTCTACTGAAAGCTTTTGGCACAGGTGAAAAAAGCTGATGAAACAGGTTTAGAGTCTGCAAAATGATTGTTTGTCTGGAGACTAGCAAAAAATAAATAAAAACTTGGGCTTCATCCCTCTGACCTGAAATAGATTTTGTAGCATCCTTCTAAGTCACGTTCATTGTGTATGTTTTGACCTGTGGCTAGGGTTAGGTTTAATGGGGTTAATGTGAATAAATGCCACCAGTCCAGTATCAGACACGCACAAGTCTGTTGTGAAATTGCACAAGCACTTATGGGATTTGATTTGACACAAAGCCGACCCCGTTGTGATCAGTTTCATTTCCCCCTCCCCTACTGAGGCAATGGAATATGAGCCTGAAGAAATCATTATTTACGGTAAGTCTGACTGACTCACACAGACACACAGAGAGCTTTGCACAAAGAGGAGGCACCATGAATGGCCAAATATCTGTCTTTTGACATTTTTCAGTCATTTTTTTCCCTGAGTCTGCAGAATATCCATGACTAAACAAAGTAATCCATGCTCTGTGTGTTTTTTCTCTTTTACACTCTCTCTCTCTCTCTCTCTCTCTCTCTCTCTCTCTCTCTCTCTCTCTCTCTCTCTCTCTCTCTCTCTCTTTCTTATTGTCAAATCTGGATATGAATAACTGGCATAGTCAGATTAGGGGCCCAGTTGGAATAAATTATGCAGCCTGGTTGGAATAAATTACACTTCATTACATATATTGTAACTTTCTTCTTTTCAGTGTTTGTTTTTCCTAGCTATTTTCCTTTTCCTCTTTTCCATCTTTCTCTGAAGGATACAAGCCCTGATCTCATTTCATTCATCATGCAGCTTATGTGTAATCCATTAGTAAAGCATGTTCACTTCCCTTCTGTGCCAGTAATCAGGCTTGCACGCTTATATTTCATTATTAATGCAGGATCCCAACTGGTGCTTTTCTTTCTCGGAAGGCAGACTACAGTAATAAACTGAAAATATTTATTTGCATGACATCAGCCTTGTCTTTTAGCTCTAAAATACACATTCTGTCCTCCCTGTGTGGAAGTAAAGCAGTGAGGGTTGAAGTCTGGAATGTCTACATACATAAATGTACATATACACACAGACACACAGGCAGGCAGGGAATGGGGACTGGGCCTTCACCCGATCCGGGAAATAACAGAGACAATGATTTGGTGCTGTGACGTGTTTATATGGGGTTCCAAGTGCACCAGATTCTTGTATTTCTACATCTATGTGCATGTCTGAGGGTGTGTGTTTGTGTGTGTGTGTGTGTGTGTGTTTATGACCATGTGGCTGGGAACCTTAAAAAAAGCCACTTATTATGTCCATTAATAATGATTACAATCCAAACAAGGATTATATGTGTATGTGTGTGTGTGTGTGTGTGTGTGTGTGTGTGTGTGTGTGTGTGTGTGTGCCTGTGTGCCTCTGTGTATATGTGTATATGTACTTTCTGTTCACAGTGGGGGTTGGTATTGATGGGGTCTGGTAAGGACTGTCTGCGTGCTGGTCTCCAGCTCTGCTCAGCAAGTCTACATACTGATGCCTGCTATTTTCTGCCTGCTTTAAGACTCTTAGCAACTCCTCAATTTCAGCTCCTAAATTGCAAAGGAATAACCGAGGTACTGATTCAGGCTCTGTCTGGTGCATTGACTAATAAGGATAATAATAATAATTAGGAACTGCAAAAATGCACTTGAGCTCCAAAGTTACCTTTTAAGGTGAATCAGCTCAGTAAAAGACACACAACAAGTTGTGACTTATGCTTTTAATATGTTAATATTAATTTTAATATATAAGTCAAGTTCTTCCTTCTGTAATTTTCCTTGCTTCCTTCATACAGTATGTGAAAGCTCTTTTTCATACCAACAAAGTAAAAGTAAACATTTTCATACCAACTTAAAGTAAAAGTAAAAATTGTTTTCCAGTGAATAGTACTGTTTTGAAGCAGCTCAACATCTCTTAGCAGACCAGAGGTCAAACCCACACTCGAGATTTTCTCATTTGGAAAGTCCAGAAATGTCCCCTGCCCTTAATTCCTCATGTAGTCTTTTGCAGTATCATTCAGTAGTGCTGCCGTCAGGGGTCAAACCTCCGGCCTACAGACTTTTACATCAACTATATGCAATTTAGTTTGAAATGGGCAATACGTTAGTGTGAAATGGTGTGTGGGTGTATTATTTTTTGTGATTCACATGATGTTGTACTGACTGCTGAAATTTGTGAAACTGTGGAAAAGCCACAAGACTTATTAACGTCATCTCAAGGGTTTCCTGTCTCTTCATCCCAAAGGATGATTCATTTTGAACTCTAGTGGTAGACTGCAGTGTATTAAACTTTCTGGTGTTTTCCAAGGGTCCTGAATGTTCCAGTCTCTAACTGTGATAACAGTCAAAATACTTCATGTGTACTGCGGGTTTAAAAAAATCATTTGTATTTAGCACACTACATGTGCAGTGTATGAGAAATTACCATGAAATGACTTGTGACATATTTCCTTATACTGGGAACAGAAAGGAAATCTTGTTCATTTAAAGCTAGTTTTATAGTTATAGACCGATTTCAAACCTTCCCTTTATATCTAAAATATTAGAAAAGGTTGTGTCTACTCAATTATGCTCCTTCTTACAGGAAAACAATATCCTTGAAGAATTTCAGTCAGGTTTCAGGCCCCATCATAGCACAGAAACTGCACTAGTTAAGATCACAAATGACCTGTTTTTAGCTTCGGACCAAGGCTGCATCTCAATATTAGTTTTACTTGATCTTAGTGCTGCATTCGACACTTTAGATCATAACATTCTCATAGACCGCTTACAAAATCACATAGGTATTCAGGGACAGGCATTAAAATGGTTCAGATCCTACCTGTCTGATCGATACCATCTTGTAGATTTAAATGGAGAAATGTCCAGTGTAATGCCAGTGAAATATGGGGTCCCACAAGGTTCAGTTTTAGGACCTCTGCTTTTCTCAATATACATGCTTCCCTTAGGCAACATCATTAGAAGGCATGGGATTAGTTTCCATTGTTACGCTGACGATACACAGTTATATATCTCATCAAAACCAGATGAAATATCTAAACTGTCTAGATTAACAGAGTGCGTTAAAGATATTAAAGACTGGATGACTGATAATTTTCTATTACTAAATCCTGATAAGACGGAGATATTACTGATTGGTCCAAAAACCAGTACACAGAAGCTCTCACAAATCAACCTGTACTTAGAAGGATGTTCTATTACTACTAGCTCTACAGTGAAAGACCTGGGTGTAATATTAGACAGCAGTTTGTCCTTTAAAAAACATATTTCCGATATTACAAAAATAGCCTTCTTCCACCTCAGAAATATCGCCAAGCTTAGGAACATTTTATCTGTATCTGATGCAGAAAAGCTACTTCACGCATTCATGACCTCCAGACTGGACTATTGTAATGCGTTATTTGGTGGTTGTCCTGCATCCTCAATAAACAAGCTACAGTTAGTCCAGAATGCAGCTGCTAGAGTCCTTACCAGGTCAAGAAAGTATGACCATATAACCCCAATATTATCATCCCTGCACTGGCTACCTGTTAAGTTTAGAATTGATTATAAACTAGCACTTCTTACATACAAGACTCTAAATGGTTTAGCTCCCACGTATCTAGCCAGTCTTCTAACACATTACAATCCATCACGCTCCCTAAGATCTCGAAACTCCGGACTTCTGGTAGTTCCCAGAATATCAAAGTCTACAAAAGGGGGTAGAGCTTTTTCATATTTAGCTCCTAAACTTTGGAACAGTCTTCCTGACAGTGTTCGGGGCTCAGACACAGTCTCCCAGTTCAAACGTAGACTAAAGACATATCTCTTTAGCCAGGCATACACCTAATAAATCCCATAACTTTGTACTCCAATACATCTGATTAGATGCACATCATCATCTAGTGCCTCCTAATATCATGAATAGCAGCTACGCTAATCCCTTTCCATTTGTTTCCCTTCTTCTACCCACCCCCGAGACACACAGAGATTGTGCCAGCTCCGGTGGCATCCAGAGATGGACCAGCTCCAGCCGGGTTCTGCTTTCTGAGGACTGGAGTATTCAAAGCAGCACTGCCAACCCTATGTGGACATTTTACATATAACATTCTACACATGCTGTATCTGCATCACACAACTAATGCAGAAAGGACATTGTTCATATCACACTCTCCGTGTGTCACCCAGATGAGGATGGGTTCCCTTTTGAGTCTGGTTCCTCTCAAGGTTTCTTCCTAATACCATCTAAGGGAGTTTTTCCTTGCCACAGTCGCCTGAGTCACCTCAGGCTCGCTCACTAGGGAAAATTTTGTCTAACATCTAGGACTGTTTGTTTGTATGTTTATTGTTTTTTTATGTTCTGTAAAGCTGCTTTGAGACAATGCTCTTTGTTAAAAGCGCTATACAAATAAAATTGAATTGAATTGAATTGAATTGAATTGAATTATTTTTTTTTGGTGATATGCCAATTGCCACCCACCGTCCAGCTCTCAAACATGATTGCTACCATCTGGTGAGGGTCACAGACACATGAAGCCAGATGCCAGATTTTCTAATTTGCTGCTCATGCTACTGTATATCACATGGCAGCTGAACACACTCAGAGTACAGCGTTAACTACCCTCTTCCACATACCCAAGTTGACAGACATCAATATTTGTCTAGTATTGCTCTGACTCACAACAGGAGAGAGTAAAACCGGACAGAAGTATCAGTTAAGCTCCTGATTATAAGGTAAACACTCTTCTGTTGCACCTCTCAGGAGTCTCTCAAATCTCACCTATAATGGAAGGTTAAGGACGTTTGTTTGGGACATCAATAAATATTTATATAAGACATTTTTGTAAAATGTTTTCATTCACAATTGTTCTCAGCCAAAGGTATTTGTAAATCTGCATTTGTTGTACTTTCAGAGATGTGTCTACTGTTTCATCTCTTATCTTATACTGAGACAACTAAATATTTGAGAAAGTGTAATTCAGTTCAATTCAATTTTATTTGTATAGCGCTTTTAACAAAGAGCATTGTCTCAAAGCAGCTTTACAGAACATAAGAAACAATAGACATACAAACAAACAGTCGTAGATGTTAGACAAAATTTTCCCTAGTGAGCAAGGCTGAGGTGACTCAGGCGACTGTGGCAAGGAAAAACTCCCTTAGATGGAATTAGGAAGAAACCTTGAGAGGAACCAGACTCAAAAGGGAACCCATCCTCATTTGGGTGACACCCGAGAGTGTGATATGAACAATGCATTAGTTGTGTGATGCAGATACAGCATGTGTAGAATGTTATGTGTAAAATGTCCACATAGGGTTGGCAGTGCTGCTTTGAATACTCCAGTCCTCAGAAAGCAGAACCCAGCTGGAGCTGGTCCATCTCTGGATGCCACCGGAGCTGGCACAATCTCTGTGTGTCTCGGGGGTGGGTAGAAGAAGGGAAACAAATGGAAAGGAATTAGCGTAGCTGCTATTCATAATATTAGCAGGCACTAGATGATGATGTGCATTTAATCAGATGTATTGGAGTTCAAAGTTATGGGATGTATTAGGTGTATGCCTGGCTAAAGAGATATGTCTTTAGTCTACGTTTGAACTGGGAGACTGTGTCTGAGCCCCGAACACTGTCAGGAAGACTGTTCCAAAGTTTAGGAGCTAAATATGAAAAAGCTCTACCCCCTTTTGTAGACTTTGATATTCTGAGAACTACCAGAAGTCCAGCGTTTCGAGATCTTAAGGAGCATGATGGATTGTAATGTGTTAGAAGACTGGCTAGATATGTGGGAGCTGAACCATTTAGAGTCTTGTACGTAAGTAGTGCTAGTTTATAATCAATTCTAAACTTAACAGGTAACAGGTAAGATAGTAGCTTTTTAAATCGGATTTAAAAGTTTGATTTAAAAAGATGTACTATTGAAAATCTTTCTCTCATGTCTGATGACTATGATATAGAGATGATTAGATGATTATGATATTTTTTTCTAAGTTGCTATATTTTTTAAAAATGATATAGCAATGATTGCATTATTTAAAAGTTGCTTTATTTATCACTTCTCAGTAAAGACAAATGTTGACGTGTCAGATATGTGAGAAATTGTCCCTCATTCTGGTGTACATTTACTGAAAACACATAGAACCAGGAAAGCGTTAATGGTTTACAGTGCAAAATTACTTTAGTGTGTCAATCAATGAGCCGTTCCACTCAAATGCTAAACCATAAGACACACACTACTTTGTCTGCAGAACAGAACCCATGCGTTATCTGAGAAAGCTCCCTGGGGCTCAATAGTGAGCTTGTATTGGATGTCACATTAATAATGCTTATTATATAGCGCTACTTTAACAAAGGCCCCTTTGACTAGAGGAGAGTCGATGTGGGAGTCCTAAATGCTGGTGCATTAACATGTTGACTTTGAGGGAGCATCCAGACGCTAATTTGTCACATCAGTGTCCTGACCCTTTGCTCGCTGCACACCAAGCAGGGAAAATGAACCAGGGAGCATTAAAAGAAATGGAAAGCATGAATAGTATTTTGAACATCACTTTTTTCCTTCTGTGATAATATGCAGTTAGGATCTTCTGATGTGCTGTGGTCTTTAGATAAGCTCAATTATATCTATTACATTGCATGTGGCTTCCTGTGCAGGATATAGGGGTAGTGTGCAAATGTTTGCCTTAGCTGCTCCCTCAGAAGTCCCCTCCTCCACAATGATACATCAGATACTGGGACTGGGGGAACTCTGTTGGTTCGAGGGAGCATGCTCAGTTGGTCTTAAGCCAGCTAAAAGTGTTCAAGCATTTCCTAATTAGCTGTAAACTTATATGATAATAAGCACATAAAGCAGCAATCTTGGCAAGAGATCACCTACTGATTCATGGATACTCTGATCATATTTAAAGTTTTCTTTGATCCGAAAATGCTGTTACTCGTCTAGGCCATTCCTATGATTTTCTACTGTTTAGAAATCCATTACAAAGTACAAAACCATAAAAACTGTATTAAAAAAGCTATCTAAGAACAGCATATAAATTTGATTTAAATGGATCCTTTCTCAAGTTCAAGGTTAACTTTCTGGGCTAGTAGTGATCAGACTGAGATTAGACTGTAAATCAGCTGGGTTTGTTTATACCTACAGGAATTGCTCCAGCAGATAAAGTGGGACAGGAAATCCCTGTGGCCTTTGATGAAGCAGATTCCCCCTCCAGACTTTTCTCACTGTTCTCGAGTACTACAGAGGCAGTCATGGAGGCAACTTTGTCTATGTGCTGGTGAATGCGGATGTGCCAAAAATTGCCGGCAGGCCCCAGGGGTTGGGAATCAGACAAGGTTTCCTGTTCTTATCACCAACCACAGAAAAGATATGCATGTAAGAACAAGAAGGATTCTACACAATCACAATTAAGACATTAAGACCATGGCATGCAAGTGTTTCTAACAGACTGCAGTGTGCGCACTCGGTTCAGCTGAACCTATACACATAGCTGGTACATGGCTAAATATACTGTATGTATGTGTCATGCAGGATGGGGGATAAATATTCAGATGTGTTAATTCACAGACATACAGTTGATAAATGAAATGTGGCTGTTTGTTATACCAGATTTTCTTTTTAAAGCTACATCACTTGCACAAACCTTACTCTCAGCTACTCAGATCATGTAATAAAATATGAGAAAGTGAAAATCAACATAAATATATTGTTGTAAAAATATTAAATATTGTTGTAAATCTATAATGGCCTTTCCTAAATCAACACAGTAGCCAATCATACTCATTTTCAGTCCAAATCTATCCACTGAACCATCTTTATTGCTGACACAGGTTTCCCCTTTAGAGAGAAGAATCACTTAGAAATCAATACAAAGTTCTTACTGTGTCACATGATGAAAGATTTTTATCCTGATGGGTGTGCTGACTTCCATAATGGCTCCGCCCACATCCACAGGGTGTGAAGGCTCACTCAGCGGTTTCATTTCGATGAATGAAAGATCTTTGATGAAAAAGTTTTATGCTGTAGGCTTCACAGTATATTTTATATAGTATGTTAACACATATTTGCAGGAGAATTTGCAGTGATATGTGAGACAGTGCTCTATGACACCAACATTAAAATACTGACTGATGGAATATCTGTTGGAAAAATGGTGTTTATCCATTCTCTACAGTTCCAGAGCTTTGTAGGATTTGTGCTAAGGTGCGGTGAAGCTTTTTCATCAGCTTTTGGTGGTCCAACATTGTGCTAATTAACAAAAATATATATTTAAAAAAGAAAAAAACTTTTTTTCAGGTCTAGCCAAGTCTTGGATGGATTCCACACCACACCATTTGAATTTCTTGCACAAGACACCCCGCTTATCCAATCAAATGTTTATCTTGGTGTTTCTCAACAAAGCTTTTAAAAATAACTTTATCCCCAACAGTTACATTCATCCAAGAACTGTAGTGTGCATTATGTAAACTATACAAACTGCATAAACACATGTTTCCTCAATTCATTGCAGACTGAGGAGTGGTGAAATCCTATAAGTAAAAAGTTGGTTTGAATTGTTTTAACAATAAAATGCTTCAGTTTACTATTGGTCTGTATTTATCTGATATATGTCCTCTGAATGTTTTAACATTCTGCTCAAGTAATGATTTAAACTATACTAAAAATGCCTCTCATTTTAGAGAATTTCATCTCTTCATCTCTGAACTATCTCTGAGTGAAATTCCTCTTCAACAATAGTGCACATTGTCGCAGAACTGGGTTGTATAAATGGAACGGCTGCTTTAATGTCTAGATTACAGTCCTTAGTGGATTAGTGTGATGTGGCAGGAATGCAGAGACACAGAATCTTCTTCAGCTTCTTCATCAAACCTGTTATAGTCCCTTACTTAACGATGTGATGGCATAATAGGAGGTTATTTGATCTGTTATGGTTTATTCAAGGTACTATAATCACCCGTTAAGTATTTTCAGCGCTCAAATTATAACAAATATTGGAAGAGTTGCATGTGAAGGCACATGACACATGCTTTTGACCTGCAAGTGAACTGGTTTTTACAGGAACAAATGTAATCTTATTCAATTATTCAAAATTTTCCAGTTTAAGATATTACTGGACATACTGGCGAAGTACAGTGTCAGGCCATAAACTTACACCACAGCTCTCTTGACTGCTTGAATACTAATAAAAATCTGAACTGGCTATCATTTTATTTGGATTGAGCTGTAGATGGACCGTGTTGGATTGAGTGATTAAATTGGAGCACAGTTCTCGACCTTTATTAGTTATTATGTGAATAATAACACATGAAAGACTAGTGCTCCTTACCTCCTAAATCACAATTTAACCCCCTATTGGTACCCTTTACGTTTTTGGTGATAAAAACAAATACACTCTGCATGGTGCAAGGTATAAAAGACCTGTTTCTGCTGACATCCAATGAAGGTTCCACATTAAAGAGGAATGTGGTTTTAATAGGGCCTACCACGCAGGCACGTGTGTAGGAAGATTTGTAGACATGTTGGATCTGGTTCTGAAGCTCTCACACAAACACAGTGGAGGAAATCTGGCTAAGTGCTTGCCTCTTTCCCCAGAATCATCTTGATTATAACGTAACCACTGCCAAATAACTCACTGACTATCCATTCACGTAAACTTGAGCTCTGTGCACTTAAATTCCACTTGTTTTATAAATAAGCATTTGTCTTATATTTTTTCAAACTAGTGAGTTTCCTTTGAGCTTCTACAAACCATAGAAGAACATTATTTGTGATTTTCTTGACATCTTTTACACACTAATCCTTCTTAGAAGATTTAGATGATTGAAAATAGAATGACACAAACCACAATAAATCCTTAAAGTCATACTTCAGACAGTTTTCTCAGGCTTTTCATTAGTCAGTACTTTAAATTGTCTGTCCATGTTGCTGAAGGGAGTTAGCAGTGATGGAAAAAATTGAGCTGTGTGAATATTTAGAAGCAGGGTGGGAACACAAAAATGTATTTCCCTGTTTTTCTTTTTGCCTAGTCATGGTAGCGCGCACTGGTCTGGAAAAGCTGGGTTTTTCCTCATAGAAAAGCAGCAAAATGGAGACAGTGTCCAATAGTGTGGTTGTAAGAGTACATTTATTGTGCTCTTTTTAGCTGCTGTTTTGAGGTTGCTAGAGTGGTTTAGAATGAAGCAATGAGTGTTTTCTCATACTTTAGGCCTTGGGGAATTATTATTTTTTTTAAATGAAGCAATACTGTATAATAATCAAAAAATGTTGGCTTATGGATAAAAATGACTAAAATGTCTTTATTTGTTACATGATGCTACTTTTGATATTTACTAATGATAATATTTGAATATGGTAAAGCATTAAAACCTGTGGACTGTTCCTATGAAAAATAATCAATTCTACCGGTAAAACTATTCATTCATCACTCATGTTCCGTAACTGCTTTATCCTGGTCAGGGTCAGTGTCCATATGGAGCTTGTCCTGGGTCACCTTATTTGGGACACTAGTCCATCATAGGGCAGTATGTGTTCATACACTAAGAAGAAAAGAAGAATGCTTTTTATTTGTCACATATACATTACAATACAGTGAGTGCAGCAAATTGGGGGACAATTTCACATAGCCTGTCCATATCCAAGCATGTTCTTGGTTGTAAGGAAACTGAAGAACTCGGAGGAAACCCATGTAGAACAAGGAGAACATGAGAAATTCAATGCTGTCAGTAACCTGAGCTCAGGATCAAACTGGATGACAGAGCTGTGAGATGAAAATACTACCCATTGCTCCACCATGCTGATGTAAGTAAAACTTGTCTGAAGTTCTGAAAACTTGAATGAAAATGGTAAATATTTAATTATACTATCACTTAAAATAGACATTACATTAATAGACCGACAGGCCAGCTAACAGTGTAATTGATTTTTGGTTACTTCTATGCAACAAGATATTTGATGCTTTTCAGGGAAAAATAACTTATCATTTTCATCTCCAGGGCAATTTACTGACATTTGGGAAGAAAAAGAAATCTAACTATATGCATTTAAGTATAGACGTACTTTACGTCCAATCCTTCAGTTATTTGAATCTGCCAGTGAGCCTGAATTCCTGTTATAGATTCAAACCACTGCCTATTACTTTAACAATAATACAGATCATCCCTGATATAATTGCAGAATGTGTATTGAGGCCTGAATCAGTGCTGTTCAGTGTGCTGAATATTTCTAAACCTTGGACACTAGTGAACTAATTCTCAGACTGCGAGGTGTTTAAGTAAATTAGTTGATCTCTGATTCTTAAATGAGGTACACACTATATGCCAAAAGTTTGTGAACACCTAACCATGATACCGATATGTGCATGCTATTAATACAGAGTTGCCCCCAACCCCTTTGCTGCCATAACTGCCTGTACTCTGGGAAGCCTTTCCAGAGTACTTTCATTTTGGAACATGGCTGATTTGTACATCCAGCCACAAGAGCATAAATGAGTTTGGGCATTGATCAGGAAGCCTGGGTTGCCATCAACATTCAAATTCATCGAAAAAGGTGTTCAGTGGGGATGAGGTCAGTATTCTGTTCAGGCCACTCAAGTTTTTCTGCTCCAATTTTGGCAAACTGTGTTATCATGGGCCTTGTTTTGTGAATGCTGTCATGCTGGAATATGTTTGAGTGTCTTAATTCCAGTGAAGGGAAATCGTAATGCTTCAGCATACAGAGAAATTCTAGAGAATTTTGTGTACCTTACTTTCTTGCAAAGACCACATATGGGGATGGTAACCAGGCATTCACATACCTTTTGCCATTTAATGCATTTATATGACAGTGAACATGATTTGTTTTGTTACCCTGGCAGATATCACCAGAAGTATATTTGGAAAGTATTCATTATTGTCCCGAACAAAATCCGGATGAAGTCAATTTCCATGTCTCCCCCATCCATTGTGTAATCTAAAAATAAATTAGAATCAGAACAGTTTGACCCTGCAGCTCTAGATTTGACACCATGCAATGTTTATCATTGTAGCTTAGGAGCACATCCGATTGTTTATCTATTCATGTGAATTTTATGTTTCTGAAGCAAAAAAAAAAAAAATCCCTTTCAATGTTGGAAAACACCACCTGGAAAAATGTGTGAGGAAGTATTTGTATCATGTTTCCAAAGCCACACTTTTACTCACAGGACTCAGTGACATTAGCCTGTAGTCTGAAAGCAGCTCCGTAGTCAGTCTTTGTCATAATGCTGGCATTAAGTGCTGTGTTTGTTTTTATGAGTGTGATGCATATACACTTCAATTTCACAAGACCATTATGCATGTGGTTTGTACATTTGTTCAGCTCAAATGCTTCTTAGTCATTCAGTCATTAAAGAGAAGGAACAAACAACATGTATTTAAAATGTCTAAGAAAAAATAAACTTTAAATTAAGAAAATCTCCAGAGAGAATGCCAGGATACAAAAAGTCTTCACCACGGAGAAGCCACTTCGCTTTATAAAGATGAGACAAACATGTACTTATTCTACTTTTAGAATTCTAAAGGCTATTGTGTTTAATTCTGAGTTATTCCATATTGGAAAGAGTATGGATAAGTGTAGATAATAATAATCCCTCTCCTGCTGTACTTTGGATAAGCCAGAGGCTTTTCATTTATAAGCCAGAGTTATTGTGATTATTCACAGCAAAGACTGGAAAAAATGTCAAGTAAAAAGATTTTAAAGTTAGATATCACGTTACTCGCAGGAATGACTTTACTACCTTTTTCCTCTTGGCTCTTACTTTGAAAATGGTCATGGCAGAGATATTACCCTTGTGCTTACAGAGACTGTATAATGAGATAAATACGAAATCCTTTTTAGGGAAACTAAATGGAAACAAACGGTTTAAATGAATTTGATTATTTCTGATATCCTGTGACTCATATTTAGTTACAGACAAGAAAAATCGCTGATTTCACCATCATTTCATGAATGCAGTGTTAAGATGTATCCTGTTATATCATTATCTAATGGCGTATTGGACTAATCTGAGGAATCTAATCCAAAAAAAAAAAAAAAAAAACTGAGGAAAGAATTACCATCAGTACAGTATCAAATGAATAGATCCAGATTGATATTAGATTTTGTACATTGGAAATTTTCCTTTTGCCAATGTGTGTTTTAAACACTATAAATAAAGCAACTACTTTCTCCATGCTAGTTCTGATAATTAGTTGGCTTCTGAAATTTTGTATAATTGTTTTTTATTCATATAGCCATTGCTATTCATATAGCCAAGGGTTCAGAGTTGGGTTAATAAAGGTTTCTGGTATTACACTTAACTAATGGAAAAGAGAGAAGAGCCAGCCACCCGAACATCTCTAAGGAGCGGATGTGGGGTGGGTGGGTGTTGGGGGCATTATGGAGATAGAGATCAGCAGTGAGAGCCCCTCTCTCCACAGTGATAATCGCTCCTCTTATCACCTCAGGAGGGGATCGGCTGGATTAACTTGCCTGCAGTTGGACTATGTTTGTGCCTCCGCCCAATCCCTGTCCTCAGCACACATTTTCACTGTTGCAACACACAGATTGTAGATCGTCCACACCACCCATAAATTGATGTTAGCAATACTGTGATGTCAGTTTTAAGATATGCACATCACTTCATTAGAAGAATAAAATTATATGATTTCATATGATTTTTCAGTATATTTCGTCCTTCTCTGAATCACAATTTTTCTTCCATTTGTAGACTGTACCATAAGTTGTTCTATACATTAGACAGTAAAAGTACAGTGCTGCACACTGTCACTTTAGGGAAAATGCATGCTAACCCAGTCACTCGTTTGAGCGATTTCTCGCACACAGTTCCTCAACCCCAAATGAAGAACTACTTTTGTGACTCAACACTTTCATACTGAATGCTACACACTCACATCTCAGGAATTCTCTCCATGTGTTTTGGCGTAACTATGGATACGATCCTCCCCCATTCGAAGCAGTCATCACATGGAAATAGTAATTCTCTGGGATAATTTATAGCGCTGCCAGAGGGAATGAAGGCAGAATGGATTACCATACCGATGAAGTTAGGAGCCCCAGTTAGCATGCTTTGACTGTTGAGCATGGAACAGGGATTTTATTCTTAAATGATATTAATGATTAAGGCTAATTCTGACTTTTAATGCATTTAATCTGAACTGAGAATCCAAGATGTATTAAAGAGCTTGTAAAGATCAGAGTTTCAGACTCAAGATCAGACTCAATCCTCTTCTGGATGAACTGGGAAAAAGACATCTGTGGTTTCAACTTCCTTGATAAGCTACAGATATTCTGCAGTGTTTAGTGCTCCCCCCACCTCCTGACCTCTCTGTCTCTCTCTCACACACACACTCACACACAAGCATACGGTTAAACATACAAATAATGCATTAAGACCAGACGTCAGAGTGGATTTTTGGATGATTTGTTTACATAAACTCAATCCAAACACCAAAACTGGCCTTGACTAAACATTATTATAATCTCAATTTAAAACCTCTCTCTTTCTAAACCCAGGGGAAACTTCAAAAATCAAGAGGCTTTGGATAAATAAAATAGCAAAGGAAGCTGAGAAAATGATACTACAGCAAAATGTGGTCCACACATCCAACCATACAGTCAGTAACTCAAACTGTACCATCCAGTTAAATCTGTCAAACTCTAGCGTTAGTACCCTAGTGCTGGTGTTTTAATTCCCATTAATAAAGCACATCTCACAGAATGTTGTCACATAACACAGTTAAAATGGCAGCCATGTTATATAACTTATCCATCTTAGAGGTTAGTAGTTTTTCCTACACATCTTCCATGCCTTATTTCAATTAATTAGTTATTTTTATTTTTATTTTGAAAAGGAAGACAAATTCTGCAGTTCTGTAATGGACTGGAGGGCTATTCAGGATTTATTCCCACCTCCACCCCTAAGCTAGTGTCCAGAAATCCACCACAAATCTGTTACTGCAGATGATGAATGAATGAATGAATGAATGAATGAATGAATGAATGAATGAAGTTTGGCCATTTATACAAACTTAAGAAGTTTTGTTTTTTTTTTAAATCTATGAACATGATACATCTTCTTTTTCCTTCAGATACACAAAGCTATTTTAAGTGAGCAAGGGAGAGAAGCAGTTGCAGTGTGTGGACATTGGTCTCAGTTTGATTTCCAGGACAGACGACTGCAGGATGATTTCGTGCTGAGTTTTGATATTCAGTACAGTCTGGTTTAAAACTGATGGGGGTTGCAGCTGCACCCCTCCCCTCTCCTCTGGGATGATGATGTCATGGTCTGGAACAGTGGAGAGATTACTACAGACTGTGGCCAAAAGTCACTCACTTCTTTGTATTGCACTGCATTCATAAGATTACATATATATATATATATATATATATATATATTATATTTTATATATATATATATATATATATATATATATATATATATAACACTTTGTTCTTTCCAGGCTTGCCTGTAGTTTTGGACAGCAATTCTGAGCAGCAGAATTTATGAATTATGGTTTTTTGAATGTTCTACCTTAAATTTCTTTTTCTGTATATTTTTCATTACTCTCTTGATAATGTGTTGAGGCTGTTGTGCATACAAAAACAAAATGAAGCTGATTTTATCTATTAGAGTGACTCAGTGAGTTTGAGCACCAGACTCCATATGGAGCTCTCTGCCACAAAACCCAGATTTTTTTCCATTACCAGGAATCACTCACAGCTTCAGCTTCTACCTCTCTGACTAAGTAGACCATACTGAGCATAGTTCTTCCATTTCTTTCCTTCTACCACCAAAATTTCCCCCTATGGGAAAAGTGATAATGAGTGTTAACGCCACCCACTTCCTCTGGTGATTTAGGCAAAAGAGCCATGACTGAGAAACGGATATCTTAGCTCTTACCAAGTGCTTTGGATAAACCACTCTGGATTAAGAAACACAAAACTGATTCATTAAAAATACTTAGTCTGTGGCAGGAATAACATGCTGAAAAACCACTAAGATACACATGAATCATTACATCTCGAAAGGATAGCCATGAGGATAGGATGAGAGAATGGGTGAATTAATCACTGGGTTAATTATATTGTTTAGACCAAATGTTGGATGCATTTAAACTGGCAGGGAATATAAACATGCCTAATAAAAATTACCCTGACGAACCAACAACAAAGCAATAAAACAGGACTTTTTGTGGATTAACACCTAAATGTATTAACACACCTTTCAGAAAAGGTGAAGAAAGGGCAGTGGGAGTGTGTATATGTGTTAGTGGAGGGAGGGGGTGTGGGGGTGGGGGTATTCTGACTCAAATTCAACAGCTGGTTGTGAGACAGAGATTTCTGAATCATATGTTGTAGAGAGATGAATGTGATGTCATCATGTATACTGTGTCTAGGGCTAGCGTGGGCTGTGTTGTGTGTTTTCAGTATGTTAGATTGTAAATGCTAAAACTTTCCATGTCATTTTAAACAAATACAAGGTGAATCACTGAGAGCAGTTTTGCTCATTACGAGACAGAGCGGCTCAGTTTTTAAATGAAAGGGTGCTGATAACAGGAGTGGTCTCTACTGGCTGGCCAGGAGATAAACTCAGAGATAAGAGACAGACGCAGACAGACACACTCAGCCGAGATGCACCCAGCTGGGAGGCTCTGCAGGACATCAATTGTCTTTCCCCCAATCTACCATAGGACATTTTAAAGGAAGAAAGATGTTTGAAGTTTATGTTTAACTGCACACAATATTCTTTACTTCTGCTAAATTTGTCACTCGGGGAATGTTAATACTTTTTCTGTATAAGTCTCTCTCTCTCTCTCTCTCTCTCTCTCTCTCTCTCTCTTTCTCTCTCTCTCTCTCTCTTTCTTTCTCTCCTCTCTCTCTCTCTCTCTCTCTCTCTCTCTCTCTCTCTCTTCTTTCTTTCTCTCTCTCTCTCTCTCTCTCTCTCTCTCTCTCTCTCTCTCTCTCTCTCTCTCTCTCTCTCTCTCTTTTTCAAAGAGTGATAATTATGTTAGATTGACTTTATCTAGCCACCTCCAGATGCAATTCCAGGTCTTGCTTTACCTAATTATTTTCAGATGAGTATAAGAAAGTGAGGCCTCACCATCAGGGAGCAGTCTAACACACGTCTATGTACTCAATCTCTCTCTCTCTCAAGTCGGTTCTATTCAGATTCATAAGTCTTGCTTAAGGCTACAACTTCTACAGTTTCCAGACTAAAAATCAGAAAGCTCTTCCAAGGAGCCACCTTTCAACCATTGCAAAATAGATGACACTTATAATAACCGCAGTCCATTTGGCATGAAACAGGCTGATTATCTCCTATTTCAAGATTCATTTTAACATTGCTTTAGGAGATAAAATGTACAAACGTTGCTGCTGTCAGCATCGTGTCCTCAAAATTCCCCACATAGCCTTTAGCTGGATTGCAGTCAAGGTGTGTACAGCTATCTGTTTTAAACTTGTACAAGTTTTTGCTTTAATGATTTTTTGTAAGACTTGATGGATTGTATGCTGGAAAGGATAATGGATCTTAACATCTGCTGAGATTCCCCAAAGGTTAATAAATCATGAATTGAGGCACTTATTTGGATTTGTCACATATATAGTTCTCAAGAAAAGTTTTTCTTTCTTCTGTTCTTTCTTTTCATAAGTAATTAACTTTGTTTTTTTTTTTAATCCAATCTAAGACAAGGATAGATTCCTTAAACACTCATGTTAAATCCATCTCATCTTATAGCTTTTTGCCCGTTAGCGGTGTGCTGTTAGAACAATGCAGTAGGCACCAGTCACAGCATGTCTAACTGCAGTATATTCACAATGGTTTAACACACCAAAACTGCACGATCAAAATATCATGGATAAGTTTAGCATTACAATGCCTTGAAGAGAGGGGAAACCCCCGAAAAGGAAGATCAGTTACAATGTCTAGATATCATTTTAATGAGACAGCAGTGCCAGCCTCCATCCCTTAAATTTTGACCTCCATATTGCCACCCTGACCTCAAATCACATTGAAATCACAGAAAGGTGCATTACTTCAAAATAATGTAATCTTATTTTAATAATTTTTTATATTGTTGTAGGCATTTTGACCAAAGGAATACAGCACTGTTTTCATTTATTTTGCATTAGGGAAAAATTCAGTCCTGTCCTGTACACCTCTTGGTGGCTTCTTACCCCTAAACTAGACTTTCCCCTGAGTGAATTTCAGTAGCCTTCCTCTAGATTAACGTGATTCATCTCTTAGATTAATGTGAATTGCTCTGCATGAATCAGTGAAGCTGTTCATAAATTATAAGCTAGGTTTTTGGAAGGTGTAGAGAAGAGAGAGAGAGAGAGAGAGAGAGAGAGAGAGAGAGAGAGAGAGAGAGAGAGAGAGAGAGAGAGAGGAAGAGAGAGAGAGTGTGTGTGTGTGTGTGTGTGTGTGTGTGTTTGTTGGCTCCTCCCGGAATGTGGAGCGCAAATAAAACCGCTCTCAACTGAAAGTTCTCCGCAGAGGTGCGCCAGCAGGAGGACAGGGATACTTGAACGGCATTTTGGACAGAGCTGCAAATCTCTACCTCTCTCAAGCCACAACAAAGAATTTTTTTGCTAGTGTTTTGCCATCTATACCCGTGAATATGTCCGGTGGCTGTCTGGCCACGGTGCTGCTGGTGTTGCTGTTGTCCGGCGCTGTGCTCTGCATGCCCAAAAGCGCACGGAAAAGCAAGAGGCAGGCGCAAGAGCGCTCCGTATCATCCGTGTCTCAAGGTGGGTCTAGCTGGGGAATAGCTCTGTGACTGATATGCTAGATTTGTACCAGTTTATTAGTCCTCTGGTAAATCTTACTTATCTTAAAACCAGTGTTTCGGTTCGATTGGGGCAATTTACGCATGCATTTTTAATGGTTTACTAAAGTTTAAGATCAGTGTTTAATTGGTGCTAGATTAATCTCAGACTCATTCTCCTTGGTAAGTCATGTATTTCGGGGCGGTGGTGGTGTGTGTGTGTGTGTGTGTGTGTGTGTGTGTGTGTGTGTGTGTGTGTGTGTGGGGGGGGGGGGGGGGGGGGGTTCATGTTATTCATTGTCCGGGAAGGATGGGGAAGAACTGTTTTTCTAAAACTATATGCTGTTGTATGACTTCTTTCTTTCTTTCTTTCTTTCTTTCTTTCTCTCTCTCTCTCTCTCTCTCTCTCTCTCTCTCTCTCTCTCTCTCTCTCTTTTCTTTCTTTCTTTCTTTCTTTCTTTCTTTCTTTTTTTCTTTGTGTTTAAGCCTCGTGGTCCTCATTTTAAAATATGTTAATTTCACATAAGCGTTTTGTGCACTCCATCAATATTCTGCTTTAGACTCCCCCTTATAGTCCATCACTTTATTTCTGTTTTCATTAGCCATCTTGTGAATGGGTGCCAGGAGTGAGAATTAAGACATCACTGTATCTCTGGAAACACGCAGTAACAAGATCTTTTGATTAAGATTTAGTTTTTATGTGGCTTTGATGTCTCAGCTTCCTTTTCTAAGCTGCTATTAGCTACTGTAAATTGCTATCCAGATGAACTTTAAGGTTATCAAACAGTTTCCTGGAAAGAGAGAGGGAGAGGACTTGAGTGACTTTTGAAAATATATATATATATATATATATATTATATATTACATTAATTTAATTAAAATTTTTATATATATATATATATAGTTAAATAGTCAGCAGCACTGTTGTTAGAGTCACACAAAAATGTGTAGCACTAGTATTAACCCTTAACTGTTATCCATAAACTGAACGGCAGAGGATCAGATGTGATATGGAAGAGCAAGGCTTTGTTTCCATTGCAGTGTGTGTGTGTGTGTGTGTGTGTGTGTGTGTGTGTGTGTGGTTAACAAATGTTTTTTTTTTTAAAAAAAATTGGGCTGGCTCACTTTTTTTCCACTATTTTCCACCCAGATGGCTGTGTAGAGTATGGACAATTTTATGGAGTTGGTGAGCAGTGGGAACGCACCTATCTAGGCACTGTGCTGCTCTGCACTTGCCATGGAGTGGCTGGTATTAAGTGTAAAACGAAGCCTGAGGGTAAGTTCTTTTATATTGTGCAGTAGAATGCTGCAGCGAATTTCTGTGCTGCAAGTCAATGCTCATTAAATGATGTTGTGGTTCATTTTTAATTTAGATGAAGAGACTTGTTATGACAAAGTAAATGCTCACTCATACCGGGTGGGAGAGACCTATGAACGACCAAAGGATGGGATGATCTGGGACTGCACGTGCATTGGCTCTGGCCGAGGGAAAATCAGCTGCACTATTGCAAGTGGGTAGAACCTTTTTTGGCCGAATGCCATATCAGATTGTCTCAGTGCCTTATTTTTTAATGTCCATTTATGCCCTTGTAGACCGCTGCCATGAAGGGGGACACTCTTATAAGATTGGAGACACTTGGATGAGACCTCATGACACTGGCGATTACATGCTGGAGTGTGTCTGTTTGGGCAACGGGAAAGGGGAATGGACCTGCAAACCTGTTGGTAAGAAATCACAAAAACCAGGTTGGCTTGGATGTTCATCAAATGTTAATCAAATGTTAACAAAATGTCAATTCAATCTCCCCTTTTCTTTTCCTGTTAGCTGAGCGCTGTTATGATAATGCAGCTGGCACCTCTTACACAGTGGGGGAAACCTGGGAGAAGCCCTATCAGGGCTGGATGATTGTTGACTGCACCTGTTTAGGGGAGGGAAGTGGACGCATCACTTGCACATCTAGAAGTAAGAAAACCTCTGTATTGCGAAAATCTCCCCTAAAATTGGTTTAACTCAATAATAAAATAAAAAAACAGCACTTTTCTAGTAAATCAAGGTTAATGTTTTCCTGCATCATTAAGTTGCTACCCCCTAACACCAGTGGGTTTGGCTGTAATGGATTTAATTAGCTAATTATGCAGTGAGACTGAGAGAAAAGTATGTGTGGTTTAGAGAAGTATATGGTCTAAATGATGTGAAACCTCTGATTGTGTTTGTCACAGACCGCTGCAATGACCAGGACACACGCATGTCTTACCGTATTGGGGATACTTGGACTAAGACAGATGCCCATGGACACATCTTGCAGTGTTTGTGCACTGGTAATGGCCGTGGAGAGTGGAAATGTGAGAGGCATGCTTCCTTGCACACTACTGGCCTTGGTAAGATCTGGATTATTAGTCTGGCTTCCTAAAATGAGCAATCATGATATATAGGGGTCTGATGATTATCAAGACAATGTTTTTTTATGTGGTCAAAACAACATTAGTTTATAACTTATGGAACATTTTTGACTAAATATTGAGCATACTGCAGTAAAATATTTAATAAGTGTAACTTTTGAACGCATCCAAGAAAGCAAGAAAAACAGTTTCCAACTCATGTTAATAACATGTGCTTATCTTCTTTGTTTTGGCTATCGCAGGCACTGGTTCTCGCGTGATCACCAATGTACAGCCCGCTGTGTTCCAGCCGGTGCCCCTTCCCATAGCCCCTACTGAGGGCACCTGTATAACAGACTCAGGAGTGTCCTATGCTCAGGGAATGCGCTGGATCAAGACTCAAGGCAGCAAGCAGATGTTGTGTACCTGCCTGGGAAATGGCGTCAGCTGTACAGAGTGGGGTCAGTTTCATCACTTAATAAGTCCTCTTAATAGTGCCACTAGGTGATGTTGCATTGTACTGATGAATTTGTTCTCATTCTGTGATCATTTCTGTGAACAGAGGGCCATTCGCAAGTTTATGGTGGTAATTCAAATGGCCAGCCGTGTGTTTTCCCATTTGTTTCCATGGGCAAGACCTTCTACTCATGCACCTCAGAGGGACGTGATGATGGGCAGCTATGGTGCAGTACCACATCTGACTTTGAAAAAGATCACAAATACTCTTACTGCACAGAAAAGAACGGTGAGGGAAAATTCACAATGAACCTTCAAAGCCATCAGTTGAATTTGGAGTTTTAACTACACAATCATCAGGTACTAATCTTGTGGTCTGCTGCTTCTTTTGCAGTTGTGGTCACAACTAGGGGAGGAAACTCTAATGGTGCACTGTGCCACTTCCCTTTCCTCTATAATGGCCATAACTACACAGACTGCACAGCTGATGGACGCAGGGATGGCATGAAGTGGTGTGGCACCACATATAATTTTGATGGAGAGAAGCAGTTTGGCTTCTGCCCCATGGCTGGTGAGTGCAAATAAAATATCATTTAAAGCTCCTCACTGGTGACAGTTTTCAAAATTTGATGGTTAAGGGAAGTATAGTCAGAATCTGGATACTGTATTAAAGTCTCATATATCTGATTTCCTAAAATCCTGATTTGATCTTAGGTGTATGGTTTAGTAAGAGATTGAAAAGATAAGGTAAATTCCATAATGCATACTATCAGATAATGGAAACCTTAATCTCTAATGCTGGGAGGAGGCCAAATAAGAGATAAGTCGGTTCCACCAGCGGGGAACAAGAGACTCAGTCAACACCTATGAAGTCACATTTACATACACACTCTGTTCAGACTGGGAGTTGGGACTTTGATGAGTGTCTACGACTTTCTAAGGGCTAATTAAGAGGAGCCAGGCAGGATCTCACAGACTTTTGCTAACAGTAAGATTTATTGATAAGAGTTTGGTACTTTGGATCACTGTGCATTTTAAAGGGTCCAGGGTAAAGTGGATTTTCTCTTTATAGAGTACAGCACAGACTTTTGTCAACATTGTTTGCAAAACACTGAGAACACTAAGTTGCATCTGTCTTTTATTTTCTTTTTTTTTTCAATCCTTAATACTTTTGTACTGTGCTGCACCTCTGTGTACCATCTGAGAACACTTAAAATGAGTGGCAAATTAACAAGCCACTCATGTCACTATTTAAGTGTGCAAAAGTCACTTTAAAAGTAATTAAACCGGTGAATAAATAAGAGTGGCTGGAGTAGATTTAAGAGTAAGTCCAGGATAGTGGTGGACCTGCAGCTGGCCTTGTGTGCTGATGGAGGGGGTCTGGATGTCAGTGAAGCATTAAGGAGTTGGCTGAGCTCCAGGGCAGCTGCTTTCAGATTTGTAAACTCCTCCTTAAACTCCCTTTCCCTCTCAACCTTGGTGTTCTTATTCAATACTGTCTCCCCATTTCATTTCCCTTACAGGTCAATCAGCTCTATTTTATAAGCTTATTCTGAAACACTGCATCAGGACATTTTTCAAAGCAATCACAATCGGTTGTGTTGGTAGATTGTAGGTAGTTGTTCGCTCATGGTGATGAGTATTTGATCCCTTAGACATTTTGATGTCTTGTGAACAAAAGGCCAAAGACTGTATGCTTCACAAATGTGCTTATGGTTAACGATCCCTTTTTCATGTCTTATCAAAACCTAAATGTTAAGTCGCTGTATAGGTCATTGTCTGGAAAAAATAATAACCCAAATAATCTCTTGCGCTTTTAGCCCATGAGGAGGTTTGCACTACCAGTGAAGGAGTAATGTACCGTGTGGGAGATCAGTGGGATAAACGGCATGATGTTTTGGGTCACATGATGCGCTGCACTTGTGTAGGAAATGGACGTGGGGAGTGGAGCTGCATCGCCTACTCACAGCTCAAAGGTGAGGTCTCTACTGGGAAGTAAAAGTGGAGGTTTGTTATTTTATCTATTGATCCAGTGTTTGCTTATCTGTGTGGGGTGTTTTTTCATAAATCCAGGAAAATAAATAAACAAAAGTTAAAGGAAATGAGTATCTTCTGAGTATCTTTTGTTACTAATGCTGCTGCCTCTCTCAGACCAATGCATTGTGGATAGTCTGACTTATGAGGTGAACCAAACCTTCACTAAACGTCATGATGAGGGCTACACAATGAACTGCACCTGCTTTGGACAGGGCCGTGGACGCTGGAAGTGTGACGCCATTGGTGAGTTTACATCCACAGCACAATGACCTGGAGCTCTTTATACTCATCACCAGTGATAACGCAGTTACTCAAAGCAAAAACAAAATGAAGCAAATGCCACTGGAAAATCATAGGTTTGGATCGAACATGTGAATTACAGGTTTTATTGCATCATAAAATATAAGAGCCAATGACATTTCAGTATTCAAATGTCTTCTGTATATATATATGTATTACATATTACATAGGAAAGGGCAGGCATGAGAAGGTTTGGGGAGAATCTAGATTTTGTTTTGGAACTTCTCTGCTGTTATCTGTAGATCTGCCTCATCAAGCAAGTTATTATAAAAAAAAAAAAAACAACAACATCTGGTCCTTGAAACTTAAGTTGGATTTTAACAGTTAGACTCTAACTCTAGATTTACACAAACCAGTGGCGGACCGTGCATTTCACACCTAGGCCTTCAGTAGTGCTCTGTCTGAATCAACCCGCCCCTCAAAAACCAATTTATGGTTATAAAAACCATCTTAATATGCAGAAATACAGTATAAAGAGCCGTTGCATCGCAGATAGATAACTCCTGTAGCCACAATAAATGCCTTTATTGAATAGACAAACCAGGGGTGAACAAGTTTCCTTCTACTGCAGCTACAGCTGCGACACACATAAAAAAACATCAATAATAACCTCATAAACTTGCAATATTATTTAGGAAAATCGCAACGTTTTACTCACCAAAAATTCGTATTATTTGTAAACAAAATCCATCCTCCTCTCTTTCATCAAAAACAGTTCAATTACTCTGTTGTACAGATTATCCGTGCGCTTCAGTTCCATCACGATCCTATCCAATCAACGGGTCTGAATACGGTGACGTTGCCGTACGCCTGCTAGAGGGCCCTAGTGACACCAACTCAAAATCTGATTGGTTGAAGCAAAAGTTTCATCGACATTTATTTTGTGTTAGAGGGCCTGCAGAACGGATTGTGAAGGCCTCCGGGCAGACTTCTTTGACTTTGACCCTGCCTGGCAACAAATGATGGCTGAAATGTGATTGGTTAAATGCTTTAATACGAAAATACATGTCTGGAAGCAGCGCAACCATCGGAAAAGCTATGAAAGGAATCTGATAGACCATTTGGAATTATTTAATAAGTATTCATGGACAAAATATAATTAACATCAGTTTGTGATCCAGATATTTTTTTAGGCCAGCAGAGAAGGCCTTGCAGGCCCTGATGGTCCGCCACTGACACAAACTTAGTTAAGACTTTCTAAGTGGTTACTTTAATAACTGGTTAATGACCCAACACCCATTTCCTTATACAGACCAGTGCCAGGAGCCAGACACCAAAGTTTTCTATCAGATCGGAGAGTCATGGGACAAGGTCATCCACGGACTGCGCTACAGGTGTTACTGCAATGGCAATGGGCTTGGAGAGGTGAGCTGCGAGCCGCAGCACTCTTTCCATGGTGAGTCAAGTAGATCTATATGAGGAATAATTAATAAAGCATGTGTATCTACACACACAGACATTGGGTCATGCTGAGCAGTACTGTGAGTGATCCTCTGAGCTTGGGTTGAGGGTGGGTCGGAAGTCAACGAGCTCCAGATGTTTACAGAGACAGAGGCACTGCTGCTTACTTCCTCTTTCAGGTGTTTGAGAGATCTTCTGCATGTGTTAGATGAAGTAATTGCACTGCTTTGAACAAATGCTTGTCTCTTTTAAAGGTGTTGTTTGAAACCAGCCCTTTGCGGTTTAGCTTGTTTCATGGCTTTGAAGTTTGTTGATGGAGAAAGACAGCCATGCAATCAACTTTTCACTCTTTCGCCCCCCTTTGATTGCTCTGTATTCTTTGTTTGCCTGGCAACGCCTTTAGAAATTCCTTGTCATGTTTTTGTCGAGAAAGTGTCAGAACTAATTTACATTCGTCTGCTGTTTACACCACTACAGCATCTGCAAAGTCGTTCACTGGTTTATGTAATTTCCATTGTTGACAGCTTACTTCAATTTCAGAAATTTTATAGCTGACATAGCTGCAAAATGACAAATATTATTTATGTTAACCCTAATCTCTTCAGAGACATTTTTTATAGACTCCAGATACATTTATAACTCTAGCATAAAGAGATATGCATATTAAACAATGAAAAAATATACATTGAAGGCTTGGCAACAAAAATGATGCTTAATTATGACAGAAATTCCCTCTCTGTGTGGCTTGGATGGGGTCAGTAGAGAGCTTGAAGTGTTGGGGACCCGAGAACAATAGCTCTGCATAATGACATACAGCTGTGAGAATGCTGGGAACACTATAGTCCAGATTGTTGGTGAAACGTAGCACAGACTGAAGGGATAAATGCTGCTGTATACACAGCAGCTAGTTATTGGCCTTTCATAGCAGTAATTAGGAGAAACGGAGACCAGGTTCCTCAAACTCCAATGAGGCAATGATGCCACGTGTAGCCTGTGTATTTAATGCTTGTTAAAAGTGTTGGGATTAAACTACATCAGGAAATTACTTCATCAAAAGGAGCAAGGTTTGGGTCATGGAAGAAAACTGCAACATGTGTACAAAGGTAAATAATTATCTCTTTGAATAAACAAGGTTGTGTATTTATTTTTAGTCCTTCTGGTTGAGCAAACGTGAAAGAGCTTTTTGTATTGTTGAGTTTGAAAAACCTCAGAAAGAAATGGTAGCATTACACCAGTCTCAACCATGTGTGAGTGCTGAAAACCTCAAGAAGAATCTTGCAGAATTGTGTCAAATTTCCCATTTCGGTTTCTCTCTAAAAGCAGGTAGCAGAAGAGCACCGACATGTTCTGACCTGTGGTTTGCCTCCTTTAAAATAAACTTTTCTGTGACTCTACTGCCAAATGTGTGTGTGGGTTTTATACCCTTTTGTTCCCTTGATATAAATACACTACTCAATACATGACCTGGTGACTTATTCATTATTTTATAGTCATTATAAATGAATAATTTCTAGCGACTCTGAATGTGAAAGTCTGATCTGTGTGTCTCAAGTGATTTTAAAAACAGAAAGGAAAAACTGAAGTCTTGACTTTTTTCAGGTGGTACTCGTCCAGTACAGGTGATCATTACAGAAGCTGGCAACCAGCCCAATTCACACCCAATCCAGTGGAACGCTGCTCCCTCTGCTCATATCGTCCAGTATGTCCTGAAGTGGAGAGAGGTCTGTCTTTTATCCATTTAGAATATTCTAAACCCCATTTCTGGAGGGTCAGCATGATTATTATGATACGTCATTGCTATTAGGGTTTGTGCTTAGTGGACATATTTTGTTCAATAGAAAAACACTCGTAATCCATGGAGGGAGGTTACCCTTCCAGGACATCTCACTTCTTACACCATTGCTGGACTGAGGCCTGGCATCACCTATGAGGGTCAGCTCATTAGTATTTTAAGACTCGGTCGCAGAGAGGTCACTCGCTTTGACTTCACAACCAATTATGGCTCCTGTGAGTATCCTGAATGTCAGTCAGATATAAAATTGCATTCCTTTATTTCATTAACATCTTACTGTTCCCCTCTATGTGTCCCGTCTTCTCCCAGTGGCTACAACTGAGGGAGACACAACTCCTCCACCTCCAGTGGTGGACACCTCAGAGTCTGTGACCGAGATCACATCCAGCAGCTTCGTCATCTCCTGGGTGTCTGCATCTGACACTGTCTCCGGTTTCAGAGTGGAGTATGAGCTCACTGAGGAAGGAGGACAGCAAGGGCAACCCAAGATTTTGGGTGAGTTACAAGTTCTCATGAGTGGATTCTAATTGTTAAAGCAATCCCTGTCTGAAAATCTTAAAGTTTGTGCATAATGAATGTAAAATTCTTTCAAGAATTTTGAGGTACAGAAGTTGAGTTGTATTAAATAGCCATCAGATTTTAATATGAAAAGACATGGAGATGGCCTAATAGGAGAATTAGTGAATTGCAGTAATAAGTGGCATTTGTGGCCTTTTTTCTTTCTTTAGGTATCTTGTTTGAGCATTGAATACATAATTTTGAGAAAAGCTATATGGGAAGGACAGTCAGTTTTGTGAAAGATCAGAGTAAAGTCTATGCATGTTTTACCCAGGATTGGTACGTCCCAGCTTAGCATTAGAAGAGGATCATTTTTGTTGCTTTGTAAGATTAGATTCTTTGCACTACATATTATTTTGGACGTAAAACTAGGTAGTAAAATAAGCAGAGCAAATTAGAAGGTGGTTGCTGATTTAAGGCTCCTGGGACTTTGTGTTGTATATTGTATAAAACAAACAGATGTCTTGGTTACATTCTGTTTACAGATCTTCCACGTACAGCTACTTCTGTGAATCTCAATGAGCTCCTGCCAGGCAGAAAGTACACCATTAATGTGTATGAACTTACTGATGAGGGAGACTCCAATCTGATCCTCACCACCTCCCAGACTACAGGTAAATATGTGGAGAAATGTTTTTCTCTCTGGTAAAACAGATGGTAAAACTTCCAGCCTACTGTAGTTTTCCATGCTGATCTTGTTCCCTCTCCCTCCACAGCTCCTGATGCTCCTACAGGTCATGAGGTGGGGGATATAGATGAGACTTCCATCACAGTCAGATGGTCTAAACCTCTGGCTCCAATCACAGGTCTGCTCTGTCTGTCTTTAATGTAAACCATGTTAAATATCCTACATATGAAAAGGGGGAAAATGTGCTGACCTTAATTTCATGCCCATAGGCTACCGTGTGGTTTACACTCCATCTGTTGAAGGGAGCTCTGGCAGCACTGAGCTGACCCTGCCCAACACAGAAACCTCTGTGACTCTTAGTGACCTTCGACCTGGCCAGCTGTATAACATCAGCATCTATGCTGTAGAAGAAAATCTGGAGAGTGAGCCTGTGTTTGTGCAAGTCAACACTGCTGGAGAACCAGAGATAGGTACACAGACAGTAAAAAATGTTAAAAACTGAGATTTTAAAGAAGCAGACTATGGCTAGATATTTTATCTGTCAGTCTTAGTTTAGATGCTGTTTGCCATGACGAGTGAAGGCACTCGCTAAATGTAGAATGAATTCTCACTATCATGGATCTGATTAATGTTACGGGCAAAACAAAGTTTACTCAAGTGCTAGTACTTAACTATAAGAGCTTCTCCTCTGGAATACTGTCATATGGCAATGGAGGTCTGGTCAAATGTTAAGCTGGACTAAAACAAACCATCTGTGGTCTCTTCATTGCAAGACTATTTTTCTTTCTCTTAGGGCAACCTGTACACCAGTAGGTTGTCTGAATTCTTGTTGTCAGGTGGAAGAGTTTTATAGGATGGCAAATACAGCTTGTCATGTCTCAGTGAATGGAAATTACAGGTTGAAATGAGTTAAGACCTTGTTTGGATGAAGTGTAATGTAGGTTAAAATTGGTACAGGAAAGAACATCCTGGAAGGGTCAAAGCAATGTTTAAAAGATGAAGCTTTGCTTTGCTTTTGGAAATTCTCCATCATGTGTAGTTTAATAAGGAAAATTCTTGTTTGGTTCTGTTTTGATGCTTTCATTTAGAGTTTTTTAATCCAAAGCCACTGTGTTTATCTGATAGAGGAGATCCCATCCCCAACTGACCTGCAGTTCTTTGAGGTGTCTGACTCAAAGATCACCATCACTTGGACTGCTTCTCCTGATGTCTCTGGGTACCGTGTGTCACTTGGACAAGTCGGTGTTGATGGACTGGTCGAGCAACAGACAACACTACCCATCATGCACAATACTTATGCAGAGTTCACGCCACTAGAGCCTGGAACCCTCTACCGCTTCTTTATCTTTGCC
Organism: Hemibagrus guttatus; assembly: GCA_033459395.1. NCBI lineage: Eukaryota > Metazoa > Chordata > Actinopteri > Siluriformes > Bagridae > Hemibagrus > Hemibagrus guttatus. The sequence continues at coordinate 11,532,631 of JAUCMX010000006.1, forward strand.
ATCAAAGACAGTGAAGAGAGTGAACCACTGGTTGGAGAGCATGCCACTAGTAAGTACTTGCAAAATAGCAGGCTAGCAAAGTGGATTTATTGCTGCTGTCACCCTTATAGACAAAAAGCAAACACAGTGGAGGCTGTGACACCTCCAGACAAAGAATTGTGAAGTCTGGTGGTGAAACTGATCGGTCACAGTATTTGTAACCACCGAATGTCATTGTGTAATGAAACTGTCACACATACATAATGCATATATATTGTATACATTCCACAACCTGAAGCACATTTGTGCATTTTCACACTTTTAAAAGTGACTCCCATTCCATTGAAGGTAGTAATAATGCTGCTGAAGATGGTCTCATGTGGATACCGTGGATACAGTTTTGATTTTCCTAAAAACAGTTTATGTAAGACATAACCTTTATTCTGTAGATAACCTCACCTGGAACTGCTGCTGTAATCATAAAGACTGTCCTATACTCATTCCAGGACTCATATTCACAATATGCTTATATGCAGCAGTGTTAGCTCATGTAGTTAAGGTTCTGGCTTGTTGATTGGAAGGTCAGGGTTCAAGCCTCAGCACTGTGAAGCTGCCACTGTTGGGCCCTTGAGCAAGAACCTTAACCCTCTCTGCTCTCAGGGTGTTATAACATATTGTAGTGGCCTCTGTGCTCTGACCCCATGATTGCTATAACTGAAGAAAATAATTCCAGTGTTCTGTAATGCATGCCTGGCAATAAAGGCTTCTTTTTTTACTGAACATCCTTTCAACATGCACAGTCCATTGTTAAATGCACTATACATATGATCATTGTTTCTTGTTTTTCTGAATAGAGCCAGATGCCCCCACAAACCTGCACTTGTCCAACGTGACTGAAGACAGCGCTCTAATCCTCTGGTCAGCTCCCAGAGCTCAGGTCACTGGTTACAGACTATTCCTGACAATAGAAGGCTCAAACCCTAAGCAGCTGCGCCTTCCAAGCCGCCTGAAACAGTACACACTTCTGAATCTTCAGCCAGACACGCAATACACAGCCACACTGCATTCTGAGAAGGGCAACATGCTCAGTGAGGGAGCCATAGTGACCTTCAGCACCTGTGAGTTTCAGCCTAAACATCACTAATCACTAATGTAGTGATACGGGGAGGATTTTTTTTAATGCTTACTATTTCTGCTCTCTGTCTGCCTCGTAGCCTCGCCAATGAAAAATGCCCCTCGTTTCACAACTGATGTCACAGACACCTCCATTGTAATTTCCTGGAATCCTGTTCCTAGAATTGGATATAAGGTAAGACTGCCATATCTTTCACTTTACACTGAGAATGTCTATAGAGGATGTATATACTAACCTGATCACTGCAAAAAAAAACATGTGACAAGTGCATATAAATAACTGTATATGAATTATTTGCCAAAACTGCAGTTAAAGGATGCAAAAAATGGAAAATTGTATGTTTTTTCAGACTGTAATAGAATTTTCTCCATTGAATGCACTCATTTTCTCTCATGAATGCATGACATTTGCAAGTTTATTGGTGGTTTAGAAAGCATTTACAGATGCACATGAGGAAAACGTAAAATTTACTTTAGCGTTAAATTATTTGGACTCTTTTATGTTTGCAAATTGTACTCAAAGCCCCAGATGTAGTGTTATATGAATCCTGTGAGCTGTTCAGTTTATTTTGTGAACATCTGTAGATGTCAAAACAAAGATTATAATAATGCCTTATTCAGTGAATTATATAATGATTAATGAGCAAAAATTCTGCTGATCTTATAATGATCAGACCACACGCAATGTATTTAAGTGTCTGGACATCTGAGTCAAGCAAATAGATATTCAGCCTACCTCCCACTCATACACACGACTTCCTTTCTTCAGTTAACTGTGAAGCCAAGCCAAGGCGGAGAAGCTCCCAAGGAAGTGACCTCTGAATCAGGAAGCATTTACATCTCAGGCCTGACCCCTGGAGTGGAGTACACCTACAGCGTGCAGCCGGTCATTAACGGCCACGGGCAAGGCAACCCCATCACACGCCGCGTTGTCACACGTAAGACAGTAAAGAGCTTGTTCTGCTTTTAGTCTCTGTGAAAGGGTCATGCAGTATATTGAAATCAGCTGAAGTAATATTATTTCCCATGACTCTTATGCAGTCATATCATACTAATTATCTATGTCCTCAGCTTTGTCTCCACCCACTGATCTCAACTTGGAGACCAACCCAAACACTGGAGAGATAACTGTCCAATGGAACGAAGCCAAAACTCCAGGTCAGCATCTGAAGATCCTATATCCTAATGAATGCTTACAAATCATTGTTAAGGGAAAACATTCTCAGGAATGTCACAAGTGATCAGCAAATTTAGGAACAAACATCATGCTGTCAATTTAAACTGGAAATAAACAAGGGTTTGTTTTACCATGTGTTTTTTACTATAGTCAGTAGTTTTTAAAATGTTTAATCAGGCTAATATTCCTGGTATCACTAATATCAAAGTGTAGCCAGGAAACAATTATTTTGTGCAGTCCTATATATATTGTCTGCAAATCACACAAACATTTACATATTTAATTTTTCCATCCTTGTTCCGTAGATATTACAGGCTACAGAGTGACTTGCAGTCCCACCAATGGCCAGCAGGGTAACTCTGTGGAGGAGTTTGTGCGAGCAGGTCAGACCTCATGCACTCTGGATAACCTGAGCCCTGGAGTGGAGTACAACGTCAGCGTGTTTACAGTGAAGGACGACTTGGAGAGCATACCCATATCCAGCACAATCACTCCGGGTGTGTATTGCATCTGCCTCAGTACACAAAAGCCGTTCTTTCCAAATCTAATAAGGCCACTTTCACATATTGTTGGAATGGTTGCTCCGTCCCATAATTGTAATCTGGCCTCAAATTAATACCAATATTACTAAGTAAACTAAGTGTACTTGGGTTATTCCCTTCAAAGTGGTTAACTTTCTTCTGAGTTAATCACACCACTAGAGGTTGTGACCACTGTCCTTTTCAGAAGACAAAGCTCTATTAACACAAATGCTGCATACTGAGTTTACTTCTTTTTACTCTGACATAAGTGATATGATGCGACAAGATTACATTTTTACTGATTGTGCGTTATTAGTCTTGGATTTAAAAAGAAATCTGTCAAATCAGGGATAGGAATTTGAGGATTATTTTACGTCTTGCAACAGATTTACTTTTTAAATACATCTTCATATCACTTAATATTTGATTGTACCATGGTTCACTGTCACTATGCACATGAACCATGAGGGCTGTGTATGTTTTAACGCTGTACTCTCGCTTCTCTGTTTTGTACAATGCTCTCCTTCTTTTGGCCTCCTGCTCCTCTTCTAATTAATCTCGTAGAAGTGCCCCAGCTAACAGACCTCCACTTTGTCAATATCACCGACTCCACAATCGGCCTCACATGGAGGCCAATTAACTCTACTGCTATAACTGGTTACCGCATCACTGTGCTGGCTGCGGGTGACAGTGTGCCCATCTTCGAGGACTTTGTTGAGTCTACCAGGGACACCTACACTGTGCATGGCCTGGAGCCTGGCATTGACTATGACATCAGCATCATCACAGTATCTGAGAATGGAGAGAGCGTGCCTACCACCATTAAACAGCAAACAGGTAAATGTACAAAACTGCACATTCAATCACACTTCCTTAAATATTATCAGCTGATCTGTTGACTGAATGTACTATATGTACTAGGTACTAATATAACAATTCCTTAAATGTTAAACATCATGTTCATTTGTATTATTTGTGTTGGCTACATGTGGCTGCCACGTTGTCTTAAGGATCTGAATACTGTGGTATTAAAGAGCAGGCAAGCATCTGTGTTTTGACTGCGTTTCTCACTCTAGCTCTGTCTCATTCTATCTCAGTCTAAAGCTACTGGGACCCATGTGGCAGCAGTCTGTATGAAGGTTTTCAGGTCCTCAGTCACTCTCAAGCTGGTGCTCATTTTCTGACCCCTTTTTCCATTAGTGGCTTGAGCTCCTTAACTTTTAAAAGATGTAATAAGTCTAGACAGACTGTCTGCTCTGTTCCAGTAGCACAGAGCACTGTGGGTATACTATACATTATTTGTTTTTTCTTAATTATTTTCTATCCTCTTTTCTTTTCCTCAGCTGTCCCAGCCCCAACAGGCCTAAAGTTCAGTGATATCACTGCTGACAACATGACTGTGAGCTGGACAGCCCCCACTGTCCCCAAGCCTAACCAGATTGATCGCTACATTATCCACTATCACCCAATCGATGATGAGAATGACAACACTGAGCAGGTCGTGGATGGAAACGTCCATCGGGTTGTTCTTCGCCGTACGTGAACCATTTCTTCCAGATTCAGCAGTGTTGTTTCAAGGCTCTTTGGGATCACTAATAAAGCTTTCTGTGTGTGCTATGTCTCTTTAGATCTTATACCCAACACTGAATACATGGTGAGTGTGTTCTGTGTTTATGAAGAGAGACAGAGCTCACCTGTGATCAGTACTCAGAGAACCAGTAAGTTAATTCGACTCTCCTTATATAAGTAGTAATGGAATCATTTTCATTACATATTTCTTTGTATTGGGTCACAAGGTTTGATTTCAGTGTCTTTTCTGCACTGCAGTCTTGGATTCTCCTGTTAAACTGGCTTTCTCTGATATCGGCACAAACTCCTTCACCATACACTGGCTGCCTCCTAAAGCCAGCATCTCTGGCTACCGTATTCGCCATCAGATGACCAGTGGAGGACGCTCAAAGGAGGAAAGACTGCCACCTTCCAGGAGCCACTTTACACTGACAGGACTAATTCCCGAGACTGAGTACAGCATCAGCATCTTTGCTGTTAGCGGCATACGCGAGAGTCAGCCTCTTACCGGAACTCAGGCCACCAGTAAGCTAGTTCAGTTTTATTGACTCATTAATCTTCACAGCCTCTTGAGGTGCAAAGCCTGTAGAATTATAGAATTTACATTCATTCCCAGACCTGGTTTGGTATGGATGTTCTGCTGACACTATGCATAGACATTCTGTTGTTTTCTGAATATCACAACTTGCTTAATGCCCAGTTCATGTTTGGTTCTGATGCAGTTAACTGCAATATAGAAAACTGGATATAGAAATTGAAAAAAAAAAAAAAAAAAAAAGGAAAGAAGGAAAGGAAAAGAACCCTGTATGATGTTGCTCCTACTGTAGACCATGTACACTGTTCAGCCCCAGTGAATTGAACTGATTTATAATATGATGTGGATTTTCTTATTTGTTACTAGTTTCTGATGCTCCCACTGACCTGGAGGTCACTTCTTCCACACCAACTAGCATCACTGTTCGCTGGGACGCCCCCTCTGTCAGCGTGAGGTACTACCGGATAACACATGGAGAGTCAGGTAGATGATTGCTAATACCAAAAAAGACATTTTTATTCCATGTGCACCAACTTTAATTATATTTTTGTGCTATTGTGTTACTATTGGTCTATTATGTAGTGCTTAAAAGGCCTAAATTTAATTTAAATTGCTTATTATTGTCATCTTGTACTTCCTCAGGTGGTCACAGCTCTCCTAAAGAATTCACTGTCCCTGGCTCTCAGACCACTGCCACTATTGAGGGTCTGCGCCCAGGCACTGACTACACCATCACTGTGTATGCTGTAACAGGTAGAGGAGACAGCCCCGGCTCCAGCACACCCATCTACGTCACACACAAAACAGGTACACCTACATACCTCTGTGCCTCAGTATGATATAGTGATTGTTCTGATGTAATGGTAGCGCTCAATGATTACATATAACATGATAAAATAATGTTTCTATAGATATCGAGTCTCCATCTGAGATGGAAGTGACTGATGTAAAGGACAGCACCATTACAGTACGCTGGACACCAGCAACCGGTCCTGTGTCTGGATATCGCATCACTGGAACCCCCCGAAATGGCAGCGGACCCTCTTTCTCTGAAGTGGTTGCTCCAGGTAACATGAACTCTGAAACATGTAATTTTTATAATTATTGAGAATTGAATTAGTCAAAAAACTTTATTTACATTGCTCTATGATTTATTTAGATTAAAATGTAATGTTTTTTAGTTTTACTGCAGATTCCATAATCATCATGGATTTATAGTCAATAATAATGTAATCTCATTAACGACTATATTATCCATTCATTAATGTGTTTATTCATTATGGTGTTTTTATTTTGCAGATCAGACAGAGATGACATTCTCTGGACTGATGCCCACAGCAGAGTACACCGTCAGCGTCTATGCTTTGGGGCAGGATGGAGAGAGCCCTCCTCTGGTAGAGACTGTAATTACCAGTAAGTCAGACCAGTGTTTTATATATATATACATACACACACAAACAATACACAGAAAACAAATTTGAAGGTTTTAACTTGTGATAATTAACCTAACATGGCAGTATTTTCAGAAGTATGTGCTCACTATATTCAACCCTGATTTTCTCTCAGCTGTGGACAAACCGAAGGACTTGGCTTTCTCTGAAGTGGACTCAACGTCCTTGCGGATTTCCTGGGAGAGTCCTGAAGGGGAGGTGACTTCGTACAGGGTGCTGTACTCCAGCTCAGAAGAGGGTGAGAGAGAGCTGTTCCCTGCTCCACATGGTGCAGATGAATCTGCAGTGCTGCATGGGCTCCGTCCTGGAACTGAGTACACTGTTAAAGTCATCGCCCTCCATGACCGCACTCCCAGTCCTCCACTGGTTGGCACCCAGACCACAGGTACACATGTCTTATATTTCAGATGTAAAATATGTACAGCTTATTATGGTTCCTATAATTATGCTGAATATTCTAAATGGTATGAATACATTTTTCTGTGCTTTATCTCTGCAGCTATTCCCGGCCCTACCAATCTCCAGTTCTCTCAGGTTGGCTCCACTTCCTTTACCGTGTCCTGGTATTCAGGACCTAATGTCCAGCTGACTGGCTACCGTGTTGCCATCACTCCCAAGAACAAGAATGGGCCTACTAAAGAGGTCAACATTGCACCTGACTCTACTCAGTACCATGCCACTGGACTCATGGTAACTATCTTGGCTTTTGGGTTGTATTCTAAGAATGACACATCTGTGTGATCTTTGGAAAGTCAATTATTGCTCACATACTTAAAAACGTGCATTGTGGGTCAGAATGTAGAGACATACGACACAAACATACTGCTTTGTACATTAGCGGGTAGCTATTTTCTGCTAAAATCTGGTTTTATAAGTATTGAGAAATCCACAGTATTGACCTGCAGTGTAATGAGAGCCTTGGTGCTCAAAGTGGTTGTGGCCTGCACTTGGTTTGAGACCAGTAATGTGCTCATCTAGTCAAACCACATACACACTGCTATCTGTGCTATTTAAGCCTGTGGGTACATCAAAGATCTAAACCAGACTGCAGTTTGTAGAGGTTAGGGAGAAGGGCATGATTTCAAACATGGTATAAGAAAAATATAAATAAAAAAAATCTCTTAATCTCTTACTCTGTTGAGTCAAAATGGTGTGATTTTTGGCAATCAACACATCTGCCTTTTGGCTTTAATGTTGTCAACAGAATGATTTTTCTGTTTTTTTTCTTGTAGCCTGCCACAGAGTATGAAGTGGAGCTTTATGCTGTGAAGAATTCTCTTACCAGCCGTCCAGTCAAAGGAGACATCACAACTCCTGACAGTAAGCTATAATCCTGCAACCCTTTTACATTATACCTTTATTTTAAGGGTGCCAAGTCTGCAGATATCTAACACACGTGTTTCTGCCACCATTCTTCAGACATCAGCCCCCCTCGCCGTGTTCGGATCTCCAACTTGAAGGATAGCTCCATAACTCTGACCTGGCGCTCGAAGACTGATGCCATTTCTGGCTTCCTAGTAGAGGCCACACCCACTGTTGGAGGTCATAACCCCATCCTGAAGAACATTCCTTCCGAATCCCGCACCTACACCATCACTGGTACTTAAATAAATCAAACTGCATTTATCTGTAATTATAAATTGTAGCCCTCTTCAGGGGTCTGTTTAGCAAAAAAAAAGTTTTATATTCAGTCATCTAAGCATTGATTTAATGCTTTAATTCCTGTTATGTACAGGTCTACAGCCAGGTACCTCCTACAAGATCAATTTATACACTCTTAATGGGAATGCCCGCAGTGAGCCATTCACCATTGTAGCCACCACAGGTAGCCATTCTGCAAAAAAAAAAAAACTTTATACTTTCATATGACTTTCTGATAACTGCTATCTGCTTATAATTTTTTAAATGATGCATTTGCTTTGGGTCTTGTGTTAGAAAGTTACCTAATTTTTGATGTGTTGGTCTCTCCTCAGCTAAACCAGTGATCAGCCCACCAGCAAATATCCGCTTTACCTCTCTGACCCCAAGCACCATCTCTTTCTCCTGGGAACCTCCCCAAAGCATCATCACAGGATATTACATCACCTACGAGGAAGCTGAAGGCATCCCAAGAGAACTTATCCCAAGACCCCTCGCTGGCCGAACATCTGCCACTATTTCCGGTATTTGTCTTATGTGAACTTTTGCTAGTACTTACTGCTGATTTGCTATTTTATTCTTTTATTTGTCACGTTTGCATTTTTCTATTTTTGTCATTTCTATCTATCTTTATTTTGATCATGATGGTAGTACTGAGTTTCAGTTTAGCTAGTGCCCATTCTTTCACAGCTGTTTTCCATCACCTCAAAACTAAAGGGCTGTATGTTTTTGCTTACAGGTTTGAAGCCAAACACTGAATACGTCATTAAAATTGTTGCTCTAAACAATGCACAAAGAAGCACTGCACTCGTGGGCAAAGCCAGAACCCGTAAGACGCTTTCCTTTTTCATCTGTTCTCAAATTATCATGTGGAACTAACAGACATTAGTGTATCTTTAATTCTAGCTTTGTAATGATAGGACACAATTATATGAAGCACACGGTTACTACATGGCTGCAACAAGGCTTATGACTTGTATACTTTGATTTCTATGCAGTTCAAAAGTTTCTCTGCAGCAATATTTTAATATTAGATTATGAGGCCCTCTGCAGGATATGACATGCTACAGCACCTAATTTCTCTCTGATCTAATTTCTCTCTCTTCTCCTGATAGAAGTGGAAGAGTTTTCCCCTCAGCTTCCAGTGTCTCATCGGCCCAGACCTGGCGTACTGGATGTTCCAAATGAAGAGAACTTGAACAACAATCATGTGCACCTGGTGGGACCAAACAGACATGACACGCTTGGTCAGCAGGGTCAACATGTTTACACAGAATATCAAAGCCTGGGTCTGGCCAACCGTGGGCAGAATCAGCCCCTGGCTCCACACCACGGTGAGCCACTGGTCTACATTCCTCTGCCAGGGCCAGATGGCCACAGAGTGCCAGTGGTGAGGGTGAGTGAGGGCACTTTACCTGGGATCTCCTTTGAGAATCCTTTCAATGAGACAGAACTACCCCAGGAAGCCCAGACACAGACCACCATCACATGGCCAGGAGTGCCACACAGCTCAGAGTATGTGGTGTCCTGCAGTCCCATTACGGAGATTGACGAGCAGAGCTTCCAGGTGAGCATAAAAATATATGTAGTTTCACAGGAAACAATATAAATTCTTTGAAGAAGCTGCAATGATTTAAAACTATTGGAAATTTCCAACATGTAGGATTAACACGTTAATATAACATATAAAAACAGGCTTTTTGAATTTTGGCCAGAATATGTCACTATAGAAATTCTGTTTGTCTCATTCAGATGAATCTTCCTGGCACCTCCACTAGTGCTACATTGATTGGCCTTACTCCAGGAGCCTCCTATAAAATTGTTGTTGAGTCTGTCAATGGAGAGAACAAGGAGAAAGTTCTGGAAGATGTGATTGTTGGCAACACTGGTAAAGCCTGTTGTGTTAAACAACCTATTAAAAAGATCATGAGTTTGTTTCTGATTGTGTCTTAATCTAAATATGTTACAATTTCTAGTTCCAGGACAAGGACCAGGAGCTGGAGTAGTGCCCATAGGCAGGGATGTGTGCTATGACACATTTACTGCCACCTTCCATGAGGTGGGCGCTGAGTGGGAGCGCATGTCCGAGACTGGCTTTAAGCTCTGGTGCAGGTGCCTCGGCCTTGGCAGTGGCCATTTCAGATGTGATTCATCCAGTGAGTGACTGAGCCAGTGCTACTACACTACAAACCCTACACCTCACACTAGCATGGGCAGATAAAAATCACTGGTTAAGCCATATCTATTGCTGTCCTTCAAAGCACAATAATGCAATGTATTTTTTTGACAGACAGAAAAAATGTGACTTAACCATATCTAAACCATATAAAGCATGAAAAATGGTACACTTTGCCATGCTAGCCCCATCTGTCATGTTTGTATCTATCAAACATGATGGTCAGTAAGGAGGTGTTTTCTGTCTCAGATTTGTATTGTCAACCTATAACCAGATGATGCAAAACTCTGAGACTAGCTGCGCCAACAGTGTATGAACGGCGATTGGTCATGGATTGATCTTATGACTGTGTGTATGTTTTGATGGATGAATTCACTCTACAAGGAATCCAAAAACTCAGTCACTGAGCTTAAGGGTTGTTTGAATATGAAGCACAGTGCTCTTTTCTTATGCATGTTCTATCCATTAAACAGAGTGGTGTCATGATAATGGTCATAACTATCGTATTGGGGAGAAATGGGATCGCCAAGCTGAGAACGGCCACGTGATGAGCTGCACCTGTCTGGGCAACGGGAAAGGAGAGTTCAAGTGCGAGCCCCGTAAGTGGATTTACCTTGGCCAGTGGCTTATCACAATCCTGCCAATACAATTTATTATGCAGCTGGATTGGAATGGTGGTGAGAAATCAGAGTGCCAGCTGTTCACTTCAGGACAGAGTCTGTTGTTTTCAGTCCTTTCACTTTTTACCTTAGCAATGCAAAATACCAGTAACATGTAAATTGCTTTTGGTGGTGGTGTAATTAACAGATGTAGGGTTTTAAATTTGGCTATAATTTGCTCAAAATGGTCTCGAAATTGTGTTTCTAGATGAAGCTTCATGTTATGATGAAGGAAAGATGTACAAGGTTGGAGATGAATGGCAGAAAGAGTACCTTGGCAGCATCTGCACCTGCACGTGCTACGGTGGACAGCAGGTGAGTCATGCCTCCCATTGCTTGGCCACCATTTTTATGTTATTATGCTTATGAGATTCTAAAAGTAAATATAGTTATTGCTTTGAATGTGAAGTAGGATTGGTTCTTTCCTGATACAGACCTGCTTGGTTGTCCTTTATTTCGTGACTTAATAGTTTGATCTTAGAGCAGTAGAGTGTAGACTTGTGTAACTAAATGCTGTCTCCTCAGGGCTGGCGTTGTGAGAACTGCCGTCGGCCAGGTGCTGACGTCAACATTGACCTCGTCCAGCCTCCAGTGCACACAGATGTCTATGACCGCTACAGAGAGAACGCCCTACGCAAACTGGTAGGCCTTACTGAATCACCACTTAGTAACCACAAATTATCCATATCTATTCCAACTCTTTGCAGATGATTTGTCTGGGATATTTCCCATGACTGGTAAACATGGAAGGTTATCGTAGAATGGCTCACATTTGCTGACAGTTAGATTTTCAACTATACATATCTGTGGTTGTCAAATTGATGCTAAGACTGCCTCAGTAGAAATCCAATTAATAAATAAAATCATGTGGTCTACTACTACTACTACTACTACTACTACTACTACTAATAATAATAATAATAATAATTATAAAGTTCAACCTCATCACAGTAAGGCTTGACATGAACAGGGAAGCCTTAAGCCCTACCGATGGGAGTTCTCTGGTTTGTTATGGCGCTCAGTCTTACATTCTGAATAATCCCTCCTGTACTTTATTCCTGTTTTACAGAACATCCAGTGTCCCATCGAGTGCCTCAGACCTGACTTGCTAGCAGATGCCCAGAGCCATTCAAAATAATTTTCATTATCTGCAGTGTTTGAGAGGAGTGCCCCCCAGAGACTGTCCTTACTGTATCACTCCTTAGTGCCTTATTTTTCTTCCTTGTCCTGCTGCCTCCACACTGCACACTCAATCCTGATACACCTCACTGTTCCCTAACTAACCAGGACAGGCCCTACTCATCCTCCTCTCGTTCCCCACGCAATAGAGATGCATTAGCACCTCTTAGGGAAACTCCTTCAGTCTGGACAGATTCCTTTCAGTCCTGGAGAGATGTGGAGTTCTTCTAGATTCTGCCCTGTTTTTTGTTTTGTTTATATTCTTCTCACCAGCTGAATCAGCCAAGACCAAAGACTGTATGACTTTTCACTTTTTTGCCGTTGTTGCCATTTGTCAGTAAGACACCATTTCTATTGATGTTGTGATTGATGTTTATGGCCTACATCCATTTTTCTAAGTGGTTCTTTAAAATAATAAGAGACCAATCATTAAGAAGAAATCAAGCACTGTCTTACAATGGACGTCTCTGTGCCTTGTAGGCATTTTATTAATATAATATTGACCCTGTTCTGAATTGGTTGGTTTGAATCTGTGTCCTCTGCTTCCATAAGGAAAGCAATGTATTCATGATGACATACACATTTTAATGTTTTTCATTTGTTATTTATCCCTTTTATCAATGCATTTTTATAGAATGCAATTTTGGATGTACACTTTTCTTTTTATTTTTTGTGATTTAGGTGCCAGTCTTAACTACTGTGGACAAAATACCTTTTTAATAAACTTTTTATATAAATAAATGTTTGTCTTTTTGTCTTGTGGTGCTGTAACACTGGTGCTGAAAAGTAGCTTTTTTGTAAACTGTTTTATAAATTTATGCATTATAAATTCCAAGTCTCCTCTGTGATAACTCTTGCATCAGGGTGGCACTGGAGTCAGACAAATCAAGATAATTTCTTTTCCATCCACTTCCAGGCTTGAAGGAATGATCTAGTGGCTTGTAAATGTAAACCCCACCTGTAGCTGTGTCTTGAACAACACTTTAAATTAGCTTTCCATGTTCTGATTGATCATTTGGTTCCACTATCTAAAGGGCATGTATTGAGGACAGTGTAGAAAAGAACTGATAACAATCTAGTGACATGGGTTAAATGGCATCCTGCTGTATAAAAATGGCCAGCAAACTCATGAGCCGCTAAAAGCAGCTATGGCACGTGTAGATTCCTTTTAAAACATAAGCTCATAACAATTCCAAGGTGATGGTCCCAGTCTTTTAGGTGATCTGAGGTCACTACAGCCAATTAAGTGGCCAGAGACATGTTGAAATTCTTTCTTAGATTATGTTTGGGGAACTAAATGAGCAGAACACAGCAATGTAATTAAAATCATTACTAATTCTTGGGAGGAATCTAGCCATGGGGGTCACAGTCCAGTGACTTCTGTGCCAGTCCCAAGCCCGAATAAATAGAGAGGGTTGCGTCGGGAAGGGCATCCGGCGTAAAACATTGCCAAATTTAACCATGCGAATCGTCAGTACAAATTTCATACCGGATCGGTCGAGGCCCTGGTTAACAACGACCGCCATCGGCGCCGTTGACCTACAGGGCGCCGGTGGAAATTGGGCTACTGTTGGTCAAAGAAGTAGAGGAGGGAGGAGAGTGCACAGACAGAGAGAGAAGAGGAAAGGTAAGAGTGTAGGACTGAGAATAGGAACTCTGATTGTTGGTACTATGACAGGGAAAGGTAGAGAGCTGGCTGATATGATGGAGAGAAGGAAGGTGGATATACTGTGTGTACAGGAGACCAGGTGGAAGGGTAGCAAGGCTTGTAGTATAGGAGCAGGATTCAAGCTGTTTTATTATGGTGTGAATAGTAAGAGAAATGGGGTAGGTGTGGTCCTGAAGGAGGAGTTTGTGAGGAGTGTCAGACAGGGTAATGAGCCTGAAGTTAGAGATTGAAGGGGTGATGTTGAATGTTGTTAGTGGTTATGCCCCACAGGTAGGTTGTGAGTTAGAGGAGAAAGAGAGATTCTGGAGTGAATTAGATGAGGTGATGGAGAGTATTCCCACGGGTGAGAGAGTGGTGATAGGAGCGGATTTTAATGGACATGTTGGTGAGGGGAACACAGGTGATGAGGAGGTGATGGGCAAGTTTGGAGTTAAGGAAAGGAACCTAGAAGGACAGATGATAGTGGACTTTGCTAGGAGGATGGACATGGCTGTGGTTAACACTTATTTTCAGAAGAGGGAGGAGCATAGAGTGACTTACAAGAGTGGAGGTAGGAGAACACAGGTAGACTACATCCTATGTAGAAGAGGCAATCTGAAAGAGATTAGTGACTGTAAAGTGGTAGTGGGAGAGTGTGTAGCCAGACAGCATAGGATGGTGGTGTGTAGGATGACTTTGATGGTCTGTAAGAAGAAGATAGGTCAGAGATAGAGATAGAGAAGAAAACCAAGTGGTGGAAGCTGAAAAAGGAGGAATGTTGTGAGGAATTTAGACAGAAGTTGAGGCAGGCTCTGGGTGGTCAGGTAGTGCTGTCAGCAGAAGTGATCAGGGAGACAGGGAGAAAGGTGCTGGGTGTGTCATCTGGAAGGAGGAAAGAAGATAAGGAGACTTGGTGGTGGAATGAGGAAGTTCAGGATAGTATCCAGAGGAAGAGGTTAGCCAAGAAGAAGTGGGACATGGACAGGACTGAAGAGAATAGACAGGAATACAAGGAGTTACAGCGCAGAGTGAAGAGGGAGGTGTCTAAGGCCAAGCAGAAGGCATATGATAAAATGTACATTTGGTTAGACACTAGAGAAGGACAGAAGGACTTGTACAGCTTAGCTAGGCAGAGGGATTGAGATGGGAAGAATGTGCAGCAAGTTAGAGTTATTAAGGATAGAGATGGAAGGGTGCTCACAAGTGAGGAGAGTGTACAGAGGAGATGGAAGGAGTACTTTGAAGAGCTGATGAATGAGGAAAATGAGAGGGAAAAAAGAGTAGAAGGGGTGAACTCTGTGGAACAGAAAGTAGATAAGATTAGAAAGGATAAAGTCAGGAAGGCTTTGAAGAGGATAAAAAGTGGAAAGGCAGTTGGTCCTGACGATATCCCGGTGGAGGTCTGGAAGTGTCTAGGAGAGGCAGCAGTGGAATTTTTAACTAGTTTGTTCAACAGGGTTTTAGAGAGTGAGAGGATGCCTGAGGAATGGAAAAGAAGTGTGTTAGTGCCGATTTTTAAGAATAAGGGTGATGTGCAGAGTTGCAGCAACTATAGGGGGATAAAGTTGATGAGCCATACAATGAAGCTATGGGAAAGAGTAGTGGAAGCTAGGTTAAGGAAGGAAGTGGAAATTTGTGAGTAGCAGTATGGCTTCATGCCCAGAAAGAGCACAACAGATGCAATTTTTGCTCTGAGAATTTTGATGGAGAAGTATAGGGATGGTCAGAGGGAGTTGCACTGTGTTTGTAGACTTGGAGAAAGTGTATGACAGGGTGCCAAGAGAAGAGCTGTGGTACTGTATGAGGAAGTCAGGAGTAGCAGAGAAGTATGTCAGAGTGGTGCAGGACATGTATGAGAGGAGCAGGACAGTGGTGAGGTGTTCTGTAGGTCAGACAGAGGAGTTCAAAGTGGAGGTGGGACTGCATCAGGGATCAGCTCTGAGCCCCTTCCTGTTTGCAATAGTGATGGACCAGTTGTCAGAGGAGGTCAGACAGGAGTCTCCTTGGACAATGATGTTTGCAGATGACATTGTGATCTGTAGTGAGAGCAGGGAGCAGGTGGAGGAAAACCTGGAGGGGTGGAGGTTTGCGCTGGAGAGAAGAGGCATGAAAACCAGTTGTAGAAAGACTGAGTACATGTGTGTGAATGAAAGAGAGGGAAGTGGAACAGTAAGGTTACAGGGTGAAGAAGTGAAGAAGGTACAGGAGTTTAAGTACTTGGGGTCAACAGTCCAGAGTAATGGAGAGTGTGGGAAAGAGGTGAAGAAGCGAGTGCAGGCAGGTTGGAATGGGTGGAGAAAGGTGTCGGGAGTTCTGTGTGATAGGAAAATATCAGCGAGAATCAAGGGGAAGGTGTACAAGACAGTGGTGAGACCGGCCATGCTGTATGGTTTAGAGACAGTGTCACTGAGGAAGAGACAGGAGTCAGAGCTAGAGGTAGCAGAGCTGAAGATGTTGAGGTTCTCTTTGGGAGTGACAAGATTGGACAGGATTAGGAACGAGTACATCAGAGGGACAGCTCAAGTTGGACGTTTGGGGGACAAAGTTAGGGAGGCCAGATTAAGATGGTTTGGACATGTTCAGAGGAGGGAGAGTGAGTATATTGGTAGGAGAATGTTGGACATGGAGCTGCCAGGCAGGAGGCAAAGAGGAAGGCCAAAGAGGAGGTATATGGATGGAATTAATGAGGATATGAAGCTAGTGGGTGCAAGTGTTGAGGATGCAGAAGATAGGGATAGGTGGAGAGAGATGATTCACTGTTGCGACCCCTGAAGGGAAAAGCCGAAAGAAGAAGAAGAAGAAGAGGAAGACTAATTCTTGGGAGGGGGCACGGTGGCTTAGTGGTTTGCCTCACACCTCCAGGGTTGGGGGTTTGATTCCCACCTCCGCCGTGTGTGTGTGTGTGTGTGTGTGTGTGTGTGGAGTTTGCATGTTCTTCCCGTGCCTCGGGGGTTTCCTCCGGGTACTTTGGTTTCCTCCCCCGGTCCAAAGACATGCGTGGTAGGTTGATTGGCATTTCTAAAATTGTCCGTAGTGTGTGATTGTTACGGCCGGTAGTGTCCGGCAGGATATAACAGACCCAAACGCGAAGCTCGACATGGACAGGGGTTTATTAAACATAACACATAAACAAACATGAACCACGACACTACATTCGGCCTACATACAAACGAGGACTAGCAACCAAAGCAGACACAGACAGGACTATAAATAGGAAACATAATCATGGACACATTAGGCACAGGTGATCATTCATCAAGACACAATAGGATAGGGCGGGGCTTAACAACAACAACAACAACACATGGCCGAACATAAACAAAACCACACATGACAAGACAAAACCCTGCTAAGAGCCCCCTAGTGGTCTAACCTCAGCCCCGCTACCCGTAACAGTGATTGCATGAGTGAATGAGAGTGTGTGTGTGCCCTGCGATGGGTTGGCACTCTGTCCAGGGTGTATCCTGCCTTGATGCCCAATGACACCTGAGATAGGCACAGGCTCCCCGTGACCCGAGAATAGTTCGGATAAGTGGTAGACAATGAATGAATAATTCTTGGGAGAGGATATGAGTCCTTCTTGGTCACGCTATTAAGGCATGAGTAGCCAGTACAGTCAACATTTGGCAGATGACCTTATCCAGATCAATTTATAGAAGTGCAGTATTGCGGTGTGTTGAATGCTTTGTGTTTGCTTTTTTTTTTTTTTTTTTTGCAGAGGACTACAGGAGCTGCTCAGCAAACTTAGGAGAAACAGCATGAACAATTGTTTCAGCTGTGGTGCATATGTGGTAGCTTAGTGGTTAAGGCACTGGATTATTTTTTGGAGGGATATCAGTTGCTCAGTTGTCTAAAATGAGATAAACATGTGTCATACCTGCTTTATAAGGACATCTGCTAAATCAAAGAGAATTTCCAAATATTACTAGAGCACAAGCTATTCCAAACAGGATCAACAAGCATGGGGACAGATGGAGGGTAATGTAGCAGAAACCATTCATTACCCTGAAAATTAAGGAAGGTAGAGTGACATTTTAAAAAGAACATGCTGTTGTTGGATAAAACTTATAGAAACAGAGAAACTTAGAGGAAACTATTATAGAAACATAGTCCATGCCGAGATGTTGTCCTGAAGTTCCTACAAAATATAAGATGGCAAACAATATCATAGAACATTGTAACTGTAATCTTCAATTAAGCCACTACTGAGTATTGACTATTTTTGTCAATGTGGACTAAATATTATTTTTTAAATTTATGGGAAATATTTTGCTTGAAAAGTACCTTCAGATATCTTTGTTTAAATAAATGCCATTGGATTTGAGATGTTGATTTCTAACAGTGAAATTTATACATTTGTAAGTGTGGCTTAAACACTTTTTGGGGCCACCAAGTGTGTGTGTGTGTGTGTGTGTGTGTGTGTGTGTGTGTGTGTGTGTGTGTGTGTGTGTGTGTGTGTGTGTGTGTGTCTGTGTGTGTGAGCGTGTGTTAGCTGTATATCTCTGAGGTATTGAAATTTCATTGAAATTAATTAAATAAAATTAATTCAACACTCTTTCATTACATACATTCTTATACAGTAGATGCACTGGCTGGAGGAATCTTCACTGCTCATATGCTGATGATCCTTTTCTTTTTCTTTTAGAGGCAAATCTAAATCCAAATGAATTGTAGTCCAGTTCCACTTCACTTCTGAACTGCAGAAAAGAAGGAAATTCTGGTTTGCAGAAGAAAAGCTGCAGCCAGCATTTCTTGATGATGATGTAGGACATTTCGCATTATCACCTACATCAGTGGTGTACGTAAGTACACTCCTACAGTACCAGCATTATCTTTCCAGCATTGTACTCATTTATAAAGAAGTTTATTATAGACTGAGATATTATACTTCAATTATATACGCATAATCAAGTAACAATGCTGGAAATATAGAGCATAAAGAGAGAGAATGAATTTAAGAGTGACTCTCTTAAACTCTATTTTTATATATTTGTATAGGTAATAATCAGTTCATTATCACTCCTGTTTCTTATTTAACTATAAAACATTGTTTCTGTCAGATTGCTTTCCAAAAAATATTAAAGAAGCCAAACTGAACAGTATTTTAAATAACCCTTGACATAAAATCTTCAGATGTCTGTGCAAGAACTGGAAATGCAAGCACCATAATATTGCAACAGGGGGCAGAATTGCCTTTCACTTCCTTAGCTGTATAAGCTTTTATGATATCTGTAGGTCACTTGCAGCAGGTACTGTCATGTGATTATATATTTTATTTTACACACTTCTTGCATTTGTATTTAAACCAAATAATAATATTATAATATCTATAATATTATCATAATGAAATATAACATATATATATATATATATATATATATATATATATATATTCTCATACTCCAGTGAATCTCAATATTACATGCATATATTCTATAAAACTCTCTAAAAACATTTTAGTACATTAATTCATAATGTTGCACATGGTTTTGCTCATACAAATGAGGTGACAAGAGGCACATGTATATTTTAAATTTATGTATAGATTATGTACATTTCCAAATGGTAAGTAATGGAAAAAAAAAAAAAATTTTAATATTAGGCTCAATGTCCTGTGCGACAGTATGTAGTAGATGAGTCACAGATTTTCTTTTTTTTTTGTCAAAAACAATATTTATTCTAGAGTATTTATAGTATTTATTTATGTCAAAATGCAGTGTTGAAGAAAAATTACACAATTGTTTATGTACACTGAAAAGCTAGCTCTCAGTCCTGGTCCCAAGCAGGGACAAAATGGGAGGGTTGTGTCAGTAAGAGCATCCGGCGTAAAATCTGTGTTAAATCAAAATATGTGGACCAGATGATCTGCTGTGCTGACCTCGAACAGTGAGCAGCCAAAACAACAACAACACAATAGTTTATGTAAATTGTCTAGTAAGACTACCACTAATTAAACTGTAACAGTGCAGTAACACTGAAGTTCAAGAGAGCTTAGAAAAAGAAATCAGAAAGAGAAAAATGATCACTGTGAATGTCATTGTGTCATTACAAATGTTCTAAAACATGTACGATGTTATACTTATGCTTTCTTCTATCATATGTCTTATACATGGTTTTGATCCACTGTTGCGGTCTGTGTTTAAAAATGAGCAATATTGCTATTGAAGCTGTGGCCCCTGAACTTTTATTGCCTGGTAAAATCAATTTTCTCTTTGTTTTAGTCCTAGGGGTCCTGAAGTCTCTAACTTTTCTTATTACCTCTCTTTACTTTTAGATTACAAGTACAACCTTCAGAATCACCGTACTGACCTCTGATCACCAGTAAAGCCAAAATGTCATCATCAGTTTCATCTGTCACTCAATATATTTATCAGGTATTTTGCAAGTTATTTATCATTTTGTGCACTTTCAGAATAATACAGTAGTTCTAGCTGGGATGGGCAAATCTTTTCTATATGAATGTGCATCTTTTTGTGCATCTTAGACTGTGCCTTTAAAACATTATACATTTTATATATATATATATATATATATATATATATATATATATATATATATATATAATTTTTTTTTAACTTTATTAACAGTACATTTTAAATGTTTTCATATAATATAAAAAATTAAAAAATAAAAAAATAAAATATATATATATATAATAATATATATATATATATATATATATATATATATATATATATATATATATATATATATATATATATATATATATATATAGTATTATTATTATTATTATTAACAGTATATTTTAAATGTTTTCATAAAATATTTTTTCTAACTTTATTTTGAATGAAAAGATTAAAATTCACCCATTTTCTCCAAAACTGTAAAAATACCAATGTCCTGGTTACAAATGCAGGAACAGAAAGTGTGTTACATAATATAAATCACCTGTACCTGGATATCAAGCTGGGGCATTAAGACGTTAACTCAAAAATCCTTAAAATACAGAGAAGGAAAATAATGTGCATTTTTACCAAAAAAATTCTATTATTTCTATGGAAATAATCAGCCGTCTAACACTTGCATTCTAGTTTTATTGTTGTTCTCACCTCGATAGCACATAATTGCCTCATTCAGAGAACATTTCAAATACACACTCCCCACTGTGCACGACTGGAGCATTTCTTTTTGAATCTTATAATTTCCTGTGCTTTTGCAGAGATTCAGGCATTGTAACGAAACTACGGTGTATATGAATGGGTTTGGGTCTGCTGTGTGTTACTGGACCTGGTCCAGTTTATCAATTTAGCTCAAATTCACCTGGGCTGGAGTCAGATGAGGTGGAGCCTGAATCTGAATGTGAATCCCAGCAGGTAGAGTGCTTATTATTTAAAAAAAAGTGCTATTTCAGTTTAATTGGAGAAAGTTATTTCTTTGGCAAGCCCTGATTTAACTATATCCCATTTGTCCCCTGCAGTTCTAAAAGTCTTATTAAAGTGCTGTGAAAAATTCTCTGATTATAATTACAGAGAGATTATTGCTCTCATTCTGTTATACTTTGATTGTAAGTTTAAATGTATGCTGTGCTGTACAATATTTAATCTAAAATACATGATATAATAAGCCAACATTGTGTTATATTCTGATTTTTGATAATAATCTTTGAGTTATTATCTGTCTAAGGGATGACGCAAAAGCTAAGGGAGAGTTTTGTTGCTTATAAGCTAGTAGTTTTGAAAGCCTTACCATTTCTACTCAGCAACAGAATAATGCAGGATACTGTTAATATATTAGATATTACTATATTAACATAATAATTGCTGAACAACTGTGCATTTATCTTATCTTAGAATTTACCCTGTTGTTTTAGACATAGTCAAAGTGAATCCAGCTCTCTGACAAAAGAGGTTGTGATGCGCTCTGTGCCCTGCAGTGTCTCACTGTAAAAGAGTTCTAATAAATTACACATGGAGAAGTCTGGAGGCTGGCAGGTTTTCTCCCTTGGCTGGCGATTTACTGCCTTCTGCCTGTGTAAATCAATCTGTGTAGCATCGGCAGGAACCACACTCTCCCCCACTGTGACACACACAGCTACTTACTGTCACATGCTCTGTGATATATATATAGGAGACCAAATATTTAATTTGGCAAAGCATTCCGAAACCAGAAAAGAAGGGTTTTATAAATACACAAATCAATAAAACGCAGACGTGATCATCTCCAGTCATGCTTTTGTTAAGAGGATAAAAATGATTTAGTATATATTTTTAAAATATAAATACTTTGCAATGGCAAAATACAAAGTGGTATTATTTGAGTACATTAGTGTTCAGTTTTGGTTTGATATATTGAACTGAAAAACATTTTTTGCATATTATTGTGTATTTTTGTTTGCTCTTGTATCACCACTAGATGGTAATGTTATCCAGAGAGAGAGAGAGCGAGAGAGGGGGGGGGGGGAATGTGTGTGTGTGCGTGTGTGTTTCTGTCTTTATATCTTGAAGGAAACCAAATGTCTGCACAAGTATATGAATATTGGTAACACTTTCAACAACAGTACATGAATAATCAATGCACTAATACATGGATTACTTAAATTTAAACTAATGATGAGTACTAATCATGAAATAATGAAGAGCTCACCTTAACTTCAACATGTGTGTGTAATACATTATTAGAATCAATACCTTGATACGTGTTTATACACAGGGGTCAATTAAATCACACATGCTCTATCTAAAACCAAAACACCAGAAAATAATCTTATAGAACTTGCTTTAAATGTTATTAGATAATAGTGTCTGCTAAATGAACAAATGTTACTGTATTCATTTCACTCTTGTGGGTGAAGGAGCAGAGCCCCGGGCCTGAGCCACCCAGGGCATGTAATAGTACTACAATGGGATTTAAAGAGAAATGGATGAGGGTTTTTTTTGTTTTTTTATTAGTGTGTCCTTGTTGAACCTAGCTCTTTATTAGTTTCTGATTAGTACATTCCTTAACTCATTATTAGTTCATATTTAATGAAGTATTAATTCAGGCACTTGGGTAGGATTGTTCATGTACTCTTATTGTATATCTGACAGCGTCTTGTGAAAATATGACCAATAAAAATGCTTTTTTTTCAAGAAATATTGTTTCCTTTTGGTTACTGATGTTTAGGTTACAGTTAGAATTAGGTGTAGCAGAGTATTAATTAGCCACATTAAAATTGAAGGACGGTGGAAGGTCCTCACAAGGACAATAAGTCAAACGTCTTCATGTCTGTGTGTGTTTGTGTGTCACTACAAAATGACATAGTTTCACACTTCTTACAGCTATCACAGCTACAGTGTTAACACAGCCATACTGTTTCAAGTTATACATCAAGACAACTATAAAAACATTCCAAGCTGTTTAAAACATAAGTATTGCATCAGTCCACTGATCTCCACTTACCCGTGATGTCATACGGTAAAAGACTCAAGCCCTGCCTGTTGTTTTTTAAAGTGGCTTTAATTGCTTTCATCCATCTTCTGTGCTGAGAGGAAAGGTTCAGAATGGACTCCATTTCACACTGCGTGCACTTCTTGTAATAAGCCAGAGCCAGCAGGTGTGAAATATTTCTGTTTGACCATGTTTTATTTTATGATTATTGCATTGTGCATTCATTTAGCGATCTCTCCGTGCTGTTGATGAAACTTATAAGTGAATTCACTTGAACTCCTTTTTCTTTTAGAGGCCAAATGGACTTGTGCTAAGGCAGAATTATGTGACATTTCTTGCATCAAGAATTATATGAGATCATCTGGCTTATACAGAAGGTTAACAACTCAAATAAGCTCCAGTAGAAGATGGACATTTTTTTCTTTTATGAAAGCGGTGGAACAGAAAGGTTCCATTACATTACCCGGCTCATGCGGCGCTACCCATCTGCACAAGATTGTTCCACAGGAAAGTCTTATTCACTTTTAGATTTCTATTTTTTTCTAGCCTAGCCATATACTGAGATTTATGCTGTAGAATATGGACTGCTAAAGTTTCATCTGGCACCGCGTGAATTTATTCAGCGCTCACTGCTATCCTTCTCACCATGTGCAATGCACAGACACGACTCATATAGTCATATAGCAAAGTATGGAAGCCATTTTTCCACAACATCATGGATGTCAGCTAAGAGTGTGTGTGTGTGTGTGTGTGTGTGTGTGTGTACACACGTTCTGGCCATCTGAGAAATGTGTCAGTTGGACTCTCTCGACTCTCTCTCCTGTCTCCCCAGATTGCAGCACAGACTGTTAGACATTAACATATTCATGCAACGTTTCCATTCCTCTTCACAAAGTCATAATGAAACATGTACGAAGCTATTATCTGAAGGAATCTCCCCTATAATGAAAAGAAGCACCATGAAAATGGGGTCTTTTTTTCCCTTCTAACATTTTGGTTGGATCCATCTCTTTGTTGATTCTGCTTTTGTGTAGGACAATGAGCGATGTGCTGATCTCATGGCTATAGCCCCTTCTTCAATCTCTCCTCAGCACGCAGACGGGTCGACAGGAAATGAAGGAAGCGCTTTGACTCTCACACACTCAAACTCTTTCTGACCTCTGTTCAGATGGAACTCTGTATTTATTTTGCTGTGAGGAAGGGAGGTGGTGTATCAGTACAGACTGAGAAAACTCTCAACCCATTAAGCATTTAATAGGTTAATGTGTTGAGAGAGGAAAGCAAGCACAGACATCCTATGGACAAACATCCAAAACAGAGCTTCATCAATCACACTCCATAGATAAGCAGCACAGAAAGCTACAGTCTGTAGACTAAAATGAAACGGCTGCACTTGATGAGCTTTCAGGACAGCTATAGAAACATGAAAATCTTTTAACTTGCTAAAAAAATGCCACAGAGATTGAAGAGACAAAATTGAATTCACAAAGGGCCTTGAAGAAATGTTTAACTAATATTGGTGTGAGCTTTAGGATTTGTGAATATGTATTGTCTTACATGAATAAATGCAAGAAATGCAGCTCATCAGTCTACTGCAAGAAGAAGAAGAAGAAGAAGAAGAAGAAGAAGAAGAAGAAGAAGAGGAGAAAGAGGAAGAAGAAGAGAATAGAAAGAAGACACTACCCCAGCGTAAGAAGAAGAAGAAGAAGAAGAAGAAGAAGAAGAAGAAGAAGAAGAGAATAGAAAGAAGACACCCACCCAGCTTATTGTTCAAGAAGAAGAAGAAAAATAGAAGAACAAGAAACCCACCCTAGCTTATTGTTCTACTGTTCAAGAAGAAGAAGAAGAAACCCACCCTAGCGTATCGTTTTACTGTCAAAGAAGAAGAAGAAGAAGAAACCCACCCCAGCTTATTGTTCTACTGTTCAAGAAGAAGAAGAAGAAGAAGACACCCATCCAATCTTATTGTCCTACTGTTCTAGAAAAGCTCTAGTTTTTTTTATATATATATATATATATGTATGTATCCATGTAATAGCAAACATTAGTATAAAAAAGAAACCCTATGCCATAAAATTAACATAACAATATTGTAAAACATGGGGTGGTAGATGTCATATCCTGTCATGATTTGTTATAATATTGTATGCCAGTTGTATAGCAGTGTCATTTTACAATTACTCGTAGTTGTCATTCTAGCTGCTATGATATTTCAGCCTATGACAGCTCAGTTTTGATCTTCAAGTGTGCTCTAGTTACCATTATTTATTATGTTCCATTTACTGCTTGAATATTTATTACATCAAAGTTATTGTGCTATGTGCCTCATGAGAAATAAAAAATGGCATCATAACAGACCAAATAAGTATTATATCCTCTCTAACCTTATTAGCTACTTGTTAGGTGACTTCTTTTATATAATAAAGTCTATGGCAGTATCATAAACCGTTATCTTCCTCTGTTCTTCTCACATTTAATTAAAACATTTCCATACTGTTGCCTATAAATAGTTCCTTTCTTTGTAAATACATTTCATTTAGGCCCATTATTTTCATCTAGCAGTCTTTTATGCTTGTTGTCATGGTTACAGTCCAACTAGTCATGTTTCTGTCAGTCTTATGTTGCACAGTTCGAGGGAAAGTGTTGCCAAAAGCACTACAGTGATGTGGTCAGAGCCTAATTAAAAGGAAAAAGAAAAAAAAAAAACATGGTATGTTAATATACATGTAGAACATTATACACTCTATAAAAAGGGTTACATCTATAAGCCTTAAGAGTTTTTTCCCTGTCACTCTCAGAAAGGTTTTATGTTCATTATTCGTGTTATAAAGCTTAAATCCTGTAAGTATCAAACTATTCCATATAGAACCCTTTAAGGATTCTTTTTTTATTCTAAGTTCAGAATTTTTCAGCACTGAACATGTCGTTCATCTAAAAGTGGCTCATGAAAGTGATAGTAGACTCTCTTCTGTATTTCTGTTCCACATTTCCAATGTCCTGTCCTTATTATGGCATTTGCCGACTACGTTACTTGTTTTTTTTCTCCCACAAGTGTCAAATAAATTCTTATAAATTACACACATAGCCTGTAATTTTATTACCAACACATTCCAACCGTGATTGTGGGTGTAATGAGCAATATTAGATTTTCTTATTTATATTAAAATCTAATCTCACTTTCACCTTAGGGGAAAAACCCTGCTCTCTAATCTCTAACCCTTCCAAATCTGTGCACTCTGACACTGAGAGAGCAGCTTGATCGCCCTTATACCATCAGGCCCTTAAACTGCTGATGAGCTTTGAAGGTAAATTAGCATTTAGACAAACCAGTGGCCCCAGACATAGCTGTCTCACTCGTTAACCTGCATCTAAATAGCTGTTTGGCTCCTGTGTGGACTTGCTATAAAACAGACTGTTGGCGTGATGGATTTTGGTTTAATTTGGTGTCTGGGACAGTGCAGCATCTTTAGCCCTTTCACTACTCTAACTTTTCCTTTCCATCTGACATTCATCTCCCTCCTGTGCCTGAATACAAATACAGAAATCAGTCTACTTTATGGATGAAGCCTCTGACATTCCTAACACTGCACACAATCTTATTAAACAGCTTTCCTCCGTGCCGAGAAATGAGCTGGGTTAAACAAATGGTCACATTGTTGTTGTAGCTTCACTGCCAAATTATTAATAAAAAGCCGCTGTGTAAGGCAGAACCTGGCTGTGATGCTAATGATGGGTACTAAGAATGATCTCTCACCGTGTCACTCAGTATTACAGGGATAAATGATTATTACTATGTTTTACAGCCCCTTTCCCGTCAGTCAGCCTACACCACTAGAAGAGTGAGGAGCACACCGGCTGTCTGCTGTTAGGATAACATCTCGTTACGCATTTTTAATTTAGTTCTGCTCATTCATTAAAACCAGAGAAGAGCGAACAAAGACAGGCAATTAAAACCAGCATGGTGGATGTAGTCGTTATTCTGCTCATCTTTAATTCACCTGAAACAAAAATAATTAGAATGTGATATTAAAAATGAAAAGATAAAAAAAACAAAAATGTCTGTCAAGCGCACACAGATAGACAGGGAAGTTAGTTTTCCTCTCTCCAGGGAGAAAAATAAACTATCACTGATACAGGTGTCACTGTAGCAGTACAGATGGATGAAGAATTTGTGCAATACAAAGCTTATAGATAAACACAGCCTTCTTTATAGAAATGGCCCCGACCCTCTCCTTGTCTCTTATACTGAAGTAAATGTTTCATTCAGGTTTCATTCGTTTTGGTCTTCTGTGGGACCAAGTGCAACAGCATCATATATGGATCTAAGAAAAACACACAGAATGATATGAAGAAGCAAGGCCAGGGCTGATTTCTTACTAGCCCAGACTGTAGATTCATGCAGCTTACCTGTGAAAGTCATGGCAAACTATTCCACAGAGAGAAACATCCCATAGATTTGATCTGTATTTTTTACTCATATATCCAGAACATATCATCAGCATTGGCTGAGAAGGTACTTGTGAAATACAGTCCTTCATGTAACAAACATAAATAAAGATATTTACTCTATCATGCAATGTCACTAAAAGCTTTCCATTTTAACTGTCTAATCAAAGTACAATTTTAAATGAAAGGGTTCGAACAGAACAAACCCACTAAACCTGACATTAACTGCTAAACAGTTTTTAAATTACAGAATGAAATTAAAATGTCAACATTAGATCTGCATTAGGAATTGGCTGATACTAAGAGCTCTGCAGAGAGTGCTGCGCTTCAGTTGAGCACATCCCCGGGTTTGCTCTCCCCTCTCTGCATGACATCTACGCCAGGCGATGCAGTACCAGAGCTGCTAAAATCATTAAGGTCTCCAGTCTGTTCAGCCTGTTGCAATCAGGCAAGCGCTTCCATAGTCTGATGCCTAAAACTGAGAGTCTCAGAAGGAGCTTCTAGACCTTACAGATCCTTTAGTTCTCCATAAAGCTTCTGTCACTCCACTGACACTCTGTACACTGCACTTTTTACTGTTTCTACATGCAAAACATCTCTCCATTTTGTACATGACTTTTGCAAATTCTGTACTGTTACTACAAGTAATATGATTGCACATCAATATTCTATTTCTTTCATATTAATTCCATTATTCCTATTTCTTCTTGTTATTCTCAATGTTTTCTTTTTAATTTTTAGTTTAGTTTTGTTTGTTTTTTTAATTAGTTTATGTATCTGTATATGCACAGGAGAAGGAGTGGGCAGGTTTTCATTTCAAGTTGTATACTGGATAACTGTGTATATGACAAATAAAATCTTGAATCTTAAATCTTGGTATCATTATCATGTCTAAAATAATGGTCCTGATACTGTCCCCCTTTACAGTATCATGTTTCTATTATTCACCCCTAAGAGAAAGGCTAGCATTTTCCTCAGAGTGACCAATAGGTGGACACAGTGGGATGTTCTGCTATAATTCACTCCCTTAGGGATTTGCTTGTTTTCCCCAGTTTATCTTTTCATCGTTTTCTCAGTGTAAGGATTTAATAGGTTGTGTGTGTGCTTTCTGATCTCTAGAGTAAAAGATTTCAGGTGGTAAATTAAAGCAAAGAGTGGATTCTTTATAAAGCCCACAGAAGCCCTCAAAACAGGTTTCTTCTGTACAGTCAAGCTGAGTTCTTCTCCCATAAGACTTACACACTGTGTGGCAGTTCTGTCTCTCTATGTGAACACTGAAAGCAAAATGAGGCTACCTTATTCTTCACTTTCTGCTCCTATTTCCTCTGGCTTTCTCTCTACAGTAAGCTAGTTTTTGTTAAAAGTCTAATGCATTCTTGTCTGTGTACGTGTGTGTGTGTGTGTGTGTGTGTGTGTGTGTGTGTCTGTGTGTGTGTGTGTGTGTGTGTGTGTGTGTGTGTGTGTGTGTGTGTGTGTGTGTGTGTGTGTGTGTGTGTTGTGAATAGTATGGCTCTTCGCATCTGGAAGTGATTCTTTCTGCATTGCGCAAAAAGGCTGTTTATCTCTAGCACTCACCACAAAAACAGACCCAGAAATTTGCAGCCATTTTCTGCCATTTTGCCATTAACAAATTTTTACTCATCGCAATGATGTTAGATTTGTGCAACAGTAGAGCTGAGTTTTTCATTGCCATGAAGTTACTCCATGGACTGCATCATCACCAATACGATCTTTGACAGTGTTAATGTCAAAACCCATTCTAGCATGAGCAACATGTGGCAGGCTGTCTTTTCAGAGAAATGCTCCAACCATCAACTGCACGCTTGTCGCCGAGCCCCATCTGTAGAGCACTAGCGTATGCTCCTCCCCTGGTTCTGGAGTCACTAATTTTACTATGTGCCCTCAAACTGTCCCTCTATAGCACGCCTCAGCGGAGAGTGAGTATAGTGTTGAAGTGCTTCTAATGGAGCAAAGAAATGGACAACATTTTTTCTTGAACTCAGGGCCAGGGTGGAAATACACCAGGGTTTTGACATGTCTGCAGAGGCCTGACTGTGTGACAGGGCCGTGAAGGAGCAAAGAGTTCACGCAGTGGGCTTTGAGACCCTGCGGCCCAGCCTGTCATTCACACTGATGCCACACAAAGCCAATAATTACTTTTTCAAACCCACAGGGAGACTGTCTTCTTGCCATTGCAACACACACACACACACACACACACACACACACACACACACACACACACACACACACACACACACACACACACACACACACACACACACACACACACACACACACATATATTACTCTGGGCACATAATAAAATACACCCACCTTATTGGCGCACTTTGTAGGCATACAATTATTCACTGTAGCCCATCTGTTGACATGTACCATTTACGAGCCCCCTCTATCTCATCCATCAATGAAAAGTGACCACTGTAGGACTGCTGACCGCATATTATTTGCTTGGAGGACCATTCTCAGTACAGCAGTGACCCTGACATTACAGTGTGTGTTATGGTAGTGTGTCATAAACAGTAGCATTACTGAATTGTTTAAAAAACTGTTTAAGTTTCACCAATATTACTAACAGCGGTGCTGTAGTCAGAAACCGACACCTAGAATGAGCTAAAGAAGAATTAACATATATTGTCCATAAAAAATAAGCTTAAGTGTCTAACTTTACATCTTCCAACATGGTCCAACATGTGCTGTGTCTGATACTTGTATTCTGGCACCACATACACTATCATGTAAGTGCCATTACTGTGCTGAAAAATGTCCTACATCCAAATAATGTGTGCTTATTTGTGCATCCTTTCTGTTAATGCTTGTTGACAAAATGTGGACTACAATCCACTGGGTTCCCCATTTTAATTTCTTTCTCACCTAACATGCTGGGTTTTTTTTCTATTTCTGGGTTTCTTGCATGTATGCATTCTTCATTACACCTTCACAGACAAATATAGCCTCTGCTCTGTGGCTTTGTTGAAATCATTTTACAAAATTTTTCATCTTTCACAACTCTAATTCAAACCACATTCCAGCACATTTTCACATGATGCTGAATACTCAAGAGCTTACATAGACTGATGAAGAGGGTGTAAATCAGAGGTGTTGGGTTGGGTGTTATTTTTGCACGCCTTTAAAAAAATCTAATTTAATGTAATTATATATTATATATATATATGTATATATATATATATATATATATATATATATATATATATATATATATATATATATATATATATAGAGAGAGAGAGAGAGAGAGAGAGTCCAACCATCACTCCCATATGTGATTTTTTAATTCCAAGATTTCCCCATTCCAGACTTAGTGACCTCTTTGCTGTTATAGTAACCTGGGAAGCCTTTCCACTAGATTTTGCACCATGGTTGTGGGAATTTCTGATTATTCAGCCACAAGAGCATTAATAAGGTCAGGCTCTGATGTCAGATGAGGAGGCCTGGGGTGCAGTCAGTGTTCCAGTTCATCCCAAAGGTGTTCAGTGTTCAGTGGGTTCTTTCACTTCAATTTGGCAAACAGTTTTTATGGACCTTTCATTGCGCCCAAGGGCATTGTCATGCTGTAACAGAGTCAGGCCCCTTAGTCCTAATGAATGGAAATCTTTGAAGCTACAGCATACAAAGGAATCTAGGCAATTGAGCGCCTCCAACATTGTGGCAACAGTTTGGGGAAGCAACACATATGGGTGTGATGATCAGGTGTCCACAAACATTTGGCCATATAATGTAAAATACATAGAGAATAATCAAAGAGCTGGAAGCATGTATTTCCTTTTTCTCCCTTCTTTCTTGTTTTACATCTTTATAGGTCTGTACACTGGGTGATTACAGGATCTGGATTTGGAATCAAACACTGAATGATTTTTAGACACTTGTGTGCACAGCAGGAGCTGATTTTGCAGACAGAGATTAAGTTTATACCTTTAGGCTTAAATTAGTGTCATCTGCCATATCCTACTGCCATTTCAATACTAATCTTAAGGATTTTATGCTGTAATCTGTAATCTGCCTCACCTACTCAGAACACCACGGTTCTCAGCAGCACATCTTTGAGCTTTTTGTCTCTGATGTACACCAGTCACAGTGCAGGTTCAGCAGCCACTTTAACTGGAGATTGTGTATTAGGCAGCTGATGCTCATGTCAGCAGTCTGACAGCTTTTGAGACCTGCAGTCCGATGACACAGCTCACACAGAAGAAGCCCTGCGGCTGTTTGTGTCTTGCTCTATTAGTCCTGCTTCCCTCAAAGCCTATCCTTAAGCAAAGAATCTCATCTGTAGCCTTCTTGAGTTCTGAATGCCTTTGTGGCTTGACACGCATGCCTTGTTCATAGTGCTTGTGAAATCTCAGCAAACACATTGATTTCTGGCAGTTGGCAACCTAGCCTATGAGAGAGATTAGGTTTGTGGTGGTGGTTGTTATGTGTGTGTGTGCATGTGTGTGTGAGAGAGAGAGCATGTGCATACTGGGGGTATATGTGTGTTTCTATAGAGAGGGTGCCGATATTATTGCATTTTAATGATTTTGTTAACCAATATGAGTTTGTGTGTGTGTGTGTGTGTGTGTGTGTGTGTGTGTGTGTGTGTGTGTGTGTGTGTGTGTGTGTGTGTTGAATGAATGCTATGTTTATGCTGCAGTGGTATTGCAATGGACCACATACGTGTAAGAGATTCAGTTTGACTTCACATGCTGCAGTAAAGCTATAGAAGAATACACTTTAGTGGTAATGAAACACACATTCCTGCACACATATCCATCAAATGAGACCCTCCTCTGTTCTTCTCTCCATGCTTAAACTCATACACACAATCCCTCAACAGCTGGAGAATGACTTAAAGTCATAAAAAAAAAAGCCACACTGTTCCTCTGTTGTTTTAATGGTGGTTCACTGAGGAAGAAATGCTGTGAGGTAGGCGACTGTATTATTCAATGACTAATCCATTGTTACTGAACTCAGGTGGAGAAAATGGCACTGAGTTCTGGGAACTGAGTTCCCAGTACTGGGAGGGAGGGAGGGAGGGAGGGAGGGAGGAAGGAAGGAAGGAAGGAAGGAAGGAAGGAAGGAAGGAAGGAAGGAAGGAAGGAAGGAAGGAAGGAAAGGTATATTATAAACTGCTTATAAAAGAGTTTATGCCTGTTTTCTAAATTGTCTTCCTGTTTTTGTTGTCTTGTCACTAAGTGCTAAGCAGCTACAAAGGTTTTGTGTACTTTGTGTACTTCACTCAATGTACTACAAATCTAGTCACATGACCTGTCAGATGATCCTCTACCTTGTTCTCATTCCCAGGATTTCTAAATAGAGCCACATGTTCCCAGTTAGGACACTCGACATGAAAAACCCAGACACTGAATCATCAAGCTATTACCAGAGATTCAGAAAAGTAACTACTCTGAACAAGGAGCTAAAACTGCACAAACCTTCTTTCTCACTCCTTTCTCCTCTGAGCTAGCTCTCACATCAAAAAGCCATTTGAGAGCACTGCCTTTTTATCTTTGTGTGTATTTCTCATGGCAGGCCTCCTCACATATGGAAGTGATTTTGAAGAACAGGAGGCAGACCTTGATTACATATTTTGACATTTTTTGGGCTTAATTTTTTTTTTTTTTTTTTTTGAAAGATGCATGTTTATGAGACCCAGCAATTCCACTCTGTCATCTCAAAGAACAGACATCAATCTCATGGCTATGAAGGGACACTTCAGCAGGGATCAAAGCAGACAAATGCTCAACCCTTGACTAGCCACTCTTAAAGCAGCGTCCTCTTCTGTAAATTCTATAAATTCTGTGTTCCTAAAGCACTCACAGTGATGCACAAGATCACAGGTATAGCCACTTTCGAGCACTGATACACTCCTCTCTTGTGTGCAATAGTCAGGCGAGTCAGACATCCTTGAAGATGAGTGGTAGCATGACCCATAAATCTCAACATCAGTCAAAAAAGGTTCTCAAGAGCTCTCTATTTATCACTGAGATGACACTAAAACACTTCTGATGCCATTTGCATACTCCCTTACACATTGAGTGTTGATATCATGCTGCTACATTAAGAATCCTAAAGAGGATACAATTCATAAGTCTAATACATGATACATCTTCTTAAGTTCACCATGTTACATTTTAAGATGCAAGATTTTTTGAAAAGTAAAATAATTAATCTTTTTTACAGGATATGTGCTGCCTTTCCCATGGGAGTGATTGTGTTCTAAAGGCTTCTTAGTACAAGGCGTGACTTGACTGGTAATGTCCAGATTAATTCACGTTCATTTGCATGGACTTCACTCCCAGACAGGTGCCAAACCAGTTCCCAGGCTCATCCGAAGGCCTGTATCAATTCTTCAGCTTCCCTCAAACGTTCCCAGGGGACTGTGGATAAAAGCTATAGATGTAAACTTGCTGACTGAGGTTATTAAATGCATGTCAGGGCCAGACGCAAAGTTATTGATAGTGCTTCATTAATCATTGGGTGCGCGTACTGAGTATCCGTAACAGATGATGCCAGCTCTGATGAATCTATAATGCTGCAGTGAGGTGGTTGAGTGTGAAATCTTATGACTGACAGATCAAAGCCTGCTTGGTGCTTGCGTGAGAGGGTGTAGAGAACTTAAATGTGGGGAAAAAACAGAGTATAGATTTTCACTAGGAGCCTGAAGGTCATGTTTAATATATATTATATAAAACCAGCTTTTCCAGCTGTGAGGCAAATCACAAGTTTATATCAATAGCCTCATTCTAATACATTATTTTTTTAGTTACTCAGACTTGGATGTCAGTCCATGTTGTTGTTCTTTCGGCTGCTCCCTGTTCGGGGTCGCCACAGCAGATCATTTTGTATGCATATTTGATTTGGCACAGGTTTTACACAAGATTCCCTTCCTGACGAAACCCTCCCATTTTTCAAACAGTCCATGTAAATGGGTTTATGTACAATTGTTGTTAATGGGATTTGTTTTGAGTTTATTTAACATACTTGTAATCAATTTCCACTGTCAAAAACTTGTAACAGTCAGAGGTAATGCTTTTAGCTTTTCAACATGATAAACTCTTCAGAGAAGTGGGCTTTGCAGTTTTTTAGCAACATGACAAGATGCACTTTTCTGCCTTATTCACTTAGGATAACTCATTAACCCATTAACTAACTTATCTGTTTATCTAAATATGTACACTATAGAACAGAATGTTACAGTGATGTAATCATAGCCCTCTTTTTCTTTAAGTATGGATTTACATGATACATGTACGAACAGTCAAACTTCCTTGGCAATGGTTTTCATGCAGAATTACATTAAATTTCTTCATTTTTATTAAGTTAAATGTAATTAGTATTTCATGCCGGAAATCTTTTTCACCTGTAATTGGCTTCTGAGTGTGTGTGTGGGATATGGGGAGTAATTATGACATAAACATTACACAGTGCAAATACTAGTGGTAATAGTGAATACTGAGACATTACACACCAAACAGTTCAATTAACATTACACACTGTAATAAACAGCACAAATGGACTGTTAAAGTTAAATAAATGACAGCTTAAGCTGTTTATAATGTGTCCATGCTGGAAGCTAGATACGAATCAGGTGGTTAATTATCATTTCTGGAGGAACACAGATTGGGAAACCTGATGGTTTAGTTGTAAAATTGTCCTTTAAGCAGTGGGTATTGGACTAGTTGCTCTTGTATAATGTGCCAGATGGCAGCAATATGGCCAGGTCTCTTTATACCCTACCATGATCCTACATGCCTCATAGCATTTCTTAAAGATGTCAGAAATCATGGTGATCCCGTAATCTGCAGGTCTGCTTTCACTACACACTGGGGGAATTGTGCTTTGACACAATTTTTGTGATGCTGCGGTTGGAATTTATTCTACTTTGCCTTTGGATAGATAACTTTTCTAAGCTTTCTTTGAAAGATGGACACTCTGTTGTACCTTTTATGCTAGGCAATTTTTGCTAAGATGACCCTC
This sequence comes from Hemibagrus guttatus, assembly GCA_033459395.1. Taxonomy (NCBI): domain Eukaryota; kingdom Metazoa; phylum Chordata; class Actinopteri; order Siluriformes; family Bagridae; genus Hemibagrus; species Hemibagrus guttatus. The sequence continues at coordinate 11,568,125 of JAUCMX010000006.1, forward strand.
CTGATCTCTGCCCTATCGATTCAAACACGGGCATTAGCAGCCATAGGTCATAGGTTTTATTGTGCAATTTCATCAACCTGTTGGGTTCTTTATGTTAGATGAATCAAGATTTAATAAAACTGATCTGAGTTGCTGATGCAGGATAAGTTTATCCATTTTATGTGTGTTATAGAGAACTAAACATTTTTCCTCACCATAAATGCTGCCATTATGTGTAAGGACCTTAGAATAGAATACCATTATTGGTGTTTATTGTGGCAATAACTAGAATGTGAAAAAGAAAACAGGTAAAGAATTATGGCAAAAGAATGATGCTATAGACTACCTTTGTTCTCTAAGGAATGTTTTGTCAGTTATTTTTATTATTATTATTATTATTATTATTATTATTATTATTATTATTATTATTATTCATTCATTCATTCATTCATTGTCTACCGCTTATCTGATCTATTCTCGGGTCACGGGGAGCCTGTGCCTATCTCAGGCGTTATTGGGCATCAAGGCAGGATACACCCTGGACAGAGTGCCAACCCATCACAGGGCACACACACACACACACACACACACACTCTCATACCACGGACAATTAGAGATACCAATCAACCTACAATGCATGTCTTTGGACCAGGGGAGGAAACCGGAGTACCCGGAAGAAACCCCTGAGGCACAAGGAGAACATGCAAACTCCACACACACGGCGGAGACGGGAATTGAACCCCCAACCCTGGAGGTGTGAGGCAAACATGCTAACCACCAAGCCACCGTGCCCCCATTATTATTATTATTATTATTATTATTATTATTATTATTATTATTATTATTATTATTATTATTATTATTATTATTATTATTATTATTATTATTATTATTATTAATTGTTGTTTTCATTCATTCATTCATTCATTCATTCAATAACCTTCAATAAGCACTTTATACTAGTCATGCTGGTGGTGGATCCAGAACCATATCCTGGGAAAACTGGACATGAGTTTGTACTACACAATATGTTGTAAGTCTTTGTAAATCCACTGTATGGTCAGGAAGCAGACACTGACCTGAAAACATATCCAAGAGATGTGTGGAATATGATACTATTAGACAGCAACTGCTTCGTATTTTACTGCTCAAACATGCTGTCAGATGATATAAAAATTCACAGGACACATCTGCTCACTTGGCTCAGGTGGTCCCACCAGGATCTCAACCACATCTGGAATATGTGGAAGACAAGGTTAGTGAGCAGCAGACGGTAAACACGTTTCTCTCCATCACCATCTTGGAACTCATCTTTTCTCTGAACTCCAAATCACCTTTACCTGGATAATGTCTGATGGACTGTCAGCTGAAAATAATTAGCAGGAGTAAAAAATCTTATCAGACATGCACATTACCATTTTCAATTTCAGTTAGTATGATGCTTACATGACATTTATGCACCAAGGACTGGAGGTAAGTCTATACAGCAGGAGGTGCAGAGCAAAAGCAAAATCAAGTATATTCATTCATTCATTCATTCATTCATTCATTCATTCATTCATTCATTCCCGCTTATCCGAACTATTCTCGGGGAGCCTGTGCCTATCTCAGACGTCATTGGGCATCAAGGCAGGATACACCCTGGACAGAGTGCCAACCCATCACAGGGCACACACACACACACACACTATGGACAATTTAGAGATGCCAATCAACCTACCATGCATGTCTTTAGATTGGGGGAGGAAACCCCCGAGGCACAGGGAGAACATGCAAACTCCACACACACATGGTGGAGGTGGGAATCAAGCCCCCAACCCTGGAGGTGTGAGGCAAACGTGCTAACCACTAAGCCACCGTGCCCCCCCCAAAATCAAGTATATATATATGACATAAACATTCAGTTTACTAATACTGTAGCTCATCATACAAACTGCTCCCGGAGATGCTTAGCAAATCTAAGTGACAAATTACAGTTTAAAGCTGATGTGCGGTGGTGGAAATGGTCAACCACTGACTTGTCAGAAATATAATATGATAATCAATGAGGTTTTTATTAAATAAAGGCCATCCTGTCAGAACAATTAACAATGTGGAGGCATTTAATACTGTTACCGTGACATACTGCATGCCATTTGATTTTTCACAATTATTTTGCATAAATGTGTGCTGTTCAATTGTATTAAATTTTTCTTGAAGTCTACTGTGGCCTTTATTCCATTTGGAAAATTAGCACACGATGTCACACGAGTCCTGTTTACAGGTACATTAGTCATTATTAGTCAAGATTATAGCAACAACTATATATTATTATATATAACAACAACAATGCAACAGTTTCTAACTCCTTGGACCTCCCATTGCCATCCAAAATACAAAATACATGGCACCAGAATCTGCAATAGCTAAGGGGAGTTCAGTTAAAGATAGCATTGCCAAAGATTATCATGATATTACTTTCAAGCATTGAGGTAGACTATTTATTTATGAAGGTATTACATTTCTTTTTATTTAGAAATATCTGATATAATTATCTTTATGTTTGTTTTACAACATTAGGAAAGAAAGCTTACCTCACAGAAGATAAATATCTAGCTGGTGCTATGCTAAGTTGCTTGATTGGAGAGCCAAGTACTTAGAGAAGCTGGCATCTGCTGTCCTAAAACAATTCCACAGGTTTTTAATATTAGTTAATGTATAAAATATTATTACATTCCATAAGCCATGTTCCTGAGCCAAAGTATAGTTCTTGGTACAACCATGTTTTTGTGTCAGCAGACATCAACCCTCTATGTCTGCTGGTTTAGTAGTTTAGCCTGATGTTGTTTTGCCCACTAGACCATTCAAATGCAAAGTTACAGCATGATATTCACATCATATTTGAATGATTTGCAAGAATGGTCAAAAACCAGAATCAGAATCAGGTTTATTGCCAAGTAAACCAATCAGGCATAACATGAGCAGGGAGAGGTGAGGTGAATAACACTGATGATCTCCTCATCATGGCACCTGTTAGTGGGTGGGATATATTAGGCAGCAAGTGAACATTTTGTCCTCAAAGTCGATGTGTTAGAAGCAGGAAAAATGGGCAAGCGTAAGGATTTGAGCAAGATTGATGAAGGGCCAAATCGTGATGGCTAGACGACTGAATCAGAGCATCTCCAAAACTGCAGCTCTTGTGGGGTGTTCCCGGTCTGCAGTGGTCAGTATCTATCAAAAGTGGTCCAAGGAAGGAACAGTGGTGAACCGGCTACAGGGTCATGAGCAGCCAAGGCTCATTATGCACATGGGGAGCGAAGGCTGGCCTGTGTGGTCCGATCCAACAGACGAGCTACTGTTGCTGAAATTGCTGAAGAGGTTTAATGCTGGTTCTGACAGGAAGGTGTCAGAATGCACAGTGCATTGCAGTTTGTTGCGTATGGGGCTGCATAGCTGCAGAACAGTCAGGGTGCCCATGCTGACCCCTGGGCACTGCCGAAAGCACCAACAATGGGCATGTGAACATCAGAACTGGACCATGGAGCAATGGAAGAAGGTGGCCTGGTCTGATGAATAACATTTTCTTTCATATCAGGATGGCCGGGTGCATGTGCATTGCTTACCTGGGGAACACATGGCACCAGGATGCAAGCCGGCGGAGGCAATGTCATGCTTTGGGCAATGTTCTCCTGGGAAACCTTGGGTTCACATGGATGTTACCTTGTTACCTTGACATGTGGATGTTGATGCTACCTTGACATGTACCACCTACCTAAGCATTGTTGCAGACCATGTACACCCTTTCATGGAAATGGTATTATCTGATGGCTGTGGCCTCTTTCGGCAGGATAATGCGCCGTGCCACAAAGCAAAAATGGTTCAGGAATGGTTTGATGAGCACAACAATGAGTTTGAGGTGTTGACTTGGTCTCCAAATTCTCCAGATCTCAATCCAATCGAGCATCTGTGGGATGTGCTGGACAAACAAGTCCGATCCATGGATGCCCCACCTCGCAACTTACAGGACTTAAAGGATCTGCTGCTAACATCTTGGTGCCAGATACCACAGCACACCTTCAGGGATCTGGTGGAGTCCACGCCTCGATGGGTCAGGGCTGTTTTGGCAGCAAAAGGAGGACCAACACAATATTAGGCAGGTGGTCATAATGTTATGCCTAACCAGTGTATTTTTTTTACACACGAGTAATTTGGTACAGGCTTAAGTACAGATATATTTAAAAAACGACACTTTGCATTTAATTTACAAACAATGCTATACAGAAAAAGGAAATAAAGACCACAATATACAGATTATGGGACAGACTATAAATGTATATAAAGTTAGATAGTGCATAGTAGTGCAGCAATTGTGTGTGTAACATATGGGCATGAAGTGATGAATGACTGTTCTTACAGTACAGTATATGTAGATGTAAAGTGAACAAGTTTGTTAAAAGCATGTTGGTCAACTGTTTATGAGGGTGAATATTCTTTCTGTCCCTTTTTCTTTGTAATGTGTTTCACATGACTTTTCAGCTGACTTACTACTGTACACGTGTTAGCTAGTTAGCATTCTTACATTTCTGTGAAGGTGGTTTATCTTAACCTTTTAAAGCCATAAAAATGTAACTACTTAACTCGTTGTGTAAGGCCAGCATTTTAAACAGTTCCATACTTTAAGCAGATTAACTTTAAATGATTGTCCGAGAGCAAAGTCAATCATTCTGAGTAATAAATAGCAACACTGCTCTTGAACAGATATCTCTAATTTAGCTGTAATAAATTTCTACATTTACACAAAAACACGTCCAATTCTAGATTTATTATGGTTTTTGTTGTGATGTCATTCTGTGCTACTCTAGTTTGATATATAACACAGAAAGATTTTTTTCTGCATAATAAGTTTAACTTCATCTCTGTACCCACATATCAAGAAGTGGTGAGGGAAAAAGTTTTAAGTTAAAAAAGTTTTACTACAATGAGAAATTTTAATAGCTGTCGTGATGTTTTTTCATGTAATTCCATGTAATACATAGCAACAGTAAACTCTTCTGTAATAGATATTTTTACTATATTTCACCACATATAAAAACTGGATATTATACTACCTCTTCTGTTCAATTAATGTCCTTGGAGATAGATGGATTTTTTACACATGCTCTAAAAGTTTTCTTCAAGACAGCATATTTACAGCTAACACTTATTAGTAATTGATGACTTTCTGGAGCATTTACATTTCACACTCTTATAGTAGATTTGTGGTATACTTCCTTTGAAAACGTCAGCAGACACCAAGAGAAAAAAATATAATGCATTGCATATTTCGAACTAGCGAGGATTTTATTCGAACAGTTGCTTATTGCGCACAAATCTTCACAACTCTAATCTGTGTGACAGGGAAAGCATTAAGTGTGCCAAAAACATTCTTGTAAGAGGTTCCCGTGCTCCATTTTCAATTGGATTTTGCTTATGGTCTCTAATGTGGGCCCCCAGGGGGGCTTCAGATTGGCTTGATGGTCTCTCCAACTCGTCCCAATAATCAGCACCCATCTGGCCATGAGAATAACAGGCAAATACTCCCGAATGTTTCCCTCCACCCCCACCACATCACCAGCTGCTCTGGGTCTCTTTAATAAGAGTGGAGAGAGCTGATCATCACAGCCAATACACTGACATACACACAGCTCTACAAGTGCTATCTGCTAAACGGCAGTATAGCTGAAATTGTTGGATATATGTGTTGTTTTGGTCATATTTGTTATCACAAAGATAAAAAAAAGTGACTATTTTATTTTTTTTTATTATTCCAATGTATCTTTCACTTAAAAAAAAATGTAAAAAGTGATATTTTCTTTTGATCACTGACCCTTTGTATCATGTAGGAATTATCTTATTACTATAAAGCACAAAGCCAATTATTACATAAATAATAGGGCAGATAGTAATAAAAAGAGAGAGTGCATATGTATGCTTGTGCATGCCTAGGCTTTGATCGCTCTGGGCACAGACTACATAAAATTGGAAAAGGCTGATAAATGTTCTCAAAAAGGTCATGCCCATAAAAAGATGGGAAAATTGTCAGTGGTCAGGTCCATGTATGAGGGTAAAAGTCACCATGGGGATGTTTTCTGTAATGAATAGGTTGAGGCTGGAGGCAGCAAAATTGTTCATGTCCTCTCAGTTGTATTGTAAGTGCAGGATTTCGATTTGACAGAATAGAGTATGTCAGCTTCACGGTAAAGCAATATTACTGTGCTGTTCCTTTTAATCCCTGCACAGGATTGTATACCTATAATTCAGTCTGTGCGTGCAAAAAGAAAAAAAAGAGGACTTGCATGAGATCTCACATGAAAAAGTGAAGGAGTTCCAGTGATGAGCACCAGGTCGGATTTATATTTATTTACTGCCATCGGCGTCTCAGTGATGGAGTGCCCATGTATCACTGACATTGTGGAAATGTTTGGAGAGTGTGTGCTCTGTTTAGCAAGATGGACTCCCAACATTTAATACAATGTGATCAGTGTGTAAAAAAAAAAGGAAAGATTTTTAGATCATTTGTCTCCTTAATACATTTGCAATGGATGGATGGCTGCAAAAAATAGTCTGAGGAAAGATTTTCTTATCTTATATGCTACTTTTCACTATCACTTCCACTGTAGATTCAGCAGCACTGTGTATGCATTCAAGCGAACAAACCACCGTAAGTTATAACTCATTGAATGATGAATATTCTGTGCCTGCAAGGCTGCATTATTTTTGTGGTGTACAAGTGCACTGGCTCCACTTTATGTTTAAACTCTAACAAAAATCATATCGAGATTTGTATAAAGCTTAAAGTCAGAAGCATATCTCAAGAGGCCCTTAAAGGGATACATTAGGCAAAATAAAAAGTGTAACCATTGATACATCTGTCATAAACATGCCTAACTCTTCGTTTGTCTGAGGAGCAAGATCGCTTGGTCTGAGTATTGAAAAACCTGCACTGATGAGCTGACTCACTAGCTAATGCAGAAACTAAACTAAAAATCAGATTGCAATTTAGCTAAATTGGCTTTACGTCGTCTTACCAATAGACAGCATGAACATTAATGAACAGCAGGAACATTAATGGCTTGTCAGATGAGAATGAGAGTGATTTGCTACAACACAGTATTATGACTTAGAAGAATTGCAGCAGAAAGAAACCATGTGAGAATCTAGCAAGAATGCAGTGCACTTATAAGCAGTGTAATTCCAAGCCTTTCAGCATGAAACTTAAAAAAAGTGACGTAAATAAATGTACAATTCATGCCTTCAGCAGTACAGAAATGAGAGCACATGTCAAGACCTTGCTGCATGTGTGATAGCAAGCCAGCAGGAAGAGTAAGATAGCTAATCACCTGTCTCACTTCTCTTTTCTTGAGAGCGCAACCATTTTTTAAAATATAAATGGATAAATAGAACCGTATTTAGGATTTCAGATTTTCCCTTCCACTTGTAATTTTATATCATCTCTTTCTAGCATATGTCTTTTGTTATATCTACTAACTTCCTGTTACAAAGTTTGCACTTTTGCAAAAAGAACACCTTTATCTGTTATCTCATCATATTTATCTTATTACTTATCAGACTTTCTTCAACTGAATTATAGAAACTTAAATGTATTTATATTCTATGACTAAAATGAATACTACCAGCTATGCTAGTAGTGTGAGTAGTGTAAGATTAGCTGGTGAGAGGAAGCATTCCCATTGATGGCACTGTCATTTAATTAATTGCTTTGTTTTGTTTTTTTATAAAGCAGCTCCAGGGTCTATAGTTTGATCCTGAATGAAGTTCCATGTTTTCCTCGTATCCACATTGGATTTCACCCATCTCCTAAAAACAAAATTGCCTCTTGGTGTGTGTGTGTGTGTGTGTGTGTGTGTGTGTGTGTGTGTGTGTGTGTGTGTGTGTGTGTGTGTGTGATGCCTTGCAATCGACATAATGGTAAGAATGCTGGGAATAAATATAACTCATAATGAAAAACAAATGCAATACTGTGCAACAGAATACTACATAACATGATGAGTAATAAATAGACAGGAATGCCTCTTTAACAAACAACGGAAACCTGTTGAGTCAAACTCTCTTGTGTATCCTGGACAGCACTGACCTGCAGTAATGAAGCGCAGCTCTAACTGCCCTGCTACGTTTAAGTTTCACCTCATCTCCATATCTAAATGCTGTACACATAAAGCTGCTACAGAGAAGTTGTTAGTGATCTTGTTTATTTTTACACCATCACTATTAGAGCACTGCATCAACCACACATATAAAAGCCATGCATCAAATTACCCATAAACCTCAAGGCCCAAGGGGCTGTGCCTGCTTCTACACCACGGAGCCCAAATTAATCTCTGTCATTAATAATTCAATCGCAGCCTCTTTGTTTAATAAACAGTTTGTCAGTGATTTATTGTGGGGTGGCCGTAATTTGATTGCCAGAGGAGCAGGGCGGATATGCATATGGCAGCCAGTTCCGATAAACAGAATTATTATTGCCGGTTAGCACAGAGCAGAGATCACATACGCACTACACACTGCCAAGAGAGAGGAAGGACACTGAGAGGGAGGGGGGCAATTACCCCAAAATTACATAATCAGACCCTGATGGATGGCTCCCTCCTTTTCCCACTTCTCTCAGAGTGCAACTACACAAATGCAATAACATCAGGAAAGGCAAAGAATGCATAATTACTTTTGTTTGGCGATAGTGGCTTTCTCAGGTTCTATCAGCATCTTTCATTCTCTCTCTCTCTCTCTCTCTCTCTCTCTCTCTCTCTCTCTCTCTCTCTCTCTCTCTCTCTCTCTCTCTCTCTCTCTTACTCTCTCTTGGGCACACAGACAGAAAAAGGAGAAAAAAAGTGTCGATGTGTTTGTTGTGAATAGTTTTATAGCTGAGGGCTGGGCGGTGGTGGTGCAGTGGATACGGCTGATACTTCACAGCTCCTGTTTCACATATTCACATCTGATGACCTGATGACCGATCCATGGTGCATATTCCCACCTCATGCCCAGTGTCCCTGAGAATCCTGAGAATCCACCACAGTCCTGACCTGGCAAAGCAATTACTTGAGATCAATGAATGCTCATTAAATTGATAATCATAGCTTTTGTTGGGTGTTTCAGAAAGGCTTGATCAACACGTTCTCACACAAATACAAATACCCATTTTGTTAATGAGATGGAACAGTTGTACTGCATTGTTTCAATATTTCTATAGAACAAAACACTGAAGCCTGAGACATTCAGTTCATTAACACTTGATGTATGATGTTTTATTCAGTGAGGGAAACTGCTTCACCAAATACTGCAAACCCAACCCCTGTGTTCTTGCAGTCATTGTAAAGCATCTCTTGGCGAACACACACTAGAGAACTGCTTTGTATGACAGTGTTTAGAAAGAGACGAGTGTTTGGATGACTCTAACATCCTGTTCTGTATTCAAACCCGAGCTGAAATCTACAGGAATCCGAAAACACTGATGCTGTTTGTAGACTCATCATGACCACCAGATGGCACTGTGTCACAAAGGGGACTTTTCTCATCCCTACCAGTATAAATGCAACATCAAACTAGCCTTGTCTAGACTACAGGTACCCAACACTAAACCTGGAGTACCACCTTTCCTGTAGATTTAAGTACAACTAGAACACTAAAATGAACAGAACATGGGGTGATCCCGAGCCCAGTTTGGAACCTAAGGTGCAGCCCAATGCATCACAGCACAGTGACATATACTGAGTGTTGTTTCTGCGTTAATTCAGTGCAGTCAGCTCTTAATCAGGGGCACTCATGGAATTCTAAAGCATACACTAGTAGCTGTTTTGAATTGCAGAAGCATGTCTTTGGATTGTGAACAGTCTAACATCACCTCGATTACCATGCATGCTCAGGAAACAGCCGAAACAAAGGAGAATGTTTTGATCAAACGTTCATGAATAAACATTACAGAACTAGTGTACACATATAGTTACCTTCTAATTTTCCCATGCAGATGCATTTCATGGTTTGTTTACTTGAAGTGCACTAGGGGGCTGAGGACACAGATATGAATTTCATCGTAGTGATTATTGCACTGCACTCTTGAACTCGCCTTCGAAACATATCTTCTCACCTACTTAACTGAAGTGAGCTAAATCTACTTAGTCTAATTAAGCATAAATTAATTTTGTATGCAGCAATGAAGTCTCTTATTAGGGACACTAAACCCATTTAAGGTGAATGTTACAGTTTAGGATTTAGGTTACATTAGGGATCCTAACTGGCCAGTGATTATCAGGCAGTATTCATTTAGATGAGAGAACGTCATTTGTATAGTGTGTGTGTAAGTGATCATGCAAAGTGGGAAAAAGTAATGAATCTAATCTTGCAGAGGTTTGGCAGCAAATCCTTTCTCATCTATCATACCTAGTAGTCAGAAGCAATAAAATGACCAAATACAGCTAAAAAAAAAATAAATCAAATACTTTTCCAGCACACTGATACTTGTTTTCTTGCTGTTATCTGTACATATGGCAAAGGCATTCTAATACTTTTTATTGCTTATTATATTTTATAACCAGGATGTGCTTGTGCTTTTCTAACCAAACAAAGATCCGTGAAGTGAGAAGAAATGCTATGCCTAAAGCCAAAACATTTGTGTAATTATTCCTGTTATGTAGAATCATTAAACTGTGCTAAATATATGCAGACTTCATTCCTCAATAGTTTTGTACATGAGGAAAAAATGTTGCATTGAGAAAAAGAGTCATTACTATTAGGATCACCAAGCAACTGTGATTAAAAAACACATTCCCAACAGTCACTATTAGCAACACCTCCATGCCATCAAAACATGACACACTGACAAATATTTTCTCCAGAAATGATAATTAGCAGGAACAATAGTGTGAGCCCGTGGGGAAAAGCCTGCACTGAGAAGGAGCTGTTCTGGGAGACTGAGCAGAGGAAAAGATCTGCTCTGTCAGACTGATCACTAACTCATTTCCTATTTTGATCTCCTTGTCTGATGTTTGGGCAATTGAATTTGTGATTAATTGTGCTAGGGTAGTGCCGGGCTAGTTCCTTTGTATGCCCCCCCATGCCCCCCCATCCAACATTTCTACAGAACTCCCCCGGGTGAAGATGTTGCCTGTCAAACCACTCATTAAATAGCAAAGCTCTGCCGCCAACTCCTCTCCTGCCGGAGCAGTGCACAGCTGTTTGCTTAAGAAAAGTGCGGCGAGGATGAACGTCAGAGACGTTCTGAAAGAACACCCGCGTTCTGCTCTTTGGTTGCCATGGTTATGATGCTTTTCTTGGCAGCTGATGGCTCTGAGGTGCTGGTGCTGCCATGCAGTGCTAAAAACTCACCAGCCCACTCCCATCCTCCCTTACTCTTTCCCTTTCAGCCTGCCAGAGACTTACAGCCCAAATACATCTCCTGCTGGGCCAGATCGCCTGAACACACCTTCTGCCAATCCACTTAAACAAACTACACTTGCTGAAAGGCCCTGATTGGAGCTCCCGCTGCCAGCAATCATCCAATCAGGGTGTGGTGCAATCCCCTTCCCACTGTGCCCTTTTGTGCCTAAGATTCTGTCCTTTTGTCCCTGCAAATGCTCTGGCCTTGTGGCGAACAGGTAAACAGCTGCCCCGCTGCCTGAGCTACATTTTTCAGACTTCTCTCAGCTGGATGGCTTGACTCATTTTGTCCCTCCCGGCAACATTCTGAATCTAACCAGACGTGTGCTGGGACTTATCTCGGACTCAGAAGTGGCTTACCGACCCCGCTATTAGAGCAGCTGCCTTCCAGGTCATGAATGATGTGGGGAAAGAGGATGGCAGCCAGAGGATGGCAAGCCTCTCTCTTAAACCTCTGCTGTGTTATCACAGTACAGCCTATTATGACAGCAGCCATGCAGAGTTCATTAGCCCCAGTACTTTAACTAATCCAGCAGTGCTGAGCAGGATTATGGCAGCTTTATTCGGCAGGAGTTACAGACACTCTGACTTATTTAACAACCATAGTTTTTAAGGCCAGCTCAATCTTCAGGTGGTGTCATTGTACTAAATGGCATTAGGCATTCAGAATAGTAAGAAATCCCTGAATTTGCAGTTTAGAGAAAGCATTTGGCACAAGAACACTCACTCTGTCACTCAGTTAAGTTGCATTATTAATGATTTCTCTGCAGTTCTGTTTGTCTTAAAATAATCATTAGTGGAAAGTGGGTCTGAATAAAATATGCAGATTATAGAATCTGTGCAAAACCTGCAAACTCAGTCTGTATATCTAAATCTGATGTACATTATTGCATTGTAAGGATATGAGATAGATGTGAATCTAATATATGGGACGCTTTCAGTTTTTTATACACAGCATGTGCAAAGATGTGTGTTGAGTAAGCACTCTCAGCTACTTTTCAACATCCTTGTCTTTGCTCAGCGCTGAGTCTTACCCATCCTTTTTTTCACAAGACCTTGCACAAACTGAATTAAACTGCTCATTTAACATTGATGACAAAAATAATTCATTTAGATCTCTCTGTACTCCCTGTCACTCGAAAAGGAAAAAGGGCATGTTTTTCTCCAAAGCACAATGGAAAACTCGTCCTTGTGAGTCTCTGTTTGTCTCGTGTGTTCTTCATGGGCCTGGGTGCTCGGGTACAGTTCCTATTATCAGCTGCCATTGGGCTTGATAAGAGAGACGAATGAAAAGACATAACAAGACAAGAAGGACTTTCCATTGCTGCTCCTGGGAGACGATGGAGATGGGAGCCTTTTGATGGAGTACGACTCATCCTCTGAGAGTCATTGATTTATGCGGATTGTGCTATTTCATTATGGGGCATTTGTAATTTCCTGCAGGTCTGGTCCATTACTGCAGCCCTGTTTCGTCGCATGCTGACCATGAGCCAGAGTAAGAAAGGAAAAAAAACAGGAGAGAATGAGAAAGATTGGGAAGGGGGGTAAATGGAAGGAAAAGTGGGGATGGGGATGGAGGGATGGAGGGGAGGATAGTACATTTACCCATTAGACATTAAAGCTTGAATATGGGAGCACGAAAAAAGCAAGGTGCGAAACGCACCACTGCTTAATTACCCCTACTCTATTCTGATTATATCTAAGGAGATAAAAGCTCGGAACTAATTTAATCAGCTCTTTGTTCATCCAAACAGCCGTATTCTTCTCTTTCTTTCTCTCTTCCTTTTTTTCTTATCTAAATGCACCATCCTTTACAGGCAAAACTGAAATCTGCTGTCTTTTCTCTCTTCTGTTCCCAGCATCATTCATTAGAGTGCTATTGCTGATCTCATCATTGCATTAGTCCACACCTTTTGTGAGAGAGTATGAGCAGTGCTGTCCTCTAAAAGCTGTCGTTGGCAGGGTGATGTATCTGCAGTGCACTAGATTAATTAAGGCGGGTTTGTGCCGGGATAATCTCTGCTGTTGAAGTTTCCCATTTAATGGACCATAGAAAAGGTCTGTCTCGCTCTTGTAGGCTTAGTGCATTAACTAAAAGGCCATTGATTACACAGTAAAATAGTGGCCTTTCAGAGACAGGCACACTTTTCCTTGACATGAAAAAAACAGATATCTCTTTCTTTAATAGATCGTCAAGAACAGCGTTGTTGTGGTCATCAAAGCATGAGCTTTTTTACACGACCCTAGTTTCTGTTCATTGATTTTAACAGATCTTTCCAAGAAATAGGGCTCATTGTAAACGAGTAAAGTTTAATATATATTTTGTATATTTTGTATATAACAAAAACAAATATATAACAATATATATTTGAATAGAGTAATCAATGCAGCTATTTATTAACAATGTTTTATGCAACCTTATCCTGTTTCAATGTGTGTGTGTATGATATGAAAAGAACTATCTGCAACTCAGACTATCGGAAACCTTTCTTTCATTTAAAAAAAGAAAAAGTAACCATATAAAGATAAGGCAAAAGGTAGTCACCGTACAACCCTTTGGCATTTAAACAAACAAAAGTGCCTTGAAGACATTTATTCTAAATAAATAACCGTTCTTTCTTTTTCAGTATTTGGTCTGTAATATTTTTAAGTGCTCATTGATTGCTCCCTTTTGGAGTAATTACCTGGGTAAAAGGCCAGAGGTGTTTTAGCTGTAGTCACTCTCTCTCTCTCTCTCTCTCTCTCTCTCTCTCTCTCTCTCTCTCTCTCTCTCTCTCTCTCTCTAGGCTTGCTGAGGCATGCTGCAGGATTCCTTTACAAATGAAGCACACCAAACTGTCAGAAATTACTTTAACAGCTCAAATCACATCACAGATCAGCCTCCTGTTCCACTCTTATTGCTTCCTGTGTTAATGAGAGAAAGTTTGTCTACAGCTGGAATTCTGGAAAATCTGGTATTGAGCTGAGCTCACAGAAGAAGACACAAGTGGCCCGAAAGGCTTCATTCAATACTTCAAGGTTAAACACCTGAGCAAGGAGCCACTATGAAATGATATTTGGGTCAAAATGACCCATGTTATATTTAAACAAAGGAATATTACAAATGAATGGTCTGATATTAGACGTGAAGTTATTGTTTCAATTTTATTACAGAGATGATGTTCAAGTCTCTTTGGCCTGGGAGTATTAAAGTGAAATAAAAGTATAAAAATGACTGAGGTTTGTAAATCTGAACTAAAATGAGCTTTTATTGGCTGTCAATCAATTCATCTCTTATTTACGTTCATATTTGTGCACAAGTGCCTGGCATCAGCAGGATCCTCAAACAGGACAGGGCTGCTGTGGGTCTGTTTGAATAAATATTGTTTATAGTTCTAACTATTAAGATGGAGACATTTATTGCTTTTTTAAATAATTATTGCGAATGAATTGATATAAAACCTAAAGAGATGGCCTGAATCAGTGAATCTTTGTAGCAGTGAACAGGACATGAAGATTAAACTGCCTTGAGTTTTTAATATACACGTTCTATTATACTATTCTTTTATACTCAGGTTTTTAAATTACAGAGAAGTCACAAAATAGAGATGCAGCTTTGCAGCTTTGTTCCAGAAATCATCTGAATCATGATATTGCAAGTAACAATAAAATATAAATTACTTTTGATTATTATTTTAATGCATGACTATATCAATTATTTCAGATCTTAGCAATGACTAAACACATTAGGATGACATAATTTCATTTTGCAGCATTACTGTAAAAGCTTTTTTTTTTCAAGTGTTTTCATGATTAAATGCAATACACTGCACTGCACTGAAACAGTAGATTAGCTCAATATAGGCTGCAGTTCATGGTGCTTGGTTACTTAGTGAGGCCAAAACCAGTGCTCTAAATAATTACATCAGTGTTGAATAAATTCCTGAGGTAAAAAAAAATAAATAAAACAACAACAACAACAACAAAAAACATCTTAATAAAGATGTAATCAGTAATTTAATCTTCTAGATTACTTAAGCATAACCTAATCTTATTAGTTTTGAGATCCTTCGGAGTGCACCTGATCCGTAGTTAGTGGGGCTTTATTGTAGAATAATTTTGTACCATTTCACTAAAAGCAATAGAAATGAAAAGGAATTATTTAGCAGCTTCATCGACTACTTTCTTTATCACCCGAAATCATTCCAGTACAGAAAAAAAAACACATGTAAATTAAAAATCTGACAACATTGACACTGTATGCCAACAGGTTTCATCTAAGAGTAATAAGGCATTGTGAACCTGGTGAATCAACAAATCAGTTCAGGATTTAGTAATTTTCTGTAATTTTTGTATTTACAGCCTCTATTGTTAGGGGTCCATGCAACAGAATTCTTTGAAAAATCATTGACAATTCTTTTTCCAGATTCTTCTTCTTCTTCGTCTTCTTTCGGCTTTTCCCTTCAGGGGTCTCCACAGCGAATCATCTCTCTCCACCTATCCCTATCTTCTGCATCCTCAACCCTTGCACCCACTAGCTTCATATCCTCATTATTTCCATCCATATACCTCCTCTTTGGCCTTCCTCTTTGCCTCCTGCCTGGCAGCTCCATGTCCAACATTCTCCTACCAATATACTCACTCTCCCTCCTCTGAACATGTCCAAACAATCTTAATCTGGTCTCCCTAACCTTGTCCCCCAAATGTCCAACATGAGCTGTCCCTCTGATGTACTCGTTTCTAATCCTGTCCAACCTTCTCACTCCCAAAGAGAACCTCAACATCTTCAGCTCTGCTACCTCTAGCTCTGACTCCTGTCTCTTCCTCAGTGACACTGTCTCTAAACCATACAGCATGGCCGGTCTCACCACTGTCCTCTACACCTTCCCCTTGATTCTCGCTGATATTTTCCTATCACACAGAACTCCCGATACCTTTCTCCACCCATTCCAACCTGCCTGCACTCGCTTCTTTACCTCTTTCCCACACTCTCCATTACTCTGGACTGTTGACCCCAAATACTTAAACTCCTGTACCTTCTTCACCTCTTCACCCTGTAACCTTACTGTTCCACTTCCCTCCCTTTCATTCACACACATGTACTCAGTCTTACTACGACCGACTTTCATTCCTCTTCTCTCCAGCGCAAACCTCCACCCCTCCAGGCTTTCCTCCACCTGCTCCCTGCTCTCATTATAGATCACAATGTCATCTGCAAACTTCATTGTCCAAGGAGACTCCTGTCTGACCTCCTCTGACAACTGGTCCATGACCATAGCTAACAGGAAGGGGCTCAGAGCCGATCCCTGATGCAGTCCCACCTCCACTTTGAACTCCTCTGTGTGACCTACAGCACACCTCACCACTGTCCTGCTCCTCTCATACATGTCCTGCACCACTCTGACATACTTCTCCGCTACTCCTGACTTACACATACAGTACCACAGCTCTTCTCTTGGCACTCTGTCATATGCTTTCTCCAAGTCTACAAACACACAGTGCAACTCCCTCTGACCATCCCTATACTTCTCCATCAAAATTCTCAGAGCAAAAATTGCATCTGTTGCTTCCTTAACCTAGCTTCCACTACTCTTTCCCATAGCTTCATTGTATGGCTCATCAACTTTGTCCCCCTATAGTTGCTGCAACTCTGCACATCACCCTTATTCGTAAAGATCGGCACTAACACATTTCTTTTCCATTCCTCAGGCATCCTCTCACTCTCTAAAACCCTGTACAAAGTAGTTAAAAATTCCACTGCTGCCTCTCCTAGACACTTCCAGACCTCCACCGGGATGTTGTCAGGACCAACTGCCTTTCCACTTTTTATTCTCTTCAAAGCCTTCCTGACTTCATCCTTTCTAATCTTATCTACTTTCTGTTCCACAGAGTTCACCCCTTCTACTCTTTTTTCCCTCTCATTTCCCTCATTCATCAGCTCTTCAAAGTACTCCTTCCATCTCCTTTGTACACTCTCCTCACTTGTGAGCACCCTTCCATCTCTATCCTTAATAACTCTAACTTGCTGCACATTCTTCCCATCTCAATCCCTCTGCCTAGCTAACCTGTACAAGTCCTTCTCTCCTTCTCTAGTGTCTAACCTAGTGTACAACTCGTCATATGCCTTCTGCTTGGCCTTAGACACCTCCCTCTTCACTCTGTGCTGTAACTCCTTGTATTCCTGTCTATTCTCTTCAGTCCTGTCCATGTCCCACTTCTTCTTGGCTAACTTCTTCCTCTGGATACTATCCTGAACTTCCTCATTCCACCACCAAGTCTCCTTATCTTCTTTCCTCCTTCCAGATGACACACCCAGCACCTTTCTCCCTGTCTCCCTGATCACTTCTGCTGACAGCACTACCTGACCACCCAGAGTCTGCCTCAACTTCTGTCTAAATTCCTCACAACATTCCTCCTTTTTCAGCTTCCACCACTTGGTTTTCTTCTCTATCTCTATCTCTGACCTATCTTCTTCTTACAGACCATCAAAGTCATCCTACACACCACCATCCTATGCTGTCTGGCTACACTCTCTCCCACTACCACTTTACAGTCACTAATCTCTTTCAGATTGCCTCTTCTACATAGGATGTAGTCTACCTGTGTTCTCCTACCTTCACTCTTGTAAGTCACTCTATGCTCCTCCCTCTTCTGAAAATAAGTGTTAACCACAGCCATGTCCATCCTCCTAGCAAAGTCCACTATCATCTGTCCTTCAAGGTTCCTTTCCTTAACTCCAAACTTGCCCATCACCTCCTCATCACCTGTGTTCCCCTCACCAACATGTCCAGTAAAATCTGCTCCTATCACCACTCTCTCACCCGTGGGAATACTCTCCATCACCTCATCTAATTCACTCCAGAATCTCTCTTTCTCCTCCAACTCACAACCTACCTGTGGGGCGTAACCACTAACAACATTCAACATCACCCCTTCAATGTCTAACTTCAGACTCATCACCCTGTCTGACACTCTCTTCACCTCCAGGACATTCCTCACAAACTCCTCCTTCAGGACCACACCTACCTCATTTCTCTTACTATTCACACCATAATAAAACAGCTTGAATCCTGCTCCTATACTACAAGCCTTGCTACCCTTCCACCTGGTCTCCTGTACACACAGTATATCCACCTTCCTTCTCTCCATCATATCAGCCAGCTCTCTACCTTTCCCTGTCATAGTACCAACAATCAGAGTTCCTATTCTCGGTCCTACACTCTTACCTTTCCTCTTCTTTCTCTTCCTGTGCACTCTCCTCCATCCTCTACTTCTTCGACCAACAGTAGCCCAATTTCCACTGGCGCCCTGTAGGTCAACGGTTAACCCGGGCCTCAACCGATCCGATATGAAATTCAGAGTACTGACAATTCGCATGGTTAAATTTGGCAATGTTTTACGCTGGATGCCCTTCCTGACGAAACCCTCTCTATTTATCTGGGTTTGGGACCGGCACAAAAGTCACTGGACTGTGACCCCCATGGCTAGATTCTCTTTTTCTAGATTCATTGGCTCTAAATAACAAACACACAAACAAACAAATAAATAAACAAGCCTTAAGGAACCTTAAACTCCACCCACTTAGATTTTGAGCTAATATGTCAAATCTATATTCGCAAACTAGCCCCAGTCATAACAAAATTGTCACAAAAATACTATAGAGTAGAGTCTGAACATCAATAAGTATGAAAAAAGGTTGAGATTTGTAAACAATATGGTCACAATATATGCTAAACAATTTTTGTGGTGTGGAGTTTCATTTAATTAATCAGCTGTACCCAAGGATTGATTGCATAGATTTGCATCCAATAAAATGCATGTTCAGGATCAGATTCAAGAGGGTTGGTTCGTAGTCATTTATAGGAAGCCGTGCATTATTTCTAATAACTGTGTCTCAGGAGTCGTCTGATCTATAGCTAGAAATTTGGTGTTTTGTGTTGTTGTACTAATCTGTATGTGGATTTCCTTTCAAAGGGTGCTGCGACCCCACAGATCACCCCCTGCAACTACATTATTTTAAATCCTTTTCGTATTAAATTAGGTGTGCATTTTAGTAAGTAATATGTAATAATGTTCAATAATCATTCTTTATCTGTATCTGGACTAGAATCCCATTCAGGGTGTATTCCTACCGCATGCACAATGTCCGCTTTCAATTAAATAAAAGAAAGCTAGGAATTAAATATGCCCTACCCCTTTTCCCATCTTCCTATACAACTGATGTTATCGCACTCATTTTGATAGCTGTTATGCAGTGTATGGGCAACTCAGGAAATTACCAATTAAAAGATTATCATACGCTGACAACAAAAATGTAATCAAGTAATCCATAAGCAAGGAATTTAATTGTATATTTTTTCAAATCAAAGATTATGTAATACAGATTACATGTCCTCAATTATTCCCAAAGACTAACAAACACTTCAAAGTCTTAACAAAGCAAAGTCTCAAAAGGCAAAGTTATTATTTTTTAGTTTCATAACGTGTCTAACAATGTGCAGCGTTCAGCATAAACATTGATTTTTTGTCTCCAACAGTTTCCTGAATAATATATACAGGGAAAAGTGTGTTTACTTTGTTACAGCAGTGCTGTATAGGGAGATGGCAAAGCAAGCTGTTACAATCCCATAATTCAAATTCTCTTCTCGATGCTGTTAGACTCCTGTGAGAATTCTCCACCAAACAGGATTTTCTCAGGAACATAAGCATGAATGTTTAATTAGTCGCAGCTGGTATGAAATGTGTGCATCACTCATCCCATATCTGGTGATACTTTTCCTCACAGGACCGGATCACACTTCCTGGTTACTGTGCAGTGTGGACATAAGCGTCTGAAGTGTCAGGTTAATATGATCTGTGAACACGTCGTGTGTCCTGTCATTTTTTGCTTGTGCAGTGATCTTTTGTTCACTCACTTTAGTTCTGTGAACCTCATTTAATATTGTAGCAGACTTTACTGATCTTATTTGCACCATGCACCTGCAGTACTTTTTCCATTTTTAGTACAATATTATTGGATTAAAATGTCAGAGCTGTGAATTATTTAATATCCGATTCTGACCCAAAATAGTCATCCGAGTGACTTTCTGAAAGCTTTGTTTACTGAATTATGTTTGTGTGTGTGTGTGTGTGTGTGTGTGTGTGTGTGTGTGTGTCACGCCCCTCCTGAGATCCGGCCACGGGAGGGAGCCCTCGCCCGACTTTTTAGGTGCTTCCGTGTTACAGCTCGGGCATAAATATAGAGCGCACGTCCGGCTCCGTGCGAAGTATTGTTCTCATGTGGACCTACCAAGCGTTTGCCTCGTGCTATTTTTGGATTGTCTTTTGTGCATTACCTGGACTGTTTCCCGTTTTCGTCTTTTGCCTCATCTTGGATATTCCCGTTTCCGGTTTACAAACTCTGGACTGTTTTCTGACTTCCCTGTTGTCTCTGCCCTATCAGATTATTCTGCCTATTGTTTGCTTTCCCGGTTACAAACTTTCTGCCTGCCCCTGACTACGATTCACTTCTCCTTCCCCCTCTCCAGCCCTGCGCATGGATCCGGCTACTACTGCCTCCGGCGGACCACCGCTACAGGATACTTCGCCATCTACGGATCCAGCGGAGCTGTGAGAGATTATCGTGCGGCAAGGAGTGCTAATCCGCTCCTTTCAAGATCAGGTGGAGGCGCTTCAGAACCAACTCCGCACCGCAAGCGCCGCCGCACCCTCACGTGATCTGCCAGCGGCGTGCGGTGAGTCACCCCATCTAGCTATGCCCGATAAATATGATGGTGCTGCCGATCGCTGTCGTGGCTTTTTTGAGGTAATGTGAGGTGTTTTTCTCACACCAACCGGGGATTTATCGCGAGGATGGGACTCGGTGTGCGTTTCTGCTATCACTGCTGACTGGTAAGGCCTTGGAATGGGCTTCTGCAGTGTGGGATGTGGACCCTCTGATTCGTTCGTCCTTTTCTTACTTCGCGGGAATGATTCGGGAGGTGTTCCAATATCCCGCGGGGGGAAAGGACATCTCCCTCAGCTGATGGAGTTACGCCAGGGGTCTGACTCGGCGGCAGACTACTCCATCAAATTCCGCACCCTGGGGGCTCAGTCTGGGTGGAACAAGGCGGCACTTTGGGCGGTTTTCCGCGGGGGACTGAACCCCGTGCTCCAGACTGAGCTGGCATGTCGCGAGGAAGCCAGCTCTCTAATGCAGTTTGTGTCCACGGCCATCCGCCTGGACAACCTTCTGCGCCAGCATCAGGCGGGGGCACACCCACCTGTCTCGGCTCGTCCGCGTGTGCATGCAGAACACCAGCGACGTGGTCAGATGAGGCTATGCTATTAGTGCAGGGCCTCGGGACACATGATTCACTGGTGCCCTGAGAGGCCTTCATCAGCTCAGGTGGGTGAGAACTCATTGTTCTTTAGCCTTACTTTACCGGTGTCGCTGTGTCTCACTGACCGTTGTGTCTCTGTCCCAGCCCTAATAGACTCTGGAGTGGCCGTCAACCTGATTGACGGGGCCTTGGTGGAGGAGCTTGGGATCCCTACCATCCCCTGTGTACCATCTCTCAGGATAAGGGCCATAGACAGACATGGGGGGGCTCTGTCACGCGTCAGACCGAACTGCTGGAGTTCCAGGTGGGCCTGTTTCATTGTGAACGTCTGGCGTTTTATGTCACCTCCTCTCCTGTGAACCCTGTGATCCTGGGCTTCCCGTGGTTGCGGTGCCATGACCCCCAAATCTCCTGGTGCACGGAAGAGCTGGTTCGTTGGTCGGATGCATGCCTCAAGGAGTGTCTCCTCGAGCCAGTGTCTAGGCCTTGCAGGGCCTCTTTGGTGGAGGATTCGGCCTCCTTGGCCTCCGGCCGCATTCCTCGCATCTATGAGGACTTCAGTGAGGTATTCAGTGAGGAGAGGGCCGCCCGCCTGCCGTCGCACCAAGCATGGGACTGCGCAATCGACTTGCTGCTGAATGCCTCTCCCCCTAGGGGGCGGGTTTACCCCCTTTCTCTTCCTGAAACTAAAGCCATGGAGGAGTACATTGAGGCGGCTCTGGCGGTTGGCCACATTCGGCCTTCCACGTCCCCGGCCGCGGTGGGGTTTTTCTTTGTGGGAAAGAAATACGGGGGCCTTCGCCTGTGCATTGACTATAGGGGACTTAACGCCATCACTGTTCGGTATCCCTACCCTTTGCCCTTGTTACCTGCGGCTCTGGAGCAGCTGAGGGGGGCGAAGTTCTTTACCAAGTTGGATTTACGTAATGCCTATAATCTGGTCGGCATCCGCGAGGGAGACGAGTGGAAGATCACGTTTCACACTACCCATGGCCACTATGAGTACCTTGTGATGCCCTTTGGCCTCACCAATGCCCCGGCGGTGTTCCAATCCCTCATCAATGGTGTGTTCCAGGACATTCTGCGGAACTGGGTGATAGCATACATCAACAACATCCTGGTGTACTCTACCTCCTTGGAGGACCACGTGCGTCATGTTCGGGAGGTGCTCTCAAGGTTACAGCAGCATCGTCTCTTCGTTAAGCCAGAGAAGTGTGAATTTCATCAGACTACGATGTCGTTCTTGGGATATGTGATCACGCAGCAGGGGGTTGAGATGGATGTTACCAAAGTGCAGGCGGTCACTGAGTGACCCAGCCCCTCCACGATGAAGGACTCCAACTTCTATTGGCGGTTCATCCGCAACTATAGCTCCGTGGCGGGACCCCTAACATCATTGCTTAAAGGTAAACCCCGGAGATTGGCCTGGACGGACCAGGCCCAGGCAGCCTTCCAGCGACTCAAGGAGTGCTTCACCATGGGCCCCATCCTGCGTCACCCGGACCCTGACCTCCCCATTGTGGTGGAGGCGGACGCTTTGAGCAGTGGTATTGGGGCCGTGCTCTCCCAGCGACACAGCGAACTAGGGAAGCTTCACCCGTGTGCTTTCTATTCCCAAAAACTGACGGCCGCAGAGACCAACTATGACGTGAGTAACCGGTAGCTGCTATCCATCAAGGCAGCGCTGGAGGAGTGGCGGCACTGGTTGGAGGGGGTGCGGCATCCATTTCTGGTCCTCACAGACCATCGCAATTTGGAGTACCTCCGCGGCGCCAAATGGCTGAACCCCCGTCAGGCTAGGTGGGCGCTGTTCTTTACCCGGTTTCAGTTCTCGGTGACCTATCGCCCCGGTTCCAAGAACTGCAAAGCAGACGTGCTATCCAGGCAGTTTGAGGCCTCCAGCAAGCCCGTGCAGCCCGATCTCATCCTGCCGGTGACCGCCATCCTAGCGCCGGTACGATGGAGCCTCATGGAGGAAATTCGACGGGCCCACACCGACAAGCCGCTCCCTGCCGGCTGCCCTGCTACCAAGGTCTTCGTGCCGCTTCAGTTCCACCATCAGGTGATGCAATGGGTGCATGAGGCCCCCACCTCCGGGCATCCAGGGACCGTCGGTCGATCCAACTTGCTCGTCGCAGGTCCTGGTGGCCATCACTGGGGACCGATGTGGCAAGCTATGTACAGGCATGTCCGACGTGTGCGCAGTCTCGGGCCACCTGCCTGTGGATTTTTTAACCGACTTACCTGACTCTGGAGGATTCACTACGGTGATGGTCATGGTGGACCGGTTCTCGAAGGGGTGTAAGCTGATCCCCCTCAAGGGATCACCCACAGCCATGCAGACGGCAGAAGCTATGTTCCAGCATGTATTCCGGAACTTCGGCCTGCCCGAGGACATTGTGTCGGACCGGGGACCACAGTTCACCTCCCGTGTGTGGGGGTCGTTATGTGCACAGTTGGGCATTGGTGTTAGCCTGAGCTCCGGCTATCATCCCCAGTCTAATGGCCAGGCCGAATGCCCCCCCCCATCGGGTGGGCCAAATGGTCTGGCTGTCTACACGGAACCTGAGACTCAAGCTGCCCTGCTGCAAGCTCAGCCCCAAGTTTGTGGGGCCGTTTGAGATTATACATCAGGTCAATCCGGTGGCTTATCGGCTCCGGCTCCCAGCGTCATACCGCATCTGCCCCACCTTCCACGTATCCCTTCTCAAGCCAGTGCACCCTCTAGGCAGCGGGGAGACACCCAGTGTGGAGCCGCCCCCTCCCTTGGACATTGAGGGGTCCCCGGCCTATCAGGTGCATGCTCTCCTGGACTCCAGACGGGTCCGGTCGCGGATCCAGTATCTGGTGGACTGGGAGGTGTATGGGCCCGAGGAGTGCTCTTGGGTGGATGCGGCCGACATCCTGGACCCGTCACTAGCTGAGGACTTCCACCGTGACCACCCGAACAAACCCGCTCCACAACCGAGGGGGCGACCTCGGCTTAGAACACCGGGAAGTGTTCCTAGAGGGGGGGGCTTTGTCACGCCCCGCCCGAGATCCGGCCACGGGAGGGAGCCCTCGCCCGACTTTTGAGGCGCTTCTGTGTTGCAGCTCGGGCATAAATACGGAGCGCACTTCCGGCTCCGTGCGAAGTATTGTTCTCATGTGGACCTACCAAACATTTTTGGATTGTCTTTTGTGCATTACCTGGACTGTTTCCCGTTTTCGTCTTTTGCCTCATCTTGGATATTCCCGTTTCCGGTTTACGATCTCTGGACTGTTTTCTGACTTCCCTGTTGTCTCTGCCCTATCAGATTATTCTGCCTATTGTTTGCTTCCCTGGTTACGAACTTTCTGCCTGCCCCTGACTACGATTCACTTCTCCTTCCCCCTCTCCAGCCCTGCGCATGGATCCTGCTACTACCGCCTCTGGCGGACCGCCGCTACAGGGGGTGTGTGTGTGTGTGTGTGTGTGTGTGTGTGTGTGTGTGTGAGTGTGTGTGTGTGTGTGTGTCAGACAACATAACACATGTTCTTAGCACAGGATACATTAGTAGATCAAAGCAACATGTTAAATTATTATTTATTTATTTATTTATTATTATATATTTATTATTATTACATGTTAAATTATTACTTATTGATTTAATACCAAGCTGATGTCAGGTTAGTACAGCCTTGTTATTAACACCTGGAATCAGGTTAGTACATGCCTACAAATCAGGACTGATCACACAATTATTTATTTATTTATTTATTTATTTATTTTATTTGACTTTATTCTTTCAAACCACCCCTGAATTTCTTTTCCAGTTGACAGGGATAGTCTAATCTGTAGTGAGATTCAAATATCAATCTATAAGTGACAGCTTGGTTCCAGTAGCCATCTTGTGTGTATGTGAGTCAGTGGTACAGGTCAGGTGTCAGGAGTAGCTGGACAGTTCCCTGCCAGGCCCGGGGAGGGCGCTGGCAGGAGAATCCTGAAAGCCTGTTTGTCTGTGTGATTCCCTGCCGATTGTTCTCCTTCCTGTGTGTGTCACCTGTTCCCCATTACCCTGATGTGTTTCCCTATAAAAGGGAACCTGGTGTAGTTGTGTAGTGTGGGTCAATGTTTCTTGTATAGCTGTCCCGTGGGTGTTATGTTAGTTTTGGGATTTGTTGTATGTTGTACCACGAGTCTATTGTAATGTTCGTCTTTCCCCTGTCTCGTGTTTATATAAATAAAACAGTGCTTCGCTGTATCCTGCGCTTGGGTCCGCTCTTTCACGGCGTGCTGCGGCACGCCACACCACGGAGGTCCGGGTTCGAGCCCCGCACAGGGCGAGTGGCGACCGGACGTGACATCAGGGGAGGTGAGCTTCAGTAATCGAGCCCCTCTGAGTTCTTTCCTCTAGTCTTCAGCCACAATATTGCTCTCCTTCTCATAGAAAATTCCACAATTTATAGTAGATAATCCTCTGACAGCCAAATTGCCTGAAGGGATTTCATGTCCCTTTTTTTCTATATGACAACCCAATTTGTTTGGTCACTAGCCTCTTCTATTACCCAGCACCCCCTCTCTAGCTCCATATTCAGAGAGAGGAGAGAAATCAGCATTATTAGTAACAGCCTCTTTCCATCTGTCTGAAGTGTCTGTATTCTTCTATCTGCTACTGCAGCTCTCCTCTTAGAATATGGTGTTACTTTTTCCCCATTGTAGCCAATTACCTACTTCCACTCCAGGGGCTCTCCAAGAGCCCTACTGTGATAACATTGTGCCAAGTTCGAAATGGTGTCGCTGGAAACCATGGTAACCACAGGCAGCCGTACCAGTCTAAGGAGGAGGATGAAAGGATGATTAAAAGGTGCCCTTTTGAACAGGGTCTTCTGCGTCTTAACAAAGGGTCAGATTTATCCATGTCTTATACGTATTTGAATTTATAGCACTCAAATTCTTCATGGAGAATTAACAGAGCTAAAGAAGAATAAAGACTTTATCACAGACATTATTACAGCATTCTATGTACAGTATGTACAGTAAAGAAAAGGAAAAAATGGCTTCAGATATTCAGAGCTTTATGCCAGTGTAGCGATCTCTACTATTTCCCTTTTATTTCTTTAAGGTGGTGGAGAGAAGCAAGAATAAGAAAGAAACAAAGATGCACAGAAATAAAATTCCTGAATCATGTCGCAGGGGAAAAAAGAAAAGAAATGTGTGTAGAGACCAGTACAAGGCCATGGATGTTTTCCCCCTTTGGAAAGACAACTAGAGAAAAACCATTTCATGCAATCTAGCAGAATGTACCATCATCACTGGGATGGTCATGTCAGTCACTGGTCTTTTTGCAGCTTCTCTAATATATGTTTTAGAAATACCTTTCTTGCATTGTGTTTACATATGACATGAGAAAAACAGATTTGGGAAGAAAAAAGGAGGTAATTTATTAGTATAACAGTTATAAAATTCTAAATACATATATTATAAAAACAGGTCAAATAAAGAAGTAAGATTGAAAGAGAAAGAGTGAGAAATAGATGTATAGCTCTGCACCAGGTGGCGTACATTTTCTAATCCCACCTCCTGCCTCTTCTAGGCTAGATAAAGAGCTGAAAGAGTCTGTTCAGTCTCAGGAACTCACGTGGACTCAGAGAGATGAAATGTAGTGCATTGCCATTATAGAAAAGAAATGAGAACAAGAGAGAGGAGGCAAATTTACCCACGGCAAATGTAATGACTTCAAAATAATATAATAGTAACTGAAAAGGGTTGCCATACATTTTCTTCTAGGCAGCTTGATACTTTGCATTTGAATTCAACAGCTATTACTCTATTCATTGTGTAACATATTTCTGTGCAGGAAGCTAAGGACATGCATCAAAGTGCTTCACTATTTACTGGGCTGTTTTGATGAAACCTCAATAGAGGAAAATTTAGGAAGCGCAAATATCACCTGCATTACATCTGAACTGCATTAAAGAAGAAAGTGTCTATAAGCCTATGAAATCCTATACCTTTGTTGTATATTTTCTTTTAGTTAAAATTGGATCATGGATTTGGAATGATTACAATAGTTGTTAAAGCCAGAGGTGACCTGAATACCGAGATATGTAGATACACAGCCCTATGACCCTTTAGGAAAATTCAGTTGTACCATGGCAAACTTTCTCCCCTCTGCTTTATAAGCTCTGCATTCAGACCTCAGACACAATAGTGACATTTAGTGACACTATATTAATACATGAAAAGTTGCATAAACTGAAAGTGTTCTGTTCCTGTACTTTTCCTCAAGTAACATCCTCAGAGGAATTCAGTTGACTTCATAAACTAGTTTTAAAGAACATGGATTAAACAGAGAAGATGTGTTTTGGCAGTTGTGTAATGAGAATTTCCTGCAGCTTGGTCGCGTGCTAGAAGGATTAAATGCTATCTAAATCCTTGTATCATATAGTATAAAATTGTATGTTCATTTTATTACGAGCTGTATTGAGATGTAGGATATCACAGTTTTGATATTCCAGCTAGCAAAACTCAAATGTTTTGCAGCTCAACACGGTCTACCATTTAACCTCAAATCAAATGTATGTAATATACAAAATCAGAGATAATTAGGAAATACATTTTTTAACATTCACTTTAATACCCAACACAAAACATTCATATTTTTTACCAAATATGATTGGTTTTTGAAAGTTTTCTCTATTTTTTTTATCAATCCCATTAACCCCCCCCACCACCAAATAA
Organism: Hemibagrus guttatus; assembly: GCA_033459395.1. NCBI lineage: Eukaryota > Metazoa > Chordata > Actinopteri > Siluriformes > Bagridae > Hemibagrus > Hemibagrus guttatus. The sequence goes on from JAUCMX010000006.1 coordinate 11,596,514, forward strand.
ATAAATAAATAAATAAATAAATAAATAGCTATTGGTAATACACATATAGAAAATGGACCACATTATTTTACTATTATTTTAAGAATAATAATAAGAATAAGAATGAATTATAAGAACAAAAAATAAGAATTCTTATTGTTTCCCAAACCAGATATTTTGCCACAACATTTTACTGTAAACCATTTAACACTACACAAATCTTTTAGAATATACAATATATCTTTCTGTGCACCCACACAAACAAGGTTGAGGTTGACCTTCAGGCCCAGTTACACCTGAAACTTTTTTTTTTTTTTTTTTTTTTTTTTTGCACATTGCATGTTGCTAGCTAATATCAATTATATTTATTGCTAGTTATCTGATGTTATCCATCACATTAACTACAGACTACTAACTAAAGACTTTCCATTGCCTCAGAATGTTTCTACATTATAAAATCAGTTAGTACAGTAGACTCATACCGTACCAGTTTTATTTAAAATTCTCAACATCTAAAAATTCTCCAGCTCTTGGAAGCGGATACCTGTGTTGCATTTATCACAGATGATTGCACTAGATAAAACTTTATCTGCGAACTTTTTTCTAATACAAAAAAACATTTATGTGCAACCTTTAGATTAACTCATTTTTGACCATTACAGTATTATAGTTCCTTAAAATACTTATACCTTTTATAATACTTTATAAAAGGTATGATTTGTATAAAAAACATCGGCTTTGAATAATTTGTACTCAAGTAGATTAATACTATCTGCTTGATACAACACTCCTCAAAGTGCCTTTTTGTTACAACTCTAATTACATCCCTGTGAGTCTGACATTCACAGACTCCTGTGAAGGCTTGATTAACTTAATCAGGTGTGTTTTCCTTTTGAATTTATGGCTGAGTTATGAATTATTCTGAATTATTCACTAACTACTGTGTGTAATTATGAGAATGATGAATGAACTAATGGACCTACCAATGGGCCCTGCGAGTTTAAAGGTATAAATTATGTTTGCGAATTAAAAACCCACAAACAGTGTGAACTCTTTTCTATTACTATACATATAACACTGCAAACTAATGGAGGATTTTCAGCATGACAAATAAGTTGTTGTCAGTGGTCATTTGGCAATTTGACTTTTTTCTCTAATTCTTTAAAAATCACTTTCTTCCTTTTTTTTGGTCTTTAATATTTTCCATTGTCTTTACCACTTATCCGATCTATCATTGGGTCACAGGGAGCCTGTGCCTATCTCAGGCATCATCGGGCATCAAGGCAGGGTACACCCTGGACGGAGTGCCAACCCATTGCAGGGCACACACACACTCATTCACTCACGCAATCACACACTACGGGCAATTTAGAGACTCCAATCAGCCTAGACTGTCTTTGGACTGGGGGGGGAAACCGGAGCACCTGGAGGAAACCCACCAAGCACGGGGAGAACATGAAAACTCCACGCACACAGTGAGCAGGAGCGAGACTCGAACCCAGGGAGGCGAACGTGCTAACCACTAAGCCACCGTGCCTCCTGGTCTTTAATATATCATGCAAATATAGTTGCTCAATATTAAAAGCAAAAACTAGCTATAAATAAGTTTGTAACTTACAGTAAACATCCAGACTACATTATTTTTAATTACATTTTTTATATTGCTTTTACAGACTCTTGATTCATTTTATAGGCTGATTCTGTTAAAAACAGGACACTACTTTGCTTCATGTTTGCTCATCTTCAAAAGATTCTCTAGCCTCATTCCTATATTCATTTTTAAAATGTTATGCAGTTTATTCATCCATCTCTCAATGACAAACATCAAAAGAATCTAAAATATCCTTTTTCTGAAGGACAGAGAGAGAAAAAAATTAGAGAAATGAGAATCCAACTCCAGTTTCTGGCCTCATTTGCACTTTTAATGACTGTAACAGTTGTGCTTGAAATAGCTCTCCTCTTTCATGTTGACGCTCTGCAAATGCTTATGCAGAAAAACAAACCATCTCAGCACCAAATGTGGGGCATTAATTAACATCAGAGAAAAATCTGCCTGTTTGAAAACTCCAGACATTATGCCACAATGATGATGTTGATTGATGATGATGATGATGTCCACTCTAAAGTAGACAGGTCTATCACCCTTCACATGTGACCTAAATCATAGTAAGAACTCAGTCACATGTAAAACATGGCTGTTATTCGTGACTAAATGTTCATTGAGTTACTGTTCCAAAGAAGAACATTTAATATTATAGATGATTAGCCATCAGTATTCTTTGAGGCCGTCTATTATATTACTCGTATAATGAATGCTGCTCTGGATATTTAGTGTTCTGATATTTTTATTGCCCTTAAGGGGGCACTCTTTACCCAAGCCATACACAGAAATCATTCAAAATGATTATTAATGGAGAGTCTTTATTATACCACAGTACTGTTGAACGTTTGATTCTGATTCGGTCAGAAGGTGTTGATTTATTTTCTGTAAAAGCAGCACTGACAGAAGTTCCAGCTGCAAGGTTTATAATAATGAGCAAGATTATAATAAAATCTGTGTAAAGTTTTCTGTAAGAGAAGATTATTTCACATTTATCAGTGCATTGAAGTAGTCAGAGATAAATCCATTCCTTTCCAAATTCCTTTCTCACAGAGGAAAATCTTCAGGATAAGGGATTTATGGGTTCTCTGTAAAAGAACAACACTGTATTTATTTGTCTTATTAAATTAAAGAAAGAGAGAGAAAAAAGAGAACAGGAACTGATAAAGGAATAGCTGTTTATACTTGATAAGAGAAACTTGCTTTGTGGATGTTCCATAACATTAAACGTAACTATTAATGGATAAAAAGTACAACCAGGTATTCTTTAATTTTAAAAAAAAATTGTAATTGTTAGCGGCTTACAGCCATAACACTCTGAGAACGCCCGATCTCGTCTGATCTCGGAAGCTTAGCAGAGTTGGGCCTGGTTAGTACTTGACTGGGAGACTGTCTGGGAATACCAGGTGCTGTAAGGTTGGGGGGCACGGTGGCTTAGTGGTTAGCACGTTTGCCTCACACCTCTAGGGTTGGGGGTTCAATTCCCGCCTCCACCGTGTGTGGAGTTTGCATGTTCTCCCCGTGCCTCGGGGGTTTCCTCCCCCAGTCCAAAGACATGCATTGTAGGTTGATTGGCATCTCTAAATTATCCGTAGTGTATGATTGAGTGAGTGAATGAGAGCATGTGTGTGCCCTGTGATTGGTTGGCCCTCCGTCCAGGGTGTATCCTGCCTTGATGCCCAATGACGCCTGAGCACAGGCTCCCCGTGACCCGAGTGTAGTTCGGATAAGCGGTAGACAATGAATGAATGAATGTAATTGTTAGCAGATTGTGGTGTAAAATATTCATGATGTGCTGTTGCTTGAAAATAATGAACTTTTGGGTGGTACAGAAGCTCAGAAACAGTGTGCTCCATCATATTTCATTATGTTGCACATTACATACAGAACTGTACATAAGTCACAAAGCTCAATTTCAGTTTTCAGTGTTTTCAATCAAATGACCATTTATTACTTTCTGTAAACATTTTCAATATTTTATATTTCATTTTTGTTTTTACTGTTGCTCTTGTGTGGTTTATAAACAACAACAACAACAATAATAATAATAATAATAATAATAATAATAATAATAATAGTAATAATAATAGTAATAATAATAATAATAATAATAATAATAATAATAATAATAATAGTAATAATAATAATAATAATAATAATAATAATAATAATAGAAAACTCATAATAATGTCATCAGTATAAAATCTGTAAATGTTTTATTTGTAATATTAAACCTTTCAGTTGACTTACATAAATAAGTACTGTAAGATTGTTGAATTTTTGTGCAATAGAAGTGCAATTCAAAAACGTAATCAATGTTTAGTAGATTTTCCCATCATTATTGTTTACCATTAACAGTTTATTGTACTGTATATTTCATGGTGTCTATACATCACATGGTGTCTGAGAAATACAGAGAAGTGAGAAATCAAGAAGGCTGTCATTATATTGTCTTTCATATAAATCATATTTCTAAATTCTGCATTTGTTCTTGGATGATTGAAGCTGTTCTGTAAGGTCCTATGTAGTTTAAGAATAGTGCTAATATACAGCACATCTAATCTTAGCATGCAATCAAATGCTCGGCTGAAAGGATCAAACCTGTCACCATAGCAACGTTGCACTCATTTCAATGTGGAAAGCAAAGTGGTATAGCAGATACAATAAAATGAATGAATCATACAGTATGCTGGGTAGCCGATCACTGCAGAACAACAGAGGCTCAGGACTCTACGTGTCCATCCTCTCCAGATGTGTAGATAATCACAAAGCCAGGGCATGTCCAGACAGGGCTCAATTTTCTGGTCTTACAATGCTTTCAGTGGTCTTATATGTATTAAAGAAGACATCAAGCTGTTTCTAAAGCACAGAGCTGTCTCTGTTGGGGAGCTCAGACCACTGGGTTAGATCTACACTGAATCTCTCGTGAGAAGAGAGATGTTAAGGGCTAAAACTCACTGAGGGATCTCACGCTCACTGTTTTTATACTATACAGCAATATGACAGATGTATCCGTCTATCCCTCTATCACCTCCTTCTAAACCGAATGAGATTACTGATTAGACATGAGCATTCAATCAACTAGCAAATGAAAAGACTCAGATTTCCCCTAATCTAATGGCACTAAGCATATTAGAACATCCAGTACTGAAAGAAGACACTTTCATATTTGCACTGATTGCTTTCAACACCTTTTTTTCAAAATTCTTCCATTTGCCCATACTCAAAGACTTTTCCTCAGAGATTCAGCATGAAATTGGTATGTAGCGTATTTTTCTTCCTGAAAGATACAGGGTCAAGTGGAATGTTTCAGTGATTCAGGATTTTCAATTAGTACATTTGCATAATTTAATTGTCTGTGGCCGAAATATAGAATATTATCATGATTTCATGGCCTTCATATCAAGACAGGTAAAGATGATGATGACCTCTAAAGAGAGAGAGAGAGAGAGAGAGAGAGAGAGAGAGAGAGAGAGAGAGAGAGAGAGCTACCCATCTGGTCCACATCTGCTTTGCTATAAAATGAATAAATTGCCTCATGCATGAAAATATTTTATATTTTTCTGGGGTGAAAGCAGGTGACCCCCAGCGTCAGTGTTTCATTTTGTGCCTGTAGATTAACTCACAATTTTTTTTTTTGGCTTGAACCCATGGGACTAAACATGGTTTATTGTGATCAAACAGTGTTAGGGGGAAGCTGGGGGAAAAGTAATAGGATTTCGCTCCAGGAAGTCACTGTATTACCTAATACTTTTTTTAAACTGAATTTACTTATTTATTTATTTTGCAGATTATTAGATAAAAATATTCTACAGATACAATTTTCCAATCATGGTGATTATACACTTCTCTTTCCTGAAGTATTTTCATTTTGAGCTATACATTTCATAAATATTTTTTAATCGGTTTAATAATTTTTTCTTAATAGGTTAAGAGACAATTTATTACTTTTTAAAAAAAAAAAAAACAAATCGCATAAAGCTGAAATTCTTGGATGCACACGTTACATTTGGTTAAATTCTATTTAAATTTTAGTTGTATAGCACATTAATTAACAGAAAATGTCGTAAAACATCCTCTTCTGGGGGAATCGAGCATTGAGATTTACATCATTATAGTGTAGAGACATGCATGTTCTAAGACAAAGAGTGCAAAGTGTATTGGAAAAAAATACACTGTACTGTAAATCATGGTCCAGAGAAAAATTTGAAGACTAAAGGCTTTAATACTAATGGAAGCACTTGTTAGCAATCAGTGTATAAATCTGCAGTATACTGTATAAAGATGGCATATTACAGTCCAGATTTAGCTCTATATCTGTTTGCTCAGAATAAAACAGCTGCCTTGGCTAGTTTACAACATTGATTTTCATAAAATCACTATAATCGAAACGCAGTCTTAACTGCCATGGTTACAAAACCACAGAATTAAGAAGAAAGTGATTTATCAATTTTTTATGCCTATTATGATGCACCCAATTAATTTCATAAAGGTTCCTCTAAAGGCAGTTTTAATTACTGCATATTTCCTCTATCTTCAAACCGAGACACAGAAGTGCAGAAACAAATCCTCATCTGATGTGACAAGGTGCTAATTTGCACTATTAGGCGCAGGTGCAAGCATGTGTGTTCCTGTGATTCTCCTAATGAATATAACTCCTCAGTAACACTCGCTGGCGCCGTGTCTTAAGGGTGAGAAATTTGGTAGATTCAGTCTATTTTTGCACTTTTTTGTGCACTGTTTGTCTTGGTATAAGGCATTTAAGAAGCGGGAACATCTCAAGGGCTTCTTGAAATAAAGAAACATCAGCTGCAAGAGAAGAAAGCTGCTACTCAAAACGTTTCCATAATGGAAAGAGGAAGGAGGAGAGGAAATGTTCTCATCCCTCTCTTTCAGCCAGAATGAGCTGATCTCAGAATCATTGTGCCATAGAGCCAAAGAAAGATGTGTATGGGAAATATTAGTCATGCACTTACGTCAGCTCGGTGAGGTGTTAGATAGCAGGTTTTTCTTTTCTTTTTTTATTGTTTAATCTCTACGGCTGGTTGTGGAGTACCTTGCTGCACAGCTTCTCGACAAATTACTTCTCCCTCCAGTTTCCTTTGGTGAAATGTTGTTTCCTTTCACATCCCAATGTGGGGTTGATTATTTATATGTTATGCTTAGTTTATTCAAAAGTGTAAGTACAAAAGTATAGGAAAGGTGAAGGTGTAAGTGTCTAATGATGTTTATAGTAATATTAATAGTAACATTTTATTTTAAACAATAAAATAATTCAGATTCAATAATTCAGATTCAATGCAATTCAGATTCAATTCAATGATCCATGGACAATGTACAAAAGCATTTAGTAACAATAATAATAATAAGAAGAAGAAGAAGAAGAAGAAGTTGCTTTCGGCTGCTCCCTGTTCGGGGTCGCCACAGCGGACCAACTAGTCCACACAACAACTTGGCAAATGTTTTACACCGGATGCCCTTCCTGACGCAACCCTCCCATTTTTCCGGGCTTGGGACCGGCACTGCATCCAGTGGCTGGGGTTGAGGCATTGGCTGGAATCAAACCCGGGCCTTCCGCATGATAGGCGAGTAACCTACCACTGAGCCACCAATGCCTCCAATAATAATAATAATAATAATAATAATCTCTTCTTCTTCTTTCGGCTTCTCCCTTCAGGGGTCGCCACAGCGAATCATCTCTCTCCACCTATCCCTATCTTCTGCATCCTCAACCCTTGCACCCACTAGCTTCATATCCTCATTAATTACATCCATATACCTCCTCTTTGGCCTTCCTCTTTGCCTCCTGCCTGGCAGCTCCATGTCCAACATTCTCCTACCAATATACTCACTCTCCCTCCTCTGAACATGTCCAAACCATCTTAATCTGGCCTCCCTAACTTTGTCCCCCAAACGTCCAACATGAGCTGTCCCTCTGATGTACTCGTTCCTAATCCTGTCCAACCTTGTCACTCCCAAAGAGAACCTCAACATCTTCAGCTCTGCTACCTCTAGCTCTGAGTCCTGTCTCTTCCTCAGTGACACTGTCTCTAAACCATACAGCATGGCCGGTCTCACCACTGTCCTGTACACCTTCCCCTTGATTCTCGCTGATATTTTCTGATCACACAGAACTCCCGACACCTTTCTCCACCCATTCCAACCTGCCTGCACTCGCTTCTTTACCTCTTTCCCACACTCTCCATTACTCTGGACTGTTGACCCCAAGTACTTAAACTCCTGTACCTTCTTCACCTCTTCACCCTGTAACCTTACTGTTCCACTTCCCTCCCTTTCATTCACACACATGTACTCAGTCTTACTACGACTGACTTTCATCCCTCTTCTCTCCAGCGCAAACCTCCACCTCTCCAGGTTTTCCTCCACCTGCTCCCTGCTCTCACTACAGATCACAATGTCATCTGCAAACATCATTGTCCAAGGAGACTCCTGTCTGACCTCCTCTGACAACTGGTCCATCACTATAGCAAACAGGAAGGGGCTCAGAGCCGATCCCTGATGCAGTCCCACCTCCACATTGAACTCCTCTGTCTGACCTACAGCACACCTCACCACTGTCCTGCTCCTCTCATACATGTCCTGCACCACTCTGACATACTTCTCTGCTACTCCTGACTTCCTCATACAGTACCACAGCTCTTCTCTTGGCACCCTGTCATACGCTTTCTCCAAGTCTACAAACACACAGTGCAACACCCTCTGACCATCCCTATACTTCTCCATCAAAATTCTCAGAGCAAAAATTGCATCTGTTGTGCTCTTTCTGGGCATGAAGCCATACTGCTGCTCACAAATTTCCACAACCTTCCTTAACCTAGCTTCCACTACTCTTTCCCATACCTTCATTGTATGGCTCATCAACTTTATCCCCCTATAGTTACTGCAACTCTGCACGTCACCCTTATTCTTAAAGATCGGCACTAACACACTTCTTCTCCATTCCTCAGGCATCCTCTCACTCTCTAAAACCCTGTTGAACAAACTAGCTAAAAATTCCACTGCTGCCTCTCCCAAACACTTCCAGACCTCCACCGGGATGTCATCAGGACCAACCGCCTTTCCACTTTTCATCCTCTTCAAAGCCTTCCTGACTTCATCCTTTCTAATCTTATCTACTTTCTGTTCCACAGAGTTCACCCCTTCTACTCTTTTTTCCCTCTCATTTTCCTCATTCATCAGCTCCTCAAAGTATTCCTTCCATCTCCTCTGTACACTCTCCTCACTTGTGAGCACCCTTCCATCTCTATCCTTAATAACTCTAACTAGCTGCACATCCTTCCCATCTCGATCCCTCTGCCTAGCTAACCTGTACAAGTCCTTCTCTCCTTCTCTAGTGTCTAACCTAGTGTACAACTCGTCATATGCCTTCTGCTTGGCCTTAGACACCTCTCTCTTCACTCTGCGCTGTAACTCCTTGTATTCCTGTCTATTCTCTTCAGTCCTGTCCATGTCCCACTTCCTCTTGGCTAACCTCTTCCTAGTGTCCACACTATCCTGAACTTCCTCATTCCACCACCAAGTCTCCTTATCTTCTTTCCTCCTTCCAGATGACACACCCAGCACCTTTCTCCCTGTCTCCCTGATCACTTCTGCTGTAGTTTCCCAGTCATCTGGCAGCACTACCTGACCACCCAGAGCCTGCCTCAACTTCTGTCTAAATTCCTCACAACATTCCTCCTTTTTCAGCTTCCACCACTTGGTTTTCTTCTCTATCTCTGACCTCTTCTTCTTACAGACCATCAAAGTCATCCTACACACCACCATCCTATGCTGTCTGGCTACACTCTCTCCCACTACCACTTTACAGTCACTAATCTCTTTCAGATTGCCTCTTCTACATAGGATGTAGTCTACCTGTGTTCTCCTACCTCCACTCTTGTAAGTCACTCTATGCTCCTCCCTCTTCTGAAAATAAGTGTTAACCACACCCATGTCCATCCTCTTAGCAAAGTCCACTACCATCTGTCCTTCAAGGTTCCTTTCCTTAACTCCAAACTTGCCCATCACCTCCTCATCACCTGTGTTCCCCTCACCAACATGTCCATTAAAATCCGCTCCTATCACCACTCTCTCACCCGTGGGAATACTCTCCATCACCTCATCTAATTCACTCCAGAATCTCTCTTTCTCCTCCAACTCACAACCTACCTGTGGGGCATAACCACTAACAACATTCAACATCACCCCTTCAATCTCTAACTTCAGACTCATCACCCTGTCTGACACTCTCTTCACCTCCAGGACATTCCTCACAAACTCCTCCTTCAGGACCACACCTACCCCATTTCTCTTACTATCCACACCATAATAAAACAGCTTGAATCCTGCACCTATACTACGAGCCTTGCTACCCTTCCACCTGGTCTCCTGTACACACAGTATATCCACCTTCCTTCTCTCCATCATATCAGCCAGCTCTCTACCTTTCCCTGTCATAGTACCAACATTCAGAGTTCCTATTCTCAGTCCTACACTCTTACCTTTCCTCTTCTCTCTCTGTCTGCGCACTCTCCTCCCTCCTCTACTTCTTCGACCAACAGTAGCCCAATTTCCACCGGCGCCCTGTAGGTCAACGGCGCCGATGGCGGTCGTTGTTAACCCGGGCCTCGACCGATCCGGTATGAAATTCGTACTGACGATTCGCATGGTTAAATTTGGCAATGTTTTACGCCGGATGCCCTTCCTGACGCAACCCTCTCTATTTATCCGGGCTTGGGACCGGCACAGAAGTCACTGGACTGTGACCCCCATGGCTAGATTAATAATAATAATAATAATAATAATAATAATAATAATAATAATAATAATAATAAACAATAATAATGTGGCATCCGGGAGAAATAGCCTCGACCAGGAAGCATTGTTACACACACTCTCTTATTGGCATCTCACACTTACAACCACAGAACTGCCAAATATTTAGAAATGGGAAGGGGTGACAAATTAACAACAGGCAGTACATGACCAGTGGATCCAATTTACCAACAAAACACAGTGCAACACAAATAAAAACATAACATATTTTATCTCACAATATTATAACATCCAACAGATAAAAAACATTGAAACTATAAGGATACTACAAAGGCATGTGGTTGTGCAAATTACCACTAACTTGTAGCACAGCAATACTATATTACACTTTACTATATTCTATAACCTATATTCAATGCTATATTACACTTTACTATATTCTATAACCTATATTCAATGCTATATTACACTTTACTATATTCTATAACCTATATTCAATGCTATATTACACTTTACTATATTCTATAACCTATATTCAATGCTATATTACACTTTACTATATTCTATAACCTATATTCAATACTATATTACACTTTACTATATTCTATAACCTATATTCAATGCTATATTACACTTTACTATATTCTATAACCTATATTCAACGCTATATTACACTTTACTATATTCTATAACCTATATTCAACGCTATATTACACTTTACTATATTCTATAACCTATATTCAATGCTATATTACACTTTACTATATTCTATAACCTATATTCAATACTATATTACACTTTACTATATTCTATAACCTATATTCAATGCTATATTACACTTTACTATATTCTATAACCTATATTCAATGCTATATTACACTTTACTATATTCTATAACCTATATTCAATGCTATATTACACTTTACTATATTCTATAACCTATATTCAATACTATATTACACTTTACTATATTCTATAACCTATATTCAACGCTATATTACACTTTACTATATTCTATAACCTATATTCAACGCTATATTACACTTTACTATATTCTATAACCTATATTCAATACTATATTACACTTTACTATACAGTGTTTGTGTCAATGGTGAGAAAAGGACACAGAAAACATGCAGCAAGGTGCTCAAGAGTGAGAGTTATATGTTGCCATGATCTGGTCAGGGAAAGAGCTTAAGCTCATTCTCATGCTGCAACCTGTTCAGCCTTGAGGCAGGGAGTCCTTCAAAAACAGTGATCAAAAACAGTAGTCTTTGAAAATCTGGATGTGACGATCATATGCCAAGTGTCTCTGTTGCAGAGTGGAAAATATGGGGATAGAGTCTGGCACTGTTCTTAAGGTGAAAGAAAGCTGTCTTAGTAGACTAGCCTTAGCTGAGGTGGATGTAAAAAGTCAAAGGACAGTCAGAGGGAGGTCTTTTATTTTCTTTAGGGTGCCTGGGGATGCGTTCACTATGGCCTCAGATTTGTTATTGCTGAACTTTCAGAAAGCTTGCAAGTCCCTAGCTTGGGCATGCGGTCCATCAGAGTGGGCGAAGGCAGTCTGTCTGAGGATTCAGTGTGTATGTAAATCAGGAAATAGCAATTTAAGTGCAGACCATGGCATCTGCCAATAGAGAACATGAATATAATAAGTAACAGTAGGCCCAGAAATGAATCTTGGAGAATACCATGACAGAGAAGAAACAAGTATGACCTGAACATATTAACTGAAACAACTTCTGTCTGAGAAATTAGACTGGAACCAGGAGAGGTTGGAAACAGTAAGGCCAACTGACTTTGTCACATGCAGCATTCAGATACATCAGAACAAGTGTGCTACATGGCCAAATGTATGTGGACACCTGACCATCGCACTCATATGTGCTTGTTGAACATCCCATTACAACATAATAGGTTTAATATGCAGGTTTTTTTGCATTGCTGTTATAATAACATCCACTCTTCTGTGTGTGGGGATTTGTGCTCATTCATCCTCAATAGCATTAGTGAGGTCAGGTACTGATGTCGATTGAGGAGGCCTGGCATGTAGTCAGTGTATAACTCCATTCAACATTGTGGCAACAGTTGAAAATCCCCCCACATATAGGTGCAATGGTCAGGTGTCCATATATGTTTGGCCATATAGTCTATGTTTATTTGTTTATTTATTGAATTTCATTTCATTTTTCTAGGTGGACAGATCCAGACTGAAACTCCTCCAGTAGGTTGTTCGCGACAGTGTGTTCTCTGAGCTGAGCTTACAATACATGCTAGACAATTTTGCCCAGAAGTACATGTTAGGAACAGGCAGGTAGTTTCAGAGCTGTCAACACACAATTAAGCCCTGGGTTATTAAGAGCTGGTGATTGAAGCTCCTTTCAAGTTGGGGGACAGAGCCAGAATTAAGAGAAGCATTGATAAGCTTAGCTGTGAGACAGAAGATCATATGACCACACAGATGGTAGGTCTGTCTTCCTTGTTGTTTGCAGGTATGGACATTTGGTGAAAATTTACTTTTTTTTGTTTGAAATTAATAAATGTATTAAATAGTTTATTGGACAGTTTCCCTGACCACTTTTGACTGCAGTGATTTCATAGTCAGTTATGACTTCTTTAAATGCCTCCTTATAGTGCTCTTTGTATGCAAAGGTGCCTGCACTGTCAGGGCAGTTTTTACTGAGACACTAACTGGTGACCAGCATCTTTCATACAGCAGAGCTCAGGAGAAAACCAAAGGGCAAGGTGAGTCAAATTAATGGCGCGCATTGTGAAATGAGCATGGAAGAATATTATCTTAATGGCTGACCAGGGCCTTTGGGGATTGAATTGTGCATTCATGCATGGGAAACTGGTTAAGTATGTTCATTAAGGTGGGAAGGTTAATGATTTGTGAGTTTCTGAAGGTGATGTTACTATGTACTTAATGTCTCTATAAGTGGGGGAAAATAGTTAAATCCAACAGTATAGCTTAATGAGATGCAGAGATACTCAAATTCACACCACAGAGGTTATGTGTCTAGTCAGCTCACAATATCCCACGTTTGCCCTTTATTGTGAGTGGGAAAATGTGGAGGAGATTTAGATACATAGCAAAAAAGAAATACATTTAGCTTCATAAACATGAATTTAAAATTCTTCTCGCAACAGTATGACAGTAAGCATAGAGCAAGGGTTGTTCAACCTTTTCACCCAAGTCAATGAAACTGTAAGATTTCATGAACATTATCATACAATAATATAAAAATTCTAATACAATACAACTATTTATTAGTGCCATAGAGCTTTCTTTGCTAAAGTTAAGCACATTAAGCACAATTTACTATTTATTTATAGAATACTTGTTTTGAGTATCTGAGGTGTGGACTCCTGGACTCTGTGGACAGACCCCTGAAGGTCTCTAGTTTGGCCCTCACTTTGAGAACCACTGACACAAAACACAAAGAGGTGAGTAGTCAGATATCCCATTGATACAATCAAATGACGCTTTCAGCGTACTTCGAATTTAAACACCTCATAGAGGCTTAGACTTAGTGATATTTAATAATATGTTCAAAAAATGTTATATGGAGAGTTGACCTTGTGATGAACAATAGAGAACAGCATGCCCATGACCAGTAATCAGTACTTTGCCTGCGTACTTATGCTGTGTGGGTGTGGCTCGGTTTAGAAGAAAGTAATCAACTTGTCTCCAAGTTACAGTCAGACATAAGGTCAGTGCTGTGGTCCATAATTACACTGGAGCTAAACAATGGCTTAACATTAGCTATAAATCAAACTCTCTCTTAGGTCTACATCAGTTATAACCAGACTGTTTCATCCTAAGCACCTCTATCAGTGAAATGAACACAAATCAACCTTTCAGATACACTTCTTCTTTCGGCTTTTCCCTTCAGGGGTCACCACAGCGAATCATCTCTCTCCACCTATCCCCATCTTCTGCTTCCTCAACACTTGCACCCACTAGCTTCATATCCTCATTAATTACATCCATGAGGATATGAAGCTAGTGGGTGCAAGTGTTGAGGATGCAAGCTTTCAGATATACTATATTGCCAATGGTTTTGGGACACCCCTCCAAATTATTGAATTAAGGTGTTGTTTTTCAGGGATTGGGCTTGGCTCATTAGTTCCAGTGAAAGGGACTCTTAATGCCTAGTCCAAGACATTTTGGACAATTTCATGCTCCCAACTTTGTGGAACAGTTTGGGGATGACCCCTTCCTGTTCCAACATGACTGTGCACCAGTTCACAAACCATGGATGGTCCATAAAGACATGAATGAGTGAGTTTGGTGTGGAGAAACTTGACTGGCCTGCACAGAGCCCTGACCTCAACCCGATAGAACACCTTTGGGATTAATTAGAGCAGAGACTGCAAGCCAGACCGTCTCGTCCAACATCAGTGCCTGACCTCACAAATGTGCTTCTAGAAGAATGGTCAGAAATCCCCATAAACACACTCCTAAACCTTGTGGAAAGCCTTCCTAGAAGAGTTGAAGCTGTTATAGCTGCAAAGGGTGGGCCAACTCCATATCAAATTCATGTGCATGTAAAGGCAGATGTCCCAGAACTTTTGGCAATATAGTGTATGTGTGATGCATCTGTTATACAGTGTCTGGAAAGTAACATATTGGTGTTTGACAGCTTTAGAATGTCTCTGGAAATTTAATTCCACATAAATGTAAGAACATACCCTACTCAGCAATATGAAAATGCATAAAGAACAGCTAATGACACTAAGTTGCTTAATCTATGCAGTTTTAAATTGGTAGGTAATCCACAGCCTTAATTCTCTCTGGGGAAAAAAGCTACATTTGAAACTCAATACATTGAGCTCTTGAGGTCCAGAGGCTGCAGACAAAATCCATTTTTTTCACAGCTTAAGCCTGCAGAATTGTAGCCACTGCAGAAAACGACAAACATTGATTTCTGCCTGAGATGAGGTTGCTAGCACTTTCAGCTTTAATTTAAGAGACACCATTCATTCAGGTATAATCACACTAACCTCTATTACTACCACTATTACTACAAACATGTTTGTCTCTCACTTCCTTTGATAGGATCATAATTAAAATCTTTATCAAATAAGCAACTCCAAAATGGATATTGGTATGGGTAAAATAGCGGAAAAAAAAATCCCTGTAAAATCAGGGTTGGGGGTATCTAATGTTTCAGTAGGACTTCTTTAGTGCTACTCACCCCCTGCAGTGCCACTTTGGTAAGGATAGGTTGAACAGACACATCGATTTGTTCCTCGGCTCTTCAGCTAGTGAACAGTGGGGATGCATTCATACAGCACTATCCAAAGAGCCAAGCTGCAGGGGTCACGTCTAGACAAGCAGCCATATGGAGCTGGCAGATCTGACATACAAATAACACAGTAACTCAGCGCACATACAGTACAGCACACAGCTTCTACTCGGTACTTCCTGGTAGCAAATGAAATACGCATTGAACTATTTTGTGAAATTTGTAGTGATTTGAGAGGATGGGGTTCCTTTTTGAGTCTTCTTCTGCATAAGTATTACTCTGTGTCTTCACAGGGTTTTTTTTAACGACACTGTCCCTGACTTGCTCATTAGGAATCTAAATTTCTGTAAAGATGGCTTTTGACAATGGCTATTATTAAAAGTACTATAAAGAGTGCTATATTAAATGCAATGTAATGGAATTGAATTTGTTGCTTTGTGTTGTATTTCCATAAGTAGTAATGCTGATAGCTGGGTTTTTAAGGACTCTTTGAAAACTCAGAGATAACACCAGGAGTGAAGAAGACAAAAGGTTTATTGTATAAACATTTTAAATGTACTGTCTTCAGGGTGAGGGTTCTTCAGAATCTCAGCCTGTGCAAGTGGTAACAGCAGTGGTTCGTCAGTATCATGTTGAGTGAATCCAGAAAACAGTAGTGAAGTTGCGCTGGAGCTGAGGTCAGATGAGTGGGTTCTGAAGAGATCAAAGATGGCAGACAGGTGAGACGGGTGTGGAGGCTCCCAAGATGGAGACAGGACAGGAGAGTATTATATTCTGATGGCAAAGGGTATAAACAGAGAGGCAGGCAGACAGCCAGACAGACAGAATACAGATCCGATAATTCAGGCAGGGGTCAGAACCAGGTTATCAGTCAGAACAAGCTTTCAGGTTTAAATCAGGATCCAAGCCTTAGTCCATAAACAGTTCCAGGGTCTATCAGGTACTCACGACTGGCAGAGATCAGGCAGACGACTGGCAGAGATCAGGCAGACGACTGGCAGAGATCAGGCAGACAACAGGTCAGAAAATGTAGTGGGTGTCAGAAGCACACAGGTTCAAGGTTCAAGGTTCCTCAAAGGTGTTAACTCTCAGGCACAAAGCAAGATCTAGCAGAGTAACAGGTCAAGAGTAGCTGCTTATATGGGAGAGAGGACACACAGTTGAATGTCATCAGGCAATTAGTGCAGCAGAGTGAGTAGACAGGTGTGGGAGAGGGAGAGAGAGTGCAGGTAAATTCCAGGAACTGGAGTGTTGGATCCGGGTGAGACAGTGGAGCTGGAGACTGTGACAAGAAGTTTGTAAGCTGTGCTACGATAACATCACAGTGGGACATTGCTAACAGTTATGATGATGTTTAATAGAAGACAAATTTCCAACAATCTCAAAAGAAAGGCATAATAGTCAGAATTTGCTGTAAGCTCCTGAACTACTTTTTTTCATTGAGCATTTCTATTGATGTGATTCTATTGAATGAGAAATTCAATGTAAAAGTAGCGAAGACAACAATCATTAGGTTTAAAGCATGCAATGCAGATATGATGCAGTTGTTTACTGTTAATTATTGATCTATTTATTGATCATCAGATGACAAGAATGATGATGTTGTAAGCAGTATTAGCAGAAAAGCTTTTTTTCTAGGAGAATGAGCAGATGAAAAGGTGAAAAGCTTTTCCAGGAAGCAAAAAGCTTCCTGTTGGCTGAGATCAACATGTGGTCCTCCTGACTGTCTCATTTCAGTCACCCTGGATCTCGAAATCAGGTGATCAAGACATTATAAGCATTTTAGCCTAAAAAGTAGGCAAAAAAATCTGAACTTATATATGATTGGAGTGAAATCTCAGTTAAATATGCTATTATATGTAATCTCAGGCATCATTGGGCATCAAGGCAGGATACACCCTGGACGGAGTGCCAACCCATCGCAGGGCACACACACACTCTCATTCACTCACACACTACGGACAATTTTAGAGACACCACTCAACCTACAATGCATATCTTTGGACCAGGGGAGGAAACCCCCGAGACACAGGGAGAACATGCAATCTCCACACACATGGCAGAGGCAGGAAACAAACCCCCAACCCTGGAGGTGTGAGGCAAACGTGCTAACCACCAAACCACTGTGCCCCACTAACCCAAAACTCAATTTAATCAGAAAAATAAATCTTTTACAAAATTGAAGATTACATATTGGTTATAGAAACTGATATGGAAGTGGATAAGAGAAAGCACAATGATTAAATATTTCAGATTTTAGGCTTTATGCCTAAAAGAAGCACCATCTCAAGGTTAGACATACAAATAAAACTTTATCTCTCAACTTTTTTTTCCTCATCTCTCTCCAGAGTCCATAAAGCAGGATTTGTTTGTGTGTTTAGATGCTGTATTCGCTTGTCTAATCGATTAAAGCAATATTTCACCCTAAACAATCAGAGCCAGTAAATAGCCTGCAGGACATAAACACAGATGAGAGTGATTTTATTGACTGAACCAGCTCCAGACTTGTCAAAAAGCATCGATAACTCCCAGAAGTGCAGACAAAGTGATAATGATTTTATTAAAACAGAGCAAGTCCAGTCTAGGAAATCTTGATCATCTGGTTTTGTATGGACATCTAGCTACAGGTGTGTGATATTGTTTTGGGGATAAAACATCACTTTCAATGTCTTATATTAACAGTATCTGCCTAGTACTTTATTTAAATGAATGCAGCAGAGTATCATAAAGTTTTAGACTTTAAATGAATGTAAATATTCTTATCACAACTACAACAACGGAAAAGAAATATCCAGTGGTGTGAGCAAGCCTCATTTATCATGCTTCCTTACAACTACAAGAACAGCAATAGATATTAAAATTCCAGCTGAAGGTATTTAATGTTTGTTTCATGCGATCACAATTGCACTGAAATGTAATCAAGTTCGGCAGTTACACTTGCACCACCCAAAAAAAATTAAGTCATGCAAATGCAATGGCCCTTCGGTGTTTTAAAATTTGAGAGATGATGAAAGGTTTGACAAACATTCCCTGCTAAAACAGATTGTAAAATAAACTGGTGAGTAATATTCTGTTCCATAAACTTTAGCTATTTCTTCTTGCTTTTTTTTCTTTTTTAAAATGGAATTAAAACCACATTTCCATTCATGAGCATGCCTTTTTAATTTTAAAATATTTATTTTACTGAGCTTTCATCATGATTACAGGTTCTTATAGACAACTTTCATTAAATAAAACACTGTATCTTAATCCAAAATTCTAGCATTCCCCAAAGAAATGGAACAAATTTGTTTTAAGAGTTTCCAATCTGATTGAAACACAGGAGCATCGCAGACATTTTGACAGCCAGTGTCTGATTACCATTCGAACTGATCAGGCTCGTGTTCATTACGCTATGGCATGCAGCTCTCCAACAATTTGATCAAAGCCTAATACATACTGTGTGAAGAAATCACACTTAGCTAACAAGGTATTAGACATCTTTAGGCAGTGCCTTTATTAAACTGTCTCCTTACCAGCTTGATCTTTGATCTTTGCAGAAATATTGTATAGCCTAGGCAAGATTAAAAATAAAATAACTATATTTCCATATCGTGTCAAAGAATACTGTAGGCAGAAAAACTTAGTTCTGCCACAGTGAAAAGGTCTAAATACACTCTGTAAGTAAAGCTAGAGTTAATCATGTGTGGTCTCAACGTATTTCTGACTCAAGCTTTAGAAATGTCATTAATTCCAGCACTTAAAGAAAAGTTAAAGCAAATACAAACCCCACCCATCTGTGGCATTCACAGTAAAAGGCATGTGTGCTCCTATATGAGCGGACACACAGGAGGATGGGAGTCTTCTATGTGAGTGCTGAAAAGGAGTCAGTAGCAGTGAGTGTGAATAGGAGGATGGGCAGACAGATGACCAACCTCTTCCAGTAAATGCCCTGGAAAGTTGTTCGGGTGCATGACACAGAAAAAAAATGTTTCGTCAGAATATTATCAAGATAGAAGTATAACTTCTATCTTGAAAGTTACATTAGACAAGCAAGAACTTTTAATGAATGCACTTTTTCTTATTCCTTATTTATTTCCTTAATTATATATTTAGCATATGTTAAAAATGTGTTTGCTTAAATGTGTGTTAGGTTAAATGTTTGAATAGAAATATGTTAAAGCTTTAGGGAAGCAATTTAATGTTGTTTAAAATGTCATTCTAGAGTTATCTATGATAGCAGAATTGCAAATTATTATTTTATAGGCCACTTTCCAGCTATTCAACTGTAACCTCAAAATGGATTTACTCAGCAGTACTTTCACTTCTGGGTCTAATTAACGGTTTTAAGCAAGACAGTTTTACTTTGTGACCCAGAAAAGAAATTACAGCATAAGCAGATTGCACTAAACTCTTCCTGGTGGCTAGTTGGCCAAGGGGTTTTCATTAAACCTCTTTAACTATGATGGAAAATCAATACTAGCTGGCAGACTGCCATTGTTATTGCCCATTAGTTTGCATGCATGCTTAATCGCTTACCTTAAATTGCTATATCCTCTTCAGCTCAGGTCTACAAGATGTGTTTTAGTTAAGGTACTTTAGAGCGCACTCAGAAGGTGCAAGTGCAAATATCAAAATCCAGCCCAGGTTTTACAAAATTACACCAGCTTCCAGGAAGTAGGCATACAAGCCAAAACCTTGTTCCAATGTCCACATTTATTGTTTCATTACTAGACCAAGTGAATCCTTTTTTTTTTTTTTACATTTTTTGTCATTTGTCAAAATGTATTATATTAGTCTCATTCATTCCTCTATAGTAACCACTTTACCCTTGTCAGAATGGCGGTTGATGTGGAGCCTCTCTGGGGAACACTGATCGTAAAGCTGTAATGGGCCTCCACTTCATCACAGGGCACCGTGCACGCAAACATTTACAGAACATAGCCCATCTGCATACCAGCATGTTTTGGGACAGGGGAGGGAAGAAACAGGAGAACCTGAAAGCACCCAGAAACATGCACAAAAACCCCAAAGAGACACTAGGAACAGCAGACCCTAGAGCTGTGAGGTGAAACGCTGCCATTTCTCAATAGTGTTTGTACTGATTGAAGCATCAAGGGTGAAAAGATAAAAAGAAGTATTAGGATGCCTGAAAAATCATGTGGATTTCTAAAATGATAAGTGTTATAAAATGCTCTTCTAATTTTTAACACTTAGTTGCATATGTGCACCAGACATATATGTTCAATGGTAATTTATATTTTAATAAACCTAAAATATTACATACAGTACAGCATACATTGTGTTTTTAAGAAAAATCCCTATTCAAGAACACCTGAGAAATGCTTTTTTAATAATTTATACTGTAGTGTTGTGTGACTGACTAACAGTGCTATACAATCACACAAGACAGGGCTTAAATATCATTGCAATTATTATAAACTTATATACTGCTACCTCATAGTGCACATTAAGTCTGTGTGGGTTTCCTCTAGGTTCCCTGGGGTTCTCCCACCTCCAGAAATGTGTCAATACATGGATTACCTACGCTAATTGCCTCTAGGTGAACAAGTGAGAATGTGTATGTGCATGGTGCACTATGATTGACTGGCGTCCGCAGGGTGTATTCCCACCTCACGCCCAGTATTCCTACAACAGGCTCATGTTTTCTAATTAATTGATTTTCCTTATCAAACTATCCAACCACAGATCTTCAATAAAACAATAGCAAAAATTATTTTGTGCTATTTTGTGTAATATATCACTGTGACCTTTTTGGCTTGAGCTGAAGTATACATAGCATATACTGATAGTAGGGGCTATACTGGTAGTATGATAGTACTGAAGTTAGAAGCATACCATTGTATAGAATTTCTTTGTGTGCTGTGGCATTACAATTTCACTTTACTGGAACTAAAGGAGCACAAACCTGTTCCAGTATGACAATGAAAGCATGGTTTGCTAATGTGACACAGAAGAACTCAAATGGCCTGCATGGAGCCCTGACCTCAATCCCTCGAAACACCTTTGGCATGAACTGGAACTCTATCTGCATTCTTATCTGTGGGGATTTGTGATCCTTTAGCCTCAAGAGATAAGATAAGATAAGATAAGATAAGATAAGATAAGATAAGATAATTAGTCCCAAAGGAAATTCTTTACATTGATGTTGTGTGAGGAGGCCTGGTTCCAAAATATATTGGGAGGCCTTCCCAGAAGAGTGGAATTTATTATAACAGCAAAGACAGACTAATCCTGGAACAGGATTTTTAGATAGTACATATAGAGCACAATTATCAAGTGTCTACAAACTTTTGGCCGTATAGTTTACATAAAGACACATGAACTTATGTGCATCCTCTTTGTAAGAATACTGGATAAACCCAGGATAAAGTGATTAGTAAAGATAAGAAATAATGAATGTTTAGCAATCTTTCCTGAAGGGTGTATGTAGTTTATTTTAAGGTTTACAATTGTTCTTGCACCCTAAATCCCCTGCGACTGTGGAAAACCTTATCTCTGGGCCCCATATTTAACACACAATAGGTAAAACAATACACTGTACTACAGCAGTATGTTTTGTAAAGTATCAACAACGTAAAATACACACACACACACACACCCCACACACACAGTGAGAGTGAAGCAATACATTACACATACAGCATGTGATGAAATACATGTACAGTGTTTAGATAGTTCTAATGTACAGTCATTTATTGGAGTAGTGGAAGTGAACCATCATGATCTTCATACTTATAGTCTTCTATGTATTGTTTAAAAGCTGTTTCTAGGCTGATTAATACCTAGACAAAGAGTTTGGCATCTCCAAAACATAGCTATCTAGTGTATCTTTTGTTTTTATATTATTGTGTGTATATACATTATATTGGCAAAAGTTTTGGGACACCCCTTCAAATCATTGAATTCAGGTGTTGTTTTTCAGGGGTTGAGTTTGGTGTGGAGGAACTTGACTGGCCTGCACAGAGTCATGACCTTAACCCGATAGAACACCTTTGGAATGAATTTGAGGGGAGACTGCAAGCCAGGCCAAAACTGGGACGTCTGCACATGAATTTAATATGGAGTTGGCCCGCCTTCTGCAGCTATAACAGCTTCAACTCTTCTGGGAAGGCTTTCCACAAGGATTAGAAGTGTGTTTATGGGAATTTTTGACCATTCCTCTAGAAGCGCATTTGTGAGGTCAGGCACTGATGTTGGACGAGAAGGCCTGTCTCACAGTCTCCGCACTAATTCATCCCAAAGGTGTTCTATCGGGTTGAGGTCAGGACTCTGTGCAGGCCAGTCAAGTTCCTCCACACCAAACTCGCTCATGTATTTATGGACCTTGCTTTGTTCACTGGTGCACAGTCATGTTGGAACAGGAAGGGGTCATCCCCAAACTGTTCCCACAAAGTTGGGAGCATGAAATTGTCCAAAATGTCTTGGTATGCTGAAGCATTAAGAGTTCCTTCCACTGGAACTAAGGGGCCAAGCCCAACCTCGAAAAACAACACCTGCATTCAATGATTTGGAAGGGTGTCCCAAAACTTTTGGCAATATAGTGTATTTATGAGAGTAAATGATAAAAAGTGTAATAATACATAGATTTTATGCATTGATGACACTAAACTTTGCAAATTTATTAACTAATTCATGACGACTCTTGGATAAACAAAACCCTGGAATTCAGAGGGCTGAATGTACACACCGATCAGGCATATTTCTGAGCACAAGTGAATAACACTGATGATCTCATCATGGCACCTGTTAGTGGGTGGGATATATTAGGCAGCAAGTGAACATTTTGTCCTCAAAGTTGATGTGTTAGATGCTGAAAAAATGGGCAAGCGTAAGGATTTGAGTGAGTTTGACAAGGGCCAAATTGTGATAGCTAGACAACTGGATCAGAACATCTCCAAAACTGCAGCTCTTGTGGGGTGTTCCCGGTCTGCAGTGGTCAGTATCTATCAAAAGTGGTCCAAGGAAGGAACAGTCATGAACCGGAAAGGAAGGAAAGTGTGCATCGCTTACCTGGGGAACACATGGCAACAGGATTTACTATGGGAAGAAGGCAATGCTTGTAACTATGGTCATGCTTGTTCTGGCAATGTTCTGCTGGGAAACCTTGGGTCCTGCCATCCATGTGGATGTTACT
Source organism: Hemibagrus guttatus (assembly GCA_033459395.1). Classification (NCBI taxonomy): domain Eukaryota; kingdom Metazoa; phylum Chordata; class Actinopteri; order Siluriformes; family Bagridae; genus Hemibagrus; species Hemibagrus guttatus. The sequence goes on from JAUCMX010000006.1 coordinate 11,620,257, forward strand.
TTGACACGTACCACCTACCTAAGCATTGTTGCAGACCAATTTCCCGGTGTTCCCTGGCGCCTATGGCCTCTTTCAGCAGGATAATGCGCCGTGCCACAAAGCAAAAATGGTTCAGGAATGGTTTAATGAGCAAAACAATGAGTTTGAGGTGTTGACCTCCAAATTCCCCAGATCTCAATCCAATCGAGCATCTGTGGGATGTGCTGGACAAACAAGTCTGATCCATGGAGGCCCCACCTCGCAACTTACAGGACTTAAAGGATCTGCTGCTAACATCTTGGTGCCAGATACCACAGCACACCTTCAGGGATCTAGTGGAGTCCATGCCTCGATGGGTCAGGGCTGTTCTGGCAGCAAAAGGAGGACCAACACAATATTAGTCAGGTGGTCATAATGTTATGCCTGATCGGTGTATATTGCGTAACGAGGATCAGAGGCGTGAGGAGTGAATGTGTGTGCTGGCCCTTTAAGAAAGTTCCAGCGCGGCCCAGTAAAGTTTGGCACCGCGGCGGCGGAGGAGGCTCAGGGAGAACAGCGGAATGGCGAAAAGAGGAAAATATTGAGGCAAAAACAAAGCCGCGATTAATGAGAGCCGTTTGTAAACACGTGTTTTGCTTGGTGTGAATGGGACAGTTGGATTTTTTCCCAAAGGTCGAATAATAGAGGATGATAATTGGTGGATAGCCAAGAGCGCGGATCAGAAGGGGTTTTTGCCGCTATAAGCCGCTTTGCCTCTCCATCTTTCTCCAAAGTAAGCACTTTACGGATTTCAGTGCACAGCTAAGGAAAAATAAAACAAATGCAAAACAGGTCTTGTGATGAAAGGTTTCCTCCATATTGATGTGTTTAAAGCAAGGTTATTACTTGTTTGGAAAGTAGTGAAGGCTGTAAGTTTAGCTAGCTAGCCGCGTAGCTAACCCCTTTCCATCTTTCCTTCCAGCCTCCAGTTTAGCATTCCTGCATCTCTCTCTCTCTCTCTCTCTCTCTCTCTCTCTCTCTCTCTCTCTCTGTTTTAGCTATTCTCTCTCTCTCTCTGTTTTAGCTATTCTCTCTCTCTCTCTCTCTCTCTCTCTCTCTCTCTCTCTCTCTCTCTCTGTTTTAGCTATTCTCTCTCTCTCTCTCTCTCTCTCTCTCTCTCTCTCTCTGTTTTAGCTACTCTCTCTCTCTCTCTCTCTCTCTCTCTCTCTCTCTCTCTCTCTGTTTAGCTACTCTCTCTCTCTCTCTCTCTCTCTCTCGTTTTAGCTACTCTCTCTCTCTCTCTCTCTGTTTTAGCTACTCTCTCTCTCTCTCTCTCTCTCTCTGTTTTAGCTACTCTCTCTCTCTCTCTCTCTCTCTCTCTCTCTCTGTGTTTTAGCTATAGTCTCCTCTCTCTCTCTCTCTCTCTCTCTCTCTCTCTCTCTCTCTCTCTCTCTCTCTCTCCCGTGTTTTAGCGATAGTCTCTCTCTCTCTCTCTCTCTCTCTCTCTCTCTCTCTCTCTCTCTCTCTCTCTCTCTCTCTCTCTGTTTTAGCTACTCTCTCTCTCTCTCTCTCTTAGCTATAGTCTCTCTCTCTCTCTCTCTCTCTTCTTTTAGCTATAGTCTCTCTCTCTCTCTCCTCTCTCTCTCTCTCTCTCTCTCTCTCTCTCTCTCTCTGTTTTAGCTATACTCTCTCTCCCTTTTTGTGTGTTAGCTATTCTCTCTCTCTCTCTCTCTCTCTCTCTCTCTCTCTCTCTGTGTGTTTGTAGTTTGTTTCTCAAACAGAAAACAACACACACACCTTATGTTTCTGAATGTTGAACATCTGAAAAACAAACAAATATACACTTGGGAAGAAGATAAACCCAACTGAACAGTGGTACTAAGAGTTTTATTTATTTATCCTTCATATTCATTTTGTTAGTGTGTATTAGTAGTATTTTTAGGTAAAAGTGCATGCAGTTAATGTTCACATTTACGATACAGAATTTGTATTTAATACTATGAATGTAATATGTTGCAGAAGCAAATAAAATGCTGTACCTGTTGTGATGGTGCAAAGCTAGCAATGTGTGTGTTTGCAATGTGAATGCAGCTCCTCGTGAACCCGGCAGAAAAACAGCTTGTTCCCACATTTTGTGATTGAAGATGAAGGTAACGGTCACTTTCGGCCGCACCGGTGTGGTGGTGCCCTGTAAAGAAGGCTGGACCGTCCGAGACCTCATTCACCAAGCCACACAGAGATACAGGAAACTGCTCGAACAGGTAAGATTACACGTTTCATTAGAGATTCACTCCTGCCATCTTTTCAATGAGCACATGATACCTGAGGATGAGATCGGATATTATCTTCTCCTGGTGACCGAGACCATTCTGAATATCACTGTGTTTGTTCTGGCGCAAAATCTCTCTTCGGCCAACATCACATATTGGTATACAATCATACTGCTGTGGTTTTAAAGTAGGTGGATGAAATCTAATCCAGTATAGATCTCAGTTTATACGCTGTACATTTTCATTAACATACACATACCAGAAGTAGTGTGTGAAGTGATGAGTGAGAAATGAAAGTCCAGTGTGTATTGTTTGTGTCAGGTGATTGTGCAGCATCCCTGTAACAAGTCAGTTCTTTTCATCGCTTGCTTTATAGCAATGATAAACAGTCCCTGTCATGTTCACAGAAGCTTGAAACCACAAACCAATAGAATTTCCTGACAATCCTTACTTTGATGTGAAGTAAGTGTAGGGGATGTGGTAGCTTAGTGGTTAAGTTGTTGAACTACTGATCGAAAGGTTGTAAGTTCAAATCCCAGGTTCACCAAGCTGCCACCTCTGGGCCCCTGAGCGAGGCCCTTAAACCCTCAATTGCTCGGTTGTATATAATGAGAAATTGTAAGTTGCTCTGGATAAGGGTGTCTGCCAAATGCCAGAAATGTAAATGTAAGTAAACAGTCTCTTCACAGAAAACGTCATATCAACTCTAATATTTTTTTTTTTTAGTTATTAGGGTTGCTTTATGTGGAGCATCTGTCATACAAGTCTCTGGAAATGAGTTGTTACTATAGAAACCATAACATTACAATAAGCACATTTATTAAAACCTAGGATTTGTCTTGCAACCTTTCCTTCTGTTAGAGCTGATTTTAGAAAAATCAACACCTGAGAGTTCAATAGCGATGTGGTAAAGAATATTATAACAGGGGTTTTAATGTATGCTGGCAAATTTCTGCTTGTAAAGTCTCCATTCCATTACTAGAGGTCCAGAATTCCCAGAAGGTTGACACGAGCACATCGGAAAGTCATTTTTTCAATTAGAACCTAATCAGTCATTTAACCGGTAATGGACCTTTTAAGTGAAATGGTATTCTCTGTTCAGCATCTGAATTTAAATAACGTTGACCTTTATTCTTTGTAGTAAAATGTGACACAGGGTTCACGCTTCCCATGCAGTTGAATGTGGATAGATTGCACTAATGTAAGAGGAGGGATGTTATGGGTGCGTACCACTTATTCTCAACCTCTGCTGAATTTAATTGAGGATAAAGGGCATGGGCCATGATCTCTTCAGAGTTCTGACCCAGACTCTGGCCTGATTCTACTGAAATGTATATTGCCTCCATTATTTAAATAACAGCAGTGTGAGAGGCAGACACTCCCCTTTCTTTCCTGTAGACTGATTGGAGGGTGAATCTCTCTCTCTCTTTCTCTCTTTTATGCATCAGGCTGTGGTCTGGGCTCTAATAACCGATCGGCACCTTATCCTGGATCCCTGTAGGGGCACCGGTTGAAATGAGATCGTAGATTGCAGCGAGACTTACTCAGCCTGCAATATTGCGCGTTATTGCTCTGTCTTTAGAGGTGGCAATTTGACTGATGGTGCGAATGGCTGCACTCGTGCTTTTTTTTGCTGATGCAGTTGTGTTGTGTTAAGCCTGAGCCAAGCTTCTCCGTATTGCACAGTGTTGCTTGCTTGCCACATGCTTAAATTATGCAGGGGAATGAGATTGTATGCTAGTATTGCACTCCTCCTGCATGAATGAAATGAAATGAAATGGGTGGGGGGATGTAGGAGAACCCACCTGTACTGTACCAGGCTTGTGTTCTGTTTCCATCGTGGTTTCAGTTCTCTTACATGGCACTATATAAATCACCAACACTGTGCCATCATATGCCCAGACTTGTGTGTGTGTTATATGTTATGTATTGACTGTTAGTCCATGTGGACTTGGACTCGGTGTGTGGGCTGGTGATGTGCAAGCTGTACTCAGACTCGATGGATGGAGCTGTTTAGAGGAATGTGATTGGCTTCTATCTCCTGGGCATCATTTACAGGACAGTCTGGTATAGTCCATGAAGATTGTCTGTACTGAGCGCTTAAGTTATATAGGGTCGCAGAGAGAACGAATGCATATGTGCGCACACACACACGTACTGTAGGTTATATTCCCACACAACCCAATAAAATTTTTCACTCCAAGTATTACACATGCTATGACTTAATTTTTAACCTTTGCCTTTCCTTCTCTGTCTGTCTGTCCTGTCTGTCTGTCTCGCCCATTTTCAAACCCCCCTACACACAGACACACAAATTACTTGCTCACCGCCTTCTCATTCTCGCTTTCTCGCAAGCATGCACACATTCAACTTATAAACCTTATTATTGGTGCTGGTTTTGCACATTATCTTTGATGGGAAACATTATGGTGCTGTATGATCCATCAGTCCAGGCTACACACAGACCATCGATCTTAAGTGAAATATTGTTTTCATTACACTTTCTGCTCCCTTATGAGGCAGTATATATAATATATACGAGCGGGCTGTAACAAATGCCTCCGAGCCTTGTTCTGAAGCTTCATTAATACTGTTAATAAGTCTAATGTTGCTTTTCTTTCATGTCATGTCACATGGCGTTATGCTCGCATGCTTGCGCTTCTGAGAGAAAATCATTTATTTTTTTACATTTTTTGAGTGTTTAAAGCCATGATGGATTAGGGGTAGGCAATATTACAAAATATCCTAGCACGAAACAACACAATATATAGGTTTGCTAACAAACAAGCAGCAAAATATAATCTTGCAATTGCTGAACACTGGCAAATTAATCTGTTATAATTTCACTGTTTTAGACTTTGTAGAATACATGTGCTGTAAACAGCACGCTAGAGGGAAATGAATAGTAATACATATCAAATTAATGCTGTGATAAATTTTCATGATAGACCTTTTGAAATGTTTAAATCTGTGTAATTTATGTTGAATTATTATTAATATTTTTGTAGATAAGTTACAAAGGCTTTGGCATACCACCCCATTGTAGATTATCTTTCTATTAAACACTCCTTATTGTGTTTTAATTCCCTACTTGTTAGATTATCATGGTCTCAAAAAAAGTTTTGTCATGTTTGTATCAGTAAATAAAGTTTTTATCTAGAGTTTTTCTGCCTATACGTCATCAGCAGCTCAGGCTCACAATATTGCACTGCCTCAGCTGACATGACATGAATAAATTTTGCTTAAATCTCGAGACATTACAGTAAAGTGTTTAAAAAAAACAAACAAAAAAAACAGGAAAAGTAAACACCTAAACAGTCTATGCCTTTCAGTAGTGTGCTGTAAAGTGTCCCAGCTGTTTGAGTAAACGTTTAGTATAGCAGTCATGTAGCTAACATACCGGAGCCGGGAGAGTTCCTGTGGAATCCATCGAGCTTGATTGTACTGCAGTAGACTGGCGGTTTGATTGGAGCCGTGCCGAGCTTCCATACTGTTAACTGTTTGTTCAAAACTTGTTTTGAAGACGTGGCTTTTTTTTTTTTCCTTGTACAATGAATAATACATTGCTTGATGTAGCGGTTCCACAAAAACACGTCATTAGACATCAGAAAATGGTACAGAAGCCTGCACACCAGGGATCATCAATTAGATTCGACGTGGGGCCAATTCTCAAATTCAATACACCCCCCCCCCCCCACCTCCTGCCAACCCCGATATAGCAACATTTAGTGGGAAAAAGGAGAAATTTCATTATAGGGCATACTGTACACGCCATTTTATATTCGGCCACAGAGAAATAAAATGCTGAAAAGAAACGCATGCATCTTTTTATGTATGAAACCTACGTATGAGAATCTAAAAGGACATTTTATCTTTTCATATTTACTTGAGTAAACAAGTGCATTTAAAAAAAAAAAAAAAAAAAAGCCATTGCTGCTCAACACCTTTGACACTAAACCTGAGACTGAGAGGCTCGTCTTGTTTAAAGCTGAAATGCTGAATTAGCACTTTTCCTTTTTGATTCCTCCTCACTTCCTTTATTTCTTGTTGTTTTTTTCCCTCCAGCTGATAAGTGCTCTTCTTTTTCAGTCTAATAGCTAACAGCTTGTTTTTCTCTCTGTTTTTCAAATGACACTCACTCATCTACCATACAAGAGTATGTAACCTGTTTGCACTTGTACCTGATGGTAGGACAATAATCAATGATTTACCATTTTTATTGATTCTGTGTAATTGTAATGTGCCGATTGTGTAAGCTTTAGTGGACAGTTAGGATCATACACGACTGATTCTGGTATTAATGACCGTCCTATCGGATTTATGACTTGGAAAATGAAGTTACTGACGGTGAAATCACCCTTTTCTTGTGTGACTGACAATTTTGTGTGAAATGCAACAAAATTCAGAGAATAGCTGTCTTAATTAGAATGTTGGAACAAAAAGTGTGCTAATGTGATTTGACATTTTGGATGAAGTCCTTGTGCCTAAGGGTGCTTTTACACGCACTGTTTAGTTGGTTTGAATGGAACTCCGGTGTATTTTCCGTCTCGGTGCGGTTTGTTTAAGCATGGCAAGCTCGCTTGGGTGTAGACCAAAACACCCGCTTCAATAGTGTCTCGGTGAGGTGATGTCGGTCTGGTTCCAAGAACTTGGTCTGATTGCAATGAGAAACCAATTCAACATCGAGCTGCAGGAACCGAACATGTGCATAGATTTTTTTTTATTTTTTTTTTGTTGTTGTGGGCCTGTGAAACTGAGCTGTATCAGCGGAGAAGTGCCATGTGTGTTTGATTATTTTCTCCAACAAACAAAAAGTGAAAATAAACACTGGATGCAATGTGCAAAATGGTTTAAACACTGGCTCTACAGTTTCTTTGATCAGTTTTGTGATTTCTGGACACTTTTTACCACAGTTTACCAAAACCAATGATTTTAGCTCTACACATTTATTGTTCTGCTTTATGTTTATTTTATGTGGTACTAACGTGGGAAGGTTGTGAGTTCGAATACCAGGTCCACCATGCTGCTGCTGCTGGGCCCCTGAGCAAGGAGTTTCACCCTCAACTGCTTTTTTTTTTTTTTTTTTTGTGTGGATAAAACAACATAAATTGTAAGTCAGTCTGGATAAGGGCATCTGCCAAATGTCAGGAATGTAAATGAATGTGCCCTGATATTAACATGTGCAAGGGTCCTAGGTAGTTAGTTAATGTTGGAACATCTCTCTTTAATCAAACTCTAAATGAAATTAGCCATCTATGAACAAATTGCACAATAGATGGACCACATTACCAGTACTAGGTTTTTAAACATTGTTAGAGGCAAGACTCACACCAGTCTGGCCATCGTGATGAACTGACAAAGACATGAATCCAAGCACCATGCTGGATGCCCAGTTATTACAAAAAAAATGTTGAAACAGCCCAAGGCTACTACTACTACAAACCTGTGTATTTATTAACTGTTCTAAAAACTAGCCTTTTCTTTTAATATCCATTAACTAAGTCTGTAAAATGAAGTAAATATCCCTTGGGAAACTGATGTAGTAGTAGCTAATAGCTTTTATTTTAACATTAAAATCACCTGCCTAATACTTTGTATGGTCCACTTTGTGCTGCCTTTCTATTATAGCCAGCATTAATTTATGCTAAAATAGCACTTTCTGCTTCACTGGTTATCCTTCTTTAGACCACTTTTGTTAGGTACTGTGAACATCCAACACGACCTGCTGTTATGGAGAAGCCCTGACCCAGTCTTCTAGCCATCACAATTTGGCCCTTGTAAAAGTCGCTCCTTATCCTTATCCCATTTTTCCTGCTTCCAGCACACCAAATTCAAGAACTGACTGTTCATTTGCTGCCTAATATATCCCATCCCTTGACAAGTGCCATCGTAATGAGATAATCAATGTTATTCATTTGACCTGCCAGTGGTCTTGGTGTTATGGTCAGTCTGTGTTGTTTATTAAGTGTATATTGCCAGTCACTATGTTCAGTCCTATCTCATTCCCCAAAGAGACTTTTTAAGCATCACTATTTGTTTTAAAAAAAATATAAAGCTATATAAAAAGTGTTTGTCATGCAAGTTTTGTGTTTTTGTCCTCCAGAGAATACTTGTGGTTTCTGTCTCTGTGTGTGCTGCTCTGTTGAGTTTACTGATAGTCTGTTGCAAATGAAATTTCATTGTTTCAGCTTCCCCCATAATGCATTTCTTCTCCCCAATTCATCAAGGCTGATTTCCAGCTGTATGCATGGCAATAACATTAAGGTCTATGTGGTTTATCATTTTCCTGTGTGTTATATAACGTGTCTTGGCTCTTTGAAAACAGTTTTCAGCTAGCTGAATATTAGGGTGCTCTTAATGGTTTCATTTTGTCTTATTAAGTCTTGGAGACCTGTAATTACACCCATACTTATTAATGAATCCGTCTAGTGCCGTAAATGTTTAGCAGCTTAGTGATAATGAGAGGCTGTTACATTTTAAATTGATTAACTGGGTGTAATAAGCAGGCTAAGCTTTGTGTGGATAGGACTAATGTTTTAAGTCCGTATTTGAGTATTCGAGTGTAGTTGAGTTTGTATGAAAGCCTGGATTAGTGACCCTTCCTCTCGGCTCATCCTTTGGATTTGTTTTGTATTGGTTTGTTGGTGTAAGAAATTTTTATCTATCTGTCTGTCTGTCTGTCTGTCTGTCTGTCTATGTCTGTCTGTCTGTCTGTCTGTCTATGTCTGTCTGTCTGTCTGTCTGTCTATGTCTGTCTGTCTGTCTGTCTGTCTGTCTATGTCTGTCTGTCTGTCTCTCTGTCTGTCTATCTATGTCTGTCTGTCTGTCTATCTATGTCTGTCTGTCTGTCTGTCTGTCTATCTATGTCTGTCTATCTATCTATGTCTGTCTATATGTCTATCTATGTCTGTCTGTCTGTCCATATGTCTATCTATGTCTGTCTGTCTGTCTATATGTCTATCTATCTATGTCTGTCTGTCTGTCTGTCTATATGTCTATCTATCTATGTCTGTCTATCTATCTATGTCTGTCTGTCTGTCTATATGTCTATCTATGTCTGTCTGTCTGTCCATATGTCTATCTATGTCTGTCTGTCTGTCTATATGTCTATCTATGTCTGTCTGTCTGTCTATATGTCTATCTATGTCTGTCTGTCTGTCTGTCTATATGTCTATCTATGTCTGTCTGTCTGTCTATATGTCTATCTATCTATGTCTGTCTGTCTGTCTGTCTGTCTATATGTCTATCTATCTATGTCTGTCTGTCTGTCTGTCTATGTCTGTCTGTCTGTCTCTGTCTATATGTCTATCTATCTATGTCTGTCTGTCTCTGTCTATATGTCTATCTATCTATGTCTCTGTCTATATGTCTATCTATCTATGTCTGTCTGTCTCTGTCTATATGTCTATCTATCTGTCTGTCTGTCTCTGTCTATATGTCTATCTATCTATGTCTGTCTGTCTGTCTATATGTCTATCTATCTATGTCTGTCTGTCTGTCTATATGTCTATCTATCTATGTCTGTTTTCTGTCGAGTCTTTTATATATGCCTATTATGTCTTCCGTCTGGCTATATGTCTTTATTTGTTTTGTATTGGGTTTCTTGTCTGTAAGTTTTTATTTTATCTATCTTTTCTGTCTGTCTGTCTGTCTGTCTGTCTATCTATTTTTCTGTCTGTCTTTTGTTTTGTCTGTCTGTCTGTCTGTCTTTTTTCTATCTATTTTTTCTGTCTTTTTCTATATGTCTATCTATCTATGTCTGTCTGTCTATATGTCTATATGTCTATCTATGTCTGTCTGTCTGTCTTTTTCTATTTTGTCTTCTATCTTATTTTATTTTCTTTTCTGTCTGTCTGTCTGTCTGTCTATATGTCTATCTTTCTTTAGCTGTCATGTTTCCCTTCCCCAGTCCAAGACTGAATTCTTAGCATCATCTAGTTGCTGTATGTCTATTTTGGCACTGATTTGGCTCCCCCATCCAAAAAGGTTTTTTCTCCCACTATTGTGCTCTGAGGGTTTCCCCTGGGATTTTTTGGCCCCCAGGGTGTCCCAGGAATGACCCTGTATTAGATAAGCAGAACAGAAAATGGATGCATGGGGAGATTTTAAAGCTTGGGTTTCTACCATAATGGCTTAATCTGGACCTCCAAATCAGTTTTGAGTGGTCTGAAATGAAATGTTGAAAGATTAAGAAAAAGAGCTGATCTACAATATATTTGATTTCATTAGCAAAGTAAAAAAAACATTGTAACCAGGTCACTTTCCAAAAGAACCATTTCACAGTACTGGGGTGAATACTTAGTAATTACAAAGTGTTATTTTGAAGCATCTAAAAAAAAAATTGTAGTTTTAATTTTATTGTATTCGTATTTATTTTTTGAAGTCACTGAGTGTATATGGCAAAAAGCATTTTTTTTCTATTTTTCTCCAATGAATTGCAGTGTGTTTATCTGTTTTGTAGGCACTGTATCTTTGTGAACACAGTGGAAATTAGTTGCTGATGTATTTTTGGTCACAAAGTATATATTTTTTATTTATTAATTTTTTTGGTGCTCCAGCTCTTTCAACAACAGACTAAATATAATGTGGCCAGTTAGCTGAAATGAGTTTGACCCCCTGCTTCAAAGCCAGCATCATGCTGTGTTCAAGTTCCCCATGATCTTGTTCTACGAATTCGGGTTTCATCCTGAGCTACTGAAGTCTCTCAGACTCTGAACCTTTCATTTTTGTGTTATGGTAATTGGAGACATTTGTAGCTGCATTGGCGTAATTATGCGTTTAATGTGATCCAGGATTAAAGTGAAGTGTAAGCGCTGGCCTAGATTTAGTTGCAGTAATCTTTGCTCCTTTTTAGAAATGTCTTTCTTATGCCTTTAAAAGAGTAGAATTATAGCTCCGGGGGCTTGCTTTCTAATTCCTGTAACCCTTGATTGCACTCCATCTCGTTTTAATTCACTGTTCTGAAATATTAATAGAGCTGCTCCCAATGACCCAGGAATGTCAGTGTCCTGCTGGAGAAAAAAATAAGACTTGTGATGTGGAGCCAAACTTCTGATGAATGTTCCAGAGCTTGGTAACTGTGTGTAGTTTTTAGGTTTGGTAACACTTGAGAAATTTTTGTGCAATGTTGCTCCAGAGATGAAGTGTCAAAGGCAGTTTCTGGGAGGCCGAGGCCCTACAGAGTTGTGAGTTTTTCCTCTTCTTACACTCTAAATTTAGCACACAAAGATATTCCTACTTAAGTGATGTGTTGAATGTGGTATGTTACAGAGCTCATAATGCCCACACCCATGACCTAAGCTAATAAATCCCGAGAAGGTCTGACGGAGAGGAGGAAATGTGTGTATATATTATCAGTGAAAGCACAAGAGGTTGTGAGCCAACATGCCAAAGCCTTGAGAAGAGAAAGCGGACAAAATACCCGGGAGTCATTCAGGAAGTTATCAGCCTGCGTAAAAGGGCCACTTAATTACTCAGGCATACGTAGGCTGGAGCTCTATTGCTATTTTTTCATTATGCTCAGGAATGCCTGCTGCCCGAGTGCTGAGCTGGCAGCGAGACCGGCTGATGATATCAAAACGCCTGGCTCACAGCCAGCCCAAAAAAAACAATTAGCGTGCCTCCCTGCAGCAACACAGTCAGTTAAGCATCTGCTCACAAGAGTTCCAAACTGGGCACATGGTATCTGGAGGAAACCAGGCCCACTGTTATTTGGATACGAAATGGAGAGACTGCTGTTTAGTAGTTAGCAACGTGAGGAGATAACTGGCAACAAAGCATTATGGTTATGAAGATGATTATTATTGTATTGAGAAACTACTTATGAAAATAACTACGCCCTTCACGCTCGCTAATGCTTTCTGGATCACCGGAACGTCCATACTGCATCTAAAAGGAAACGTCCAACCTGATACAATGCCCTATTTTATGATGCACTTTGAATTGTCAGTGCTGATTTGTTGGTTGGTGCTGCATTTTTGTCATTCTTGTGAGAAGATAGCATCCTGTCAGTTTCACTGTTGGCTCCGAAGAAAAGAGCAAAGAAGAGCTATTTGTTCATTTCATGTGGATTTCAATTCACTCCATACAACAGAGAATGCACTCGCAGTTCAGAAGACTAACCTGAGTTGACGTACAGGTATCCATGTTATTTTTCGACTTTGCTCGTCGACAGCGGCGGGAAGTGACATCATTACAACTTGCAAATGACCACTTACAAGGCACCACGAATGCCACATTAACTCTCACTGTCAGTTGGATTGTGGGTAATGTAGTGAAACCAAACCAAGTGAAAAGGAATGGGCATGTCAATGAAAGACGTGTTAAATTTAAGAAGTTACCTCACAATATAATAAATCTTGAATGGCACTGAATATGGCAAACGAATTCTAAATATTGATAGACCTCATAGAGATTTGTCCTTTTAGCAGCAGGTTAACAAGTTCCTGTATTCTGTGATCTGTTGAGTAAATTCATTATATTCTAGTCATTGTTTTTTTGTGTATTTTACCATTAGAAAAATTCACAAAATGAGAAGGTAGATGTTAAATTCAAAATTAAGACGCGTACATTTTTAAACAAAGCAGAATTGCAATTATTTAAACAAAAAACAATATGTAAAATAGCTGTTTGTGGTTTTATATATATTTTGTATGAATGTGGAGAAACATCTCGGATACGGAACATTGGCATGACGTGGCCTGCAGAATGAATTTTTGATATTTCACACTAATGAATCATATAACCAGTGATGCATGATTCAATAAGGGAGAGGGAAATTGGAGTGAGAAGCAGACTGTCACTCATGTCAGACTTTTTTTTTTCTTTCCCCAGAAGCACTTGACTATAAACCAGTGAAAAATGGCACGGGGTCTAGACTGCACTTTGGGACCGAAACACTAACTAGAGCAACACGAAGTCTGTGTTAAGGCTGAGGTGATGAGATATTCACCACTGTAGGAGTGTATACTTGATCTTTAGAATGTGATTGATTCTTTGCACACACCAGTAACAACAGTAATTCGATGTACGTGTTATTTGATATTTTTGCTTCTGGTTGAGCGAACATTCCTGTGTGGATAGATCACAGACCGTATGGATGCTGGCCTTTAGCTCTGTATATTTTTATAGACATGATAACAATTCCTTTATGCCTCTGGGTCTGGAAATCATCTGTATGACTTGCTGTTTTTTTGGTTTGTGTGTTTAGCTTCTTAATGAGCAGTGGGAGTCTGCTGGACATCTTCAGCTTCAGCTGGAGCAGACCAACCAGACGTGTTTTCTGAACAAGGTTCTTCCTGTGTCTGCTAGCATCATTTAACTACTGATTATGCTCTCTCTCTCTCTCACACACTCGCGCACACACTCGCGCGCACACACACACACACACACACACACACACACACACACACACACACACACACACACACACACACAGAGCGACTATGTTTCTCAAATATTAATTTCATTTGTTGCTATACCACGTATAAAGTATCTCATTTCATTCAGGCCATTTTGCAGCTCATAACAGAAAATGAGGCAGGGGGAAAGAAATCACTGTGTTTATTAAACTCAATTCAGATCAAAATTGGTATTTTCATATTTGACCAGAAAGTGCAGGGATGCGATGAGAAGGTGGGGAGATCATTCTGCGAGATGGACAGCATCTCTTATTGCATCATTATCATTATCATCATCGTTGCTGTTATGAGTGTGGTAATGACGTTAGGCTCTGTAATAGACCCCTGACATCTAAGACAAACGCACGGTCACAAATACAGACGGAGCCGTGCCTCTCGCCGCCATCAGCAAAACACGATGAGCGTCTTGCAGATTTCCGTCATTTCATTACCCACTTGCTTCTACACATGTGGCCTGGTTCACTTGTCATAGAGCAGGAAATGAGCCTTATTGTAGCGTGTCCTGCCTGCATCCCTCTAACAGACTCTATACTGACGGTCATGTAGCCATCACATCCAGTATGAGCCTCTCTGTGCCTTCTGTACCACTCGTCACTCATGGTGGCCTGCTGTGTTGCAGATTCACTCAAGACCGACTGAAATCATCTTCACATTTCCTATTTGAGACATTTAAGAGAACTGTTAGAGGAATTGTCGGTCCTAAACGATTCTATTACGGTTGCTACTTCTGCAGGCACTTGGGGCTAAAGTTTCATTAAAACCAAAAAATGTTCTGCATAAATATGATGCCTCTTGAATTCTGAAGCGCTTTAAGAACAGTGCTCAAGTTTATGGGTACTTGAAAAGAAAAGAAAAGAAAGAAAGCTTTAATCTGTATATTAAAAATTATTGCAGCAGCCGGGATGCTGTATTTTTACATCAACTTCACGTCAGATTAAAAAAGGTCTTTCTTGATGCTTGCTACTTTTATATCAGTTATTTTGGTAAAATTTAAGAACATGCTTCAGGAAAATACAAGAACATGAGTCTGCATCACACACTAACATGAGCTACTCTTTCTGAATTCTGCTACCGGCTGCACCACACACATGGACTGAGAGATGATCTGCTTTATTGCGACTTCAGAATTTCTTGCTAGGTGGATTAACTGGTGTGTATTTTAGGGATGTAACAATCAGGTGATTTGGGGCGATGTAAAAGGCAGCATTTGAAGTTAATCTGCAAGATCATAATTTGGTTATCAAATAAGACAATCATCTGATTTGTAAACCTGAATTGCCTCTAAATAAAATAAGCATTCAGTCATCATTGTGAATCTAAAGCTTCTAAATCAATTCAGCAGATTCAGCACTCTCAAATCCGTTGCCTTATGAATTTAAATGTTATTGTATTATCCGTAAGCCTGAGGTGTACACCCTAACACAAGTCTTTCCCTCATGGGATCTATCTATCGATCGATCGATATGTGGAAACACTGAAATTCAGGAAATTCAAAACCATGTAGCTTGCACAGCACTCGGCCACCACACGAAAAAATAAAGACCTTTACCCCAAAAGGAACATTATTTTTGTGACATAGTTATGCAGCATAACATATAATTATGTTGCAAACCTGTAAACTTTTTTAAGCTATTGTTTGCTCCAGAAACAATTACATGAGGAATACATACAAAGTGCTGGCCTGAGCTGTGGGATGGCCCTATGCCTTTTAAATTGGTAGCCTAGCTGAGTTTATAAATAACATTTCTGCATATTTACACAGATTTACAATAGAAATTCCACATTGTTATCCCTAGTTTGTACTCAAACGGAAACCCTTAAATAGAAATGGGCCCAGATGTGACTGCAGTAATTGTCTGGAATTGAGATTAAATCAGTGTAGAGCCAGATTGGTGATGACGTTTGTTTAAACGGCCTTGTTTGCGAATTTCTTTTCAGAACTAAAGCTGTTAAAGAAATGCAGCAGACTAAAGAAAATAGGGGGGGGGAAAGTGCACCTCGCTAAATCGTAGATTGCCCCAATTGTGTCTTGAACGAGCAAAGCATTTGTTTAACCGGTTATGTGTTGCTTGATGAAACTTTGAAAGCATTTAAGAATGTGTGCATGGAATTCTTCTCATGTTAGAATTTCCATCAATAAATACTGACCCTATAGGTAAAAATGTAATATAATGTAAATCATTCATGAATATTTGTCTGCTGATATTCACAGTTTGAAGAAAGATTCAACATATTTTCTTCCCATTATTTATTCTCAGTGAATTGCTTGCTTCTGAGTTTAAATTCTCAAGTCAATAATTACGTCCCATAGGCATCTACAGAGCATCAAACGTGACAGCAAAATTGCTTTTAGCAGCTCTAAAATGCCTTTAATGCAGTTTTTCTGTTATTACCTTATTTACATTTTATGGTATGAGTGATGATGGAAATGGCATCCCATTCAAGGTGTACTGCTGCTATTTGCCCAGTGATCCTGGGATTGGCTCCGGCTTCACTGCAACCCTGCCCTGGATAATGCTCCTCTGACACCAAGAGAAACTTCATTTGTTGCATCACTGTTAATTATTTCTAAATTCACCGGCATGATGAAGAAAGCAGTTAAACAAGGATTATAAAGGGAGTTGCTACCTGCTATTTTCTGATTGAGGCAAACTGTTGGAATTGGTCTTTCACCAGGTGTGTGCTATAGAGATGCCTTGAGGCCACATAAAGAAAGTCTTGTATGATTAATGTACTTTGCAAGTGCTCAGTATAATTACAGCTGTGAGTGATTGGAGACAAAGATCGTGTATTTATCCAAGTCACATTTGATACATATGTAATATGGTTCATACACTGATCAGGCATAACATTATGAGCACTGACAGGTGAAGTGAATATCTCCTTATCATGGCACCTGCTAGTGGAGGGGATATATGAGGCAGCAAGTGAACATTTTGTCTTCAAAGTTGGTGTGTTAGAAGCAGGAAAAATGGGCAAGCGTAAGGATTTGAGCGAGTTTGACAAGGGCCAAATTGTGATGGCTAGACGACTGGATCAGAGCATCTCCAAAACTGCAGCTCTTGTGCGGTGTTCCTGGTCTGCAGTGGTCAGTATCTATCAAAAGTGGTCCAAGGAAAGAACAGTGGTGAACTGGAAAGGAAGGAAAGTGTTTGTCGCTTACCAGGGGAACATATGGCACCAGGATGCACTATGGGAAGAAGCCAGCGGAGTCAGTGTTAGTCTTTGGGCAATGTTCTGCAGGGAAACCTTGGCATCCATGTGGATGTTACTTTGACACGTACCACCTACCTAAGCATTGTTGCAGGCCAATTTCTTGGAAACGTATTCTCTGATGGCTGTGGCCTCTTTCAGCAGGGTAATGTGCCATGCCACAAAGCAAAAATGGTTCAGGAATGGTTTGATGAGCACAACGGGTTTGAGGTGTTGACTTGGTCTCCAAATTCCCCAGATCTTAATCCAATCATCCGTGGGATGTGCTGGACAAACAAGTCCGATTCATAGAGGCCCCATCTTGCAACTTGTAGGACTTAAAGGATCTGCTGCTAACATCTTGGTGATTAGATAGATAGATAGATAGATAGATAGATAATCCCGATCGGAAATTCTGAATGTCCAGCAGTATACACAAACATAGGTAATAAATACAAGAAATACTACAAATTTAAAAGTGCAAGAGATAATAAGGTAATGTGCAAAAACTGTGTGTTTTTTAAACATGCATGGTGTACAGTTTGTAGTACAGATCAGGACAGTTAAAGGGTCGCATGCCAAGGGGGAGGAACTACCTTGTCAGTGGAGCAGGGCAGTGACAGCAACCTGTCACTGAAGCTGCTCCTCTGTCTGGATATGATGCTGTGCAGTGAATGCAATGGATTGTCCATGATTGACAGGAGCCTGCTCATTGTCCGTCTCTCTGCCACTGATGTCAGGCTGTCCAGTTCTGAGCCCACAATTGAGCCTGCCTTCCTTACCAGCTTGTCCAGATGTGAGGCGTCTTTCTTCTTGATGCTGCCTCTCCATCACACTGCCACATAGAATAGGGCACTCGGCACAACAGTCTGATAGAACATCTGCAGCAGCTTTTTGCGGATGTTGAAGGACTCCAGCCTTCTAAGGAAGTACAGGCGACTCTGTCCTCTCCTACACAGAGCATTTGTGTTGGCAGTCCAGTCCATTCTATCATCCAGCTGTACTCCAAGGTATTTGTAAGTCTTAACAAACTCCACACAGTCACCGTTGATAGTCACAGGCTCCGGTTGCGGCCTGGGCCTCCTGAAGTCTACCACCATCTCCCTGGTCTTTGTAGTGTTGAGGTGCAGATGGTTAAAGTCACACCATGCAGCAAAGTCCTAGATCAATTTTCTGTACTCGTCCTCCTGTCCCCTCCTGATACAGCCCATGATAGCAGTGTCGTCCAAGAACTTTTGCATGTGGCAGGACTCTGAGTTGTATTCAAAGTCCGACGTGTACAGGGTGAACAGGGCCGGAGAGAGAGAACAGTCCCTTGTGGCACTCCCTTACTGCTGACCACAGTGTCAGACCTGCAGTCCCTCAGTCGCACGTACTGAGGTCTACCTGTCAGGTAGTCCCTGAGCCATGCCACCAGGTGTGAGCCTACTGCCATCTCTGTTAGTTTATCTCTGAGGAGCACGGCTGGATGGTGTTGAAATCACTGAAGAAGTTAAAAAATGTAATTCTCACAGCCCCGCTGCCACTGTCCAGGTGAGAGAGGGATCTGTGTAGCATGTAGGTAATGGCGTCCTCAACTCCCACCTTCTCCTGGTATGCAAACTGCAGAGGGTCGAGGGCATGGCAGATCTATGGCCTCATATGGTGTAGCAGCACCCACTCCATGGTCTTCATGTTCCCACTGTGCCACCCCTGCAGCACATTCCAGTCTGTGTCCCCGAAGCAGTCTCTCAGTCTGCTCTGCCTCAGGAGACCACATCCTGAATGAGCATGTGGTTATGGGTAGTCTCCTCACTCTTGGTTTATAGTGAGGCCGAAGCAGAATAAGGTTGTGGTGTGCTTTCCCCAGTGCAGGCAGCGATGTGGCGCTGTATGCGTCCTTTACATTGGCATACAGTAAATCAATGGTCCTATTTCCCCTGTTACAGTCCACATATTGAGAGAAAGCAGGTAGTGTTGTGTCCAGAGTAACATGATTAAAGTCCCCAGAGATTAACAAGAGCGCCTCGAGGTGTTGTGTTTGTAACCTAGCAACAGTGGAGTGGATGACGTCACACACTACCTCCGCGTCGGCACGTGGAGGGATGTAAAGAATGAGAACAATGGCTTGTCCAAACTCTTGGGGCAAGTAATAGGGACTCAAACTTGCAGCCAGAAGTTTGATGTCCCTGCAGCAGTTGGAGATTTTTATGGTCACATGCCCAGGATTACACCAGCTCGTGTTCACGTAAATGGCGAGTCCTCCTCCTTTCTGCTTCCTGCGGACTTTAGTGTCTCTGTCTCTCCTGACTGTGCTGAAGCCGGGTAGCTCCATGTTAATATCCGGATTGCTAGATGTGAGCCACGTTTCGCAGAAGCACTATAAGCTGCACTCACTGTAGATTTTATAATTTTTCACCAGCGCAGCCAGTTCGTTGATCTTGTTTGGAAGCGAGTTCACATTTCCCATGATTACAGAAGGTACCGAAGGCTTTATATCGCCACTTCTTCGCTGGCAGCTTAGCCCTTAGTTTAGCTAAGCCTCTGCAACCGCAATACCGCCTCCCCACCTCGTCAGGTAAACGGGGAACCACGCCAGCAGGGGACTTTTTCAGAGCAAGTAATTGATTTCTTGAATAAACGAGTTTTGGCTTGAGAAAATCCATATCCATAGGATAGATGGATGAGGATCAGATCCAACAAAAGCGCACACAAAAGAAAAATATGAAAGGCCTGAAAAAGCAAGGCACACATGGAGCTGCTGGAAAGGCTGCTACTCGCGGCGGTGCCGGAAGCACACCTTCAGGGATGTAGTGGAGTCCCTGCCTCGACGGGTCAGGGCTGTTTTGGCAGCAGAAGGGGGACCAACACAATATTAGGCTCAATATTGGTCATAATGTTATGCCTGTTCAGTGTATATAAAGTACAATAAAATACCAGTATTTACATGCAGTTTCTTGTCACTCACCAGGGATTATTTCACTGTTCTTGCCGGTGATCATCTGCGTGTAAGTTCTAATCAGAATTCTAGCTAAGAATTTTGTGCATTCCCCCCCTGGATATCCAGTTGTACAGGGCAGTTTTGGCTTAAGACAGCGTGTGGTATAATGTGTAATGGTGCATAGGCTCAACTTCAGAAGTGTCTCGTAGCTTGGGATTGTTTGTGTTCCATGCATCAGATGATCTGAAACACAGCACGTGTTTGTGAAATCTGACCTGTAGTTCAACCCAGAGAAACATGTTTTATGTTATTAATTTCTAAATTATCCAAGAAATTACACTGCATCTTTTGTTGACTGTATTTTCTGAATGAGACAAACATGTTCAGATTGGTTTTGCGTCAGTAGGGAGATGCATAAGTAGTGAGTTGGCCTGAGGTCTTGTGTGCTTAGCAAACACAGTGCGATTGTAGTGTTGAGGGCATTGTCTCATTTACTCCTAGACATTTCCTCAACTTTTGCTCAGCTGTGTAGTTCAGTAAGCTGATCTGTTAGTGCACAAGATTTATTTTATCCATCATTCTGTATTGAACATTACTGTACCTTTTTATATATTAATGTATTGTACAAATGAAATCCTTGTAGTGTATGTTACAGAAATTATTCATGACTGACTAACTTTCTATATGCACATGAACTGGAAGAATCCTCATTCAACACATTTTAAAAAGATTTATTATTAATGATCATTAGTGGTTGGGTAAAGAGATCATGTGCAGAGGATTTAAGTATAAGCTTATGTATGACTGCAAGTTATAAGTTATGTCTGCAGAGGGAAATTTTGATTCAGTTCAGGTTTGTTTAGCACACAAGTAAACCCCTTTTGCTTTTCGAACAGCCTTCACTCATTTGTAAAGGCTTTTCACTTGATGCATCAACCACAAAAGTCTTTGTAAAGTCAAGCGCTGATGTCGGGCGAGCAGGTTTACCACAACGTCAGAGTTCTCCTTCATCCCAAAGGTGTTCAGTGGGGTCAAGGTCAGTGTTTTTTCATTCCAACCTTGGCAAACCATGTGTTTATGGACTTCACTTTGTGTACATGGACATCATTCTGCTTGAACAGGTTAGATTTTCCCTTCAGTGAAGAGAAATTGTAAAGCTGTAAAACACACTGATGAACCATACCATAGGTCCCCCTTATGCCAACAAAACTGATCTGACCCATTGAGGCTTAAACTCTGCAAGACCTCTGAATGTGTGTTGTGGTATCTGGCCCCAAGATGTTAGCAGCAAATCCCTCATGTCCTAGAAGTTGCATGATGGAGCCTCCATGGGTCGGACTTGTTTGTTCAGTACAAGCTTGATTACATCAAGATCTGGGGATATTGAAGTCAACATCTTGAACTCTGGCCTGCTGAAGAAGGCTACTACCATTAGGGAATACTGTTGCCATGAACGGTTGAGTTTTGTCTGCATCAGTGTTTTAGTAAGTGGTACTTTTGTCTTGTAACATTCAAATGAATAACAGGGCCAAAAAGTTTCCATCAGAACATTTCCCAGAGCACCACACTGCCCTCTCTGGCTTGCCTTTTTCCCATAGAGCATCTTGGTACCTTCTCTTCCCCATGTAAGTAATGCATAAGCACATAGCCGTTCACATGACGTAAGGGCTTCAGCAGAGTAGGCAACTTTCTTTTGTTGCTCCAAGGGACAGTCCTGATGCTCACATGCCCATTGTAGGCACTTTTGGTGTTGGTCAGCAGTCAGCATGGGCACCTTTCTATCAGAGCCAACATGAACGTTTTCAGCAATTTGTGCTACATGTAGATCTATTGTGTGCTAGCCTTCACTCCCCACGTGCATCAGTGAGACTTGTGAGCCCATGACCCTGTTGTCACTTCACCGGTTTTCCTTCCTCAGATCATTTTTAGTAGGTAGTAACCCCTGCATACTGGGAACACCCCACCAGACCTGCAGATTTAGAGATGCTCTGATCAGTCATCTAGCCATTACAAATTTATCCTTGTCACACTTGCTTAGATCCTTGCACTGTCCCATTTTTCTGCTTCCAACACATTATCAAATCAACACATCTGTCCCATCCCTTGACAGGGCCATTGTAACGAGGTGATCAATGTTATTCACGTCACCTATCGGTAGTTTTTATATTTTGGCTGGTGTGTGTGTTTATTGAACATTTAGTTCTTATATTAACATGCAAGCACTAACAAGGGCAGATGCTGAAACAAAATTGGATGGTAAGGTTAAATTCTTGTGGTGTTGTAATTTTGTATTACTTCTAATTCTTAATTCTTTGTATTTCTTTCCATATCGCTCAGGTTTTGTGTTACAGTCGGAACTGTTCAGATTCAAGGGATCATGTTTTTTCCCAGCTGGTCTTGTTATAAGACATACTGGGTTCTGTAATAAGGTCTGCCTATTGGAAAAAATTCCACCTAAGCCTTCAAGGTGTTATGTGTTTGGCTGCGATGGCTCTCGGCTGGTTTTGTCGGCCGAAAGTCATGACTAACCACCAGATGGTCAGTCTTACTAGCAAGTATTTCACTAAGCAACTAACTGAATTGTCTTAATTTCATGATTTAAGTTAATTAGGGAGTGTTGGGTTTGTATTTCTGTGATTTGCTAGCAAATAAGATCGCTCAATACTATGGGATGATGCACCGCTGCGATTGCACATATTTAGATGGTACTGTCACAGCTAATGGCTCCTTCCGCTGAGAATTTCAGTAGGGCACGTCAACACATGAACTCTGGAGAGACTTTTTTATCTATGTATTGTGCCATAAAGGCAAAGCTGAGTCTATAGTTTCACATTTTTGCATTCTAACTTTTTTTACACTATAATCTAATTGGTGGAAAGTTAACAGCCTCTCGCTGACATGAACTGAAAAGAGCCATGTCCATGCTCCTTAATAAGAATTTGTGCCAAGTTTGAGCTGTCATATAGCTTTATAATAAGCCAAGCTTTCACTTTTATTATTCTCTAGCATGAGATGGGTCAATATGGCTCACAGTTTTGTCCATGTGGTTAATGTTATATTAGCTATTTAATATTAATCAAAGTGACCTTATTTGCATAATATACATCAACTGTGTTCTAACCAGTGCAAATGATGTACATAATTAAGATTATATAAAAAGGCGAGAAGCTAGTTTAACTAAACTAGCTATACATTAGAACAGTAATGCACTGTCTGTTTCTGTATTTAGATTTAAAGTGGTCTAAAGCAGTATCTCCTAAAGTATGTTAAATTAGATCACATGAAAGTCCTTTCCAGTTACTTATGACGACAGTGTTCGGACGATTTATTTGTCCTCATACAAAGTTCACTTGCATTCTTTTAGGTTTCTGTGTTTTCATACTGCTCATAAACATTTGGCCTGTTTTAAAGAGGGCTTTGATTTTTGGTATCAGATAGCACCATGGGAATGCCCTTCTAGAAGTGTTTGTAGAGACCTGATAAGGCTGGGGTCATGTCTGGTGTGTTGTGCTTTGTGTGATGGTCTATGTGAATCTTTGTGCTCTGCAGGAGGGAGACTTCCTGGTACGGACCCACCACGTCGAATACTGCGATGGGGGAATTCTGGATCCTGATGACGTGCTTTCAGATTTGGTGGAAGACAAGGACAAGGTAAGGCTGATAAACTCTGAGTGAAATTATTCAGGCTTGGGGCATGGCACTCTGAACATGTCCTGTGATGATTAAAAAAAAACTTTTACTAAAAAAAGAAATACTGAAACTGGGTAAGTGTTTGAATCCAGCTTCTTCAAAAAGCATGCGCGGTATCCTAGAAACCGTTTAGCATCTGTTTGGTTGTATGTCGCACCCAAGCGGTTAGCATTTTCCTGAAAACACACTGGGTTGCACAACAATAATACAGTACTTTGGCCTCCAGAAGTATGACTTCAGAGTATTGGAGTGAGGCGTGCCAGGGTGTGATAGTGAGGAAATGCACCACTTTGGGAATTGGATATGACTACAGTAGGAGAAAAACGGGAGAAGAAAAATTGTCCTGCGACATTTAAAGCAGCCCACTATATAGTAATTTATGGAAATATAGCATACCTTTTGCTAGGGAATTTAGTTTCATATGGAAATTTGAACCTTTCCAAATGCTGATGTAGACCTCAGTCATATTTATAACCAAAAAGTGCAGTGGCCACATGAGCCGTCTTCCCTCAAGTGCTCTTTGCAACAATCCTCCTGAGTGTTTGATTTGTCCCCTCTCTCTGTATTTGCTCTTATTGTGCTCCTAACTCGGCCACTAACTCGATAACTCAAAGGGCATTTTCTTTCTAATTGAATTCATGTATATTTCAGATGGCCTATCGCGTGCAAAGCTTTTGATATCCCCATGCTAATTAATAGAAGTGAAGGAAACAAAATGTGCCTTTCTGCCTTTGTGTGCATTGCTAGGACATTGCCTCATAAGCACAAGTGAGTGTGTGAGTGTATGCATATGAAAGCATAAAACAATTATTTACATTTCTAACAGCCATTAGCACTGTGCTACAAATCAAACTTTGAAGTAGGGATGATGATGATGATGATGATGATGATGATGAAAATGATGATGAAAATGATGTTTTTCATTTAACCCTTCTGAACAGATGCTTTTTGAAATTTTCACTGTTCAATATGTTTAAGATCCCCTGATTTACTTTTTATTCTGCCACACATGATTCCTAATGTTCCAGTGTAGGTCTGAAAGCATGTCTGAATAAATAATTTGGCATTTATAATGGCATCGTTTAAAACGCACTGGGGTCCTGAAGTC
Source organism: Hemibagrus guttatus (assembly GCA_033459395.1). Classification (NCBI taxonomy): domain Eukaryota; kingdom Metazoa; phylum Chordata; class Actinopteri; order Siluriformes; family Bagridae; genus Hemibagrus; species Hemibagrus guttatus. Next base: position 11,644,815 of record JAUCMX010000006.1, read on the forward strand.
TGAAAATTGAAATTTTTATAATTTATATTAAAACTGGAAATAAAGAAAGTTTGAAAATTCTAAAACCATCAAACCAAAAGGAAAATGCACAACATCTTGACTGTTCACCATGTTAGATGTTGCACAATGTCTAGGTCACTATTTAAGCACATTTCTGGTTATGACCATGCTGCAGTCAGAGTTCTATCCCTTCCTCTGAATCATGTGTCTAGAGAACACTTTAGTAGATTTGAACATGAATCATAAAGTTTTACACAGCGTTGTGGAGTCCGCGTCAGCTCGAGTACACGCTGTCATTAAAGCGAACAGTGGTCGTAACGAACACTGAAATTTCTGTAAATATTGCTACGTTTCATGCAGGTTTTTGATGACATTATCCTTTGTAATGAAAGCCTTTGTGTTAAATCGAAAATGAATACTAAACAGAAATTTTACACAGAAATACTACTGGTCACTTGTGGTTCAGGGATACAGTGGTGTGAAAGTGTTGGCCCCCTTCCTGATTTCTTTTTTTTTTTTTTACATGTTTGTCACACTTTAATGTTTCAGATAATCAAACACATTTAAATATTAGTCAAAGATAACACAAGTAAACACATCATGCAGTGTTTAAATGAAGGTTTTCATTATTAAGGGAAAACAAAATCCAAAACTACATGGCCCTGTGTGAAAAAGTATTTGCCCCCTAAGCCTAATAACTGGTTGGGCCACCCTTAGCAGCAACAACTGCAATCAAGTGTTTTCAGTAACTTGCAATGAGTCTGTTACAGCGCTGTGGAGGAATTTTGGCCCACTCATCTTTGCAGAATTGTCGTAATTCAGCCACATTGGAGGGTTTTCGAGCATGAACCACCTTTTTAAGGTCATGCCACAGCATCTCAATCAGATTGAGGTCAGGACTTTGACCAGGCCACTCCAAAGTCTTCATTTTGTTTTTCTTCAGCCATTCAGAGGTGGACTTGCTGGTGTGTTTTGGATCATTGTCCTGCTGCAGAACCCAAGTTCGCTTCAGCTTGAGGTCACAAACCTACCGATCTATCAGTCTGGAAAAGGTTATAAAGCTATTTCTAAAGCTTTGGGACTGCTGCGATCCACAGTGAGAGCCATTATCTACAAATGGTGAAAACATGGAACAATGGAGAACCTTCCCAGGAGTGGCCGGCCGACCAAAATTACCCCAAGAGCGCAGCGACAACTCATCCAGGAGGTCACAAAAGACCCCACAACAACATCCAAAGAACTGCAGACCTCACTTGCCTCAGTTAAGGTGAGTGTTCATGACTCCACCATAAGAAAGAGACTGGGCAAAAATGGTTTGCATGGCAGAGTTCCAAGACGAAAACCGCTGCTGAGCAAAAAGAACATAAAGGCTCGTCTCAGTTTTGCCAGAAAACATCTTGATGATCCCCAAGACTTTTGGGAAAATACTCTGTGGACTGACGAGACAAAAATTTTAACTTTTTGGAAGGTCTGTGTCCCATTACGTCTGGCGTAAAAGTAACACCGCATTTCAGAAAAAGAACATCATACCAACAGTAAAATATGGTGGTGGTAGTGTGATGGTCTGGGGCTGTTTTGCTGCTTCAGGACCTGGAAGACTTGCTGTGATAAATGGAACCATGAATTCTGCTGTCTACCAAAAAATCCTGAAGGAGAATGTCCGGCCATCTGTTTGTGACCTCAAGCTGAAGCAAACTTGGGTTCTGCAGCAGGACAATGATCCAAAACACACCAGCAAGTCCACCTCTGAATGGCTGAAGAAAAACAAAATGAAGACTTTTGAGTGGCCTAGTCAAAGTCCTGACCTCAATCCAAGTGAGATGCTGTGGCATGACCTTAAAAAGGTGGTTCATGCTCGAAAACCCTCCAGTGTGGCTGAATTACAACAATTCTGCAAAGATGAGTGGGCCAAAATTCCTCCACAGCGCTGTAACAGACTTATTGCAAGTTATGGAAAACGCTTGATTGCAGTTGTTGCTGCTAAGGGTGGCCCAACCAGTTATTAGGCTTAGGGGGCAAACACTTTTTCACACAGGGCCATGTAGTTTTGGATTTTGTTTTCCCTTAATAATAAAAACCTTCATTTAAAAACTGCATGATGTGTTTACTTGTGTTATCTTTGACTAATATTTAAATGTGTTTGATTATCTGAAACATTAAAGTGTGACAAACATGTAAAAAAATAAGAAATCAGGAAGGGGGCCAACACTTTTTCACACCACTGTATATCCAGGATACAGATAAAATTAGGACAGTTTTATACATAAAAAAAAATATTAGTATATATTAAAATATATATAATTTATGTTGATCTGATTCTCCTTCATTTTAGACACCCCCCCCCCCACACACACACCCATTTGGTCATCTGCCAATTCCCACCAGCCAGTTATATCTATATAGCCTATATCATGACGGCTACCAACTAGTGAGAGTGAAGAACATATGATTCCTTGGGGCATACAATCAGGCAAATGGCATCATTTTGTGACAGCATCATATAACATGCTCAGAGAAAAGTGCTATAACTCCATATAGCGCTCTTCCATATATGTATATGACCTCATAGATGTATGAGATTGGCTAATAATGCAGTGAGTGACAGGGGAGAGAGTATGATATGTCACCTAGGGAGCACAGCCAGTTTCACTTCCTTTCCTTCCTAAACCAGGGATTACTCTGGCATCGTAGCAATAGGCTGAATACCTAGGGCCACTCGAGTCAGATGCTACAGTTTTAATGTTTTTTCTTTTTCTTTCTTTTGGATGTTAAATATATTATGTAGGCTTTAGAAAGAAACTCGATTTTGTCATGTGGCATATTCTTTGTCATATTGCTCACCTCTAATGAGCATGTATAGTGAAAAGAAATGCCTTTGGGACTGTGAATTATTCCTTCATGATAAAGGAATGGGCGATTATTTACAAAGTTTTTAGTTCAACTAAGAAAAGTAAAATGTAACACACTATCAGGAATCTCGGTAAAAAAATCGAACCAGATCTAAAGCAACATTTTGTGAGTACAATATTGCCTCATGATTCTCTGTAATGTGACACAAAAGTGTCAGGCTACTGTTATTGTTTGCTCTCCCTGACAGCATATAATTAAAGGCGGAGTGATTTTTCAAAGCCTTTATATACTTTTAAATAAATTGAAATGCAGTTTTATATGAAGATGACAGCCTTTAGTAATGTATTTTTAGTTAGAGGTTTCATTTCATAAGCCATTTATGCATTAGTCTTTTCATCTAATAAATTATAAAACATCTACACTTTATCGGCTACTTATTTGCATCTTTTTATTTCCATTAATTGGTTTATTATTCAGAGAGATCCATACACACACAAATTGTGCTCAGGCTCAGACATGAGCTATTGTGCCTGGATTCTGTGTAAGCAGGAATTAGCTCATAAATCCATGATGGGATGTGGAATGCACTTTCTCTGCGGCGACGTTGCCATGGCGACAACTTTCCCAAATGTCACAGCCAACATTAGCATTTCCTGTTGATCCAGGAACTCATCACCCCCTATTCTTTGTGTAAATGTGTTTTTTATGGTCTCTTCAGGATAATTGCTTTATTGTGTTGCCGCGTTTGAACCACACAGACGTTTCTTCACACACCATCTATAAAGATTATAGAGATTGCATGTCTTTTACACAGCCAAATGATGCTCGAATATGAAAGTCGGGCTCGGATTTCAGCGCTGATTTCTGGGGAGACATTACTACAGAAACAAGCCATGCTGGGGCTAGATTAAGCCTGTGGTACACGCTTAGGTTTTTGTACTCACTAAATGCTTCAAACATAGAAAAGAGCACAGACAGTTCCAGCCTTACTTGTGTACTTGTTCTCTGCGTTGTCCATGAAGCCTCCAGTTGTTTCTTTATAACCTGTTACTGGAAGGGTTTTGTAGTAAGGAAGTGCATGGAATGTGTTGGCTCTAGGTTTACTGTTTGTCATCTCTCATATAAGCCAGCCCTTCTTTCACAGAGAAAAAGCCTGTGGGCTGAGAGAACATTGCTGTCAAGTACACACTCAGTGGCAATGTCCTTTATACACACAGGCACGTTTCCTTAACTTTGATGCATGGCTGACAAATTTGAGGAAAGACGAACATATAGTATCTTGTAGCACGAGCTGGCAAAACAGCTTCAGTGTATATTGATTGTATAAGTCTCTTGATAGCACGATTCCCCCAACTGGGGTTTTTTGATTGAGAGCTCTGACTTTAAAATACCCCTAGTTTGAGATCTTTGTTTCTTTGAAGGCAATAGCATCTAATTTACATCATTTTCAACCTCCTCCAACCTTCTGTGCTGTGGAGGGGGTGGAGTCATTCTGGAAGAGGCCACTCCCATCAGGATAGAAATTTTTCATTGTAGAATAAAGGGAATTGGTCAGATGGACGTCGTATTTTTTTTTCCACTGACCTGTCTTTTTAAAGGTGCAGTTTTTTAAAAAACAATTTAATTTGAACACAATAGGTCATGTTTGTTTTTTTATTGCTGTGCCATCAGTAAAGACATTTCCATCTCTCCGTGTGCAAGACTGTCGAGCAATTTCCCTTTTGATACAATACTGCTTCAGATAAATACATAATACTGATTTATGAACTACATTTTCTACATTTACTTTAGTCACGCAAATGTTGCTTGTCAGGGGTGCTCAATCTCATCCACAGAGGGCCGGTATGGGTGTAGGTTTTCATTTCAACAAAGCAGAAGCCACACCTGAGCCTATTGAAAGCCTGCACCCAACTGGCCTTTTGTGGATAAAATTGGACATCCCTGATCTATGTTGTCAGCCAAAGTCTCAGCTAATTCTGCTCTAATTCATCCCAAAGGTGTTCTATGGGGTTGAGGTCAGGACGCTGTGCAGGCCAGTCAAGTTCCTCCACACCAAACTCACTCATCCATGTCTTTATGAACTTTTCTTTGTGCACTGTTGTGCAGTCATGTTGGAACAGGAAGGGACCATCCCCAAACTGTTCCCACAAAGTTGGGAGCATGAAATTGTCCAAAGTGTCTTGGTATGCTGAAGCATTAAGTTAGTTTGACTGGAACTAAGGGGCCAAGCCCAAGCCCTGAAAAATAACACCTGAATTCAAGGAGTTGGATGGGTGTCCCAAAACTTTTGGCAATATAGTGTATCTGAATAATTAGGATTATGTGGCTCCCATGATTCAGAACATTGCTTGTTCTTGTCATTTGTTCTCCTTTATTTGGTCTTGTTGTTTATATAAGTCTGGTTTCAAGCACTAGGCTTTTTTTTCTGTTCCAGAGAACATCACCACACACACTGAATGTGCTAAATGGCCATGGCTCTTAACTATATTTAGCTGAAAAAGTGGCCATAAAGTGGTACATAGAAAACACTTTCTCAGCAGTAGTTGAGCTGAAAATGAAATTTGAATATTCATCCAAGTCTGTGCTGCAAACCTGATTATGAGGCTGCGGTGCTGTTCTGCTGGTGTTCAGCCAAGTGTTGCATCTAATCACAGCTCTACTACATAGGCCTCTGCTCTCTACTGCCCTCTAGAGCAATGATTTAGCTCCCATCTTCATCAGGCTTTTCTGGAAACTTCACTGAAAAGGAGAAAAGTGCTGTATGGAACTTGTTTTCCACTTTTTTTTTGTATGGGGTATTTTCAATTTTTCACAGCCCTAAAGCTGTGTTTTAAAGGTTACCATGTAATGGAGGCGAAAGGAAAGGGAGTAACATGTTTGAATAATATTGATGTGTGTGCAGGAGGTTAATTAAAACCCTGAGTCATTCATCATGGGCCAAGGGCAGGCAGGCGGACTGGCCAGGGCTCGAATCAATCACCCAGCCTTGCCTCACTGCACTGCTAACACACAGCCTCTGCCCTGATACGCATTTGTTCACTCACTCACTCTTACTCTCATACTTTCTCTTTCTCTCTCTCTCTCTCTCTCTCTCTCTCTCTCTCTCTCTCTTTTTCTCCTACACAGCAAAATAACAGCGCTTTCTAGCACTCCATATCTCATGACATCTTTATGGCAATATGCTGCCCAGTCTTAGACGTTTAATCTGTCATCTTCCTGCCAAGTAGATTTAACTTGCATAATGTAACACCATGTTTGTAAGTCTTGAGTACTCAGTGGAGAGGAGTTTTTTTTTTTTTTTTTTTTGGTTTTCTGTGAAGTTTGTTTATTTGCATCTTTCAGTATTTTAATGGGTCGCAATTCTTTTCTGATTGCATCTGCAAAATGCTTCATACTATGTGTTAATTGAAGAAACTGTAAAGTAAAACTGACAGTTATCCTGTTTGTCATTTTAATCTATTTCCTGTATTTTTATTTATTTACTAATAATCCTGCTTAGAGCCAAGGCCATGTATGAGTTTATTACTTTGTACTCTTGGCTCCTGAGTCGCCGTCGCTGTATAGTGACATGATGTGTAGCTCAGTGGAAGAGATGTATTGTGTTTTCCTTTTTTCTGACATTCTGCTTCTCACTTCGTCTTGATGTGCTGTAGCGTCCCTGCCTCTGGCCTTGACTGTCTGTGACTTGCTTTAAACTGGGAGCCTTCACACCAACAGAGAAGCAGTGTTTTTCCATGTTACTGCATCTCTTATTGCTTTTGCATTTCTCTAATGTACTTTCTTAACTTCATAGCCTTGTTGTATGCTGAGCGCTCTGAGGCTGTACCAGTGATTCCTTTAGATATCTGGATTTTGGCGGTGTGTCGAGGCTTTCTGGTCTTGTTTTGTCTTGAGGTCTCATAAAGCGAATGCCTGCATTACTTAATGTGCAGTTTAGCAGAAAACTGAACAGTCTGTTGCTTTGAGATGATGTGCACCAGATGAATAGTGGAGGCTGTTATTTATCATTTCTTTTAAGTGTAAGAAGAAAGATTATTTTAATTTGCTGCTGCAGTCTGTACACAGGAAATGGAAAGATCTCCGCATGTATTAACACAACTCTGGTATTACTCAGGTGTTTCTTTCTCAAATTAATCGATGTTAACTGTGATGGTAAATGTTTCTGTACAAATGATTGAAAGTACTAAAGATATCATCTACACATGCTTTCCTGTGTATTTTGGGATAAAAGATGGAAAAGAAGGCTTTTCCAATTTGTCTAATAATGTTAATTGGTAAACAATCATCTTTTGTAATATTTTAAGCTGCTTTCCATGCTATTGCATTTCTCAGGGAAGCTGAAAGCAATAACTGTGTCTTCCACATACATCAGCTCACAAAGCCCATGATGACGAGCTCTCGTGTCGCTCTGACTGACAGCCGAGAGAATGATTGCTCACTTTTTTGGACTCCAGGCCATCAATGTCTTTGGAAGGCATTATCGGAATCAAACTTGAGATTTCCTGAGGGTCCAGCAAACGCTTTTCTGTTGTCACTTGGGAGCCCAAACACTCCATAGTTGTCAGCCTTTAAATAAAAAGATTTAGATTGCAAACGGATTTATCTTAAAGTAGCTTAAATGGGTCAAAATCTGAAGCCACCACCATTTCTTTTTTTTTTTTTTTCAGTTTAGAATTTTAGATCGGTGTACAGCAAAATACTATCATGTGTATTGAGTGAAAATTCTCTTTTGTTCAGCATATCACAAAAATTTTAAATCATGAAAGTGTTGCAAAAATCCTTAAATATATCGGATATTTCAGGTCTTTAAACACAACATTCTGAGCTCCAACTGAAGCAGTACTTTACAGTCCGTCCGTCCGTCCGTCAGTCCATCTGTCTGTCCATCCACATATATCTACCCATATTCATTCATTCATCCATCCATCCATCCATCCATCTATCCATTCACGTACAGTGGGGCAAAAAAGTATTTAGTCAGCCACCAATTGTGCAAGTTCTCCCACTTAAAAAGATGAGAGAGGCCTGTAATTTTCATCATAGGTACACTTCAACTATGAGAGACAGAATGAGAAAAAAAATCCAGAAAATCACATTGTCTGATTTTTAAAGAATTTATTTGCAAATTATGGTGGAAAATAAGTATTTGGTCACCTACAAAAAAGCAAGATTTCTGGCTCTCACAGACCTGTAACTTCTTCTTTAAGAGGCTCCTCTGTCCTCCACTCATTACCTGTATTAATGGCACCTGTTTGAACTCGTTATCAGTATAAAAGATACCTGTCCACAACCTCAAACAGTCAGACTCCAAACTCCACTATGGCCAAGACCAAAGAGCTGTCAAAGGACACCAGAAACAAAATTGTAGACCTGCACCAGGCTGGGAAGACTGAATCTGCAATAGGTAAGCAGCTTGGTGTGAAGAAATCAACTGTGGGAGCAATTATTAGAAAATGGAAGACATACAAGACCACTGATAATCTCCCTCGATCTGGGGCTCCACGCAAGTTCTCACCCCGTGGGGTCAAAATGATCACAAGAACGGTGAGCAAAAATCCCAGAACCACACGGGGGGACCTAATGAATGACCTGCAGAGAGCTGGGACCAAAGTAACAAAGGCTACCATCAGTAACACACTACACTGCCAGGGACTCAAATCCTGCAGTGCCAGACGTGTCCCCCTGCTTAAGCCAGTACATGTCCGGGCCCATCTGAAGTTTGCTAGAGAGCATTTGGATGATCCAGAAGAGGATTGGGAGAATGTCATATGGTCAGATGAAACCAAAATAGAACTTTTTGGTAAAAACTCAACTTGTCGTGTTTGGAGGAGAAAGAATGCTGAGTTGCATTCAAAGAACACCATACCTACTGTCAAGCATGGGGGTGGAAACATCATGCTTTGGGGCCAGGGACCAGGACAACTGATCCGTGTAAAGGAAAGAATGAATGGGGCCATGTATCGTGAGATTTTGAGTAAAAACCTCCTTCCATCAGCAAGGGCATTGAAGATGAAACGTGGCTGGGTCTTTCAGCATGACAATGATCCCAAACACACCGCCCGGGCAACGAAGGTGTGGCTTCGTAAGAAGCATTTCAAGGTCCTGGAGTGGCCTAGCCAGTCTCCAGATCTCAACCCCATAGAAAATCTTTGGAGGGAGTTGAAAATCCGTGTTGCCCAGCGACAGCCCCAAAACATCACTGCTCTAGAGGAGATCTGCATGGAGGAATGGGCCAAACTACCAGCAACAGTGTGTAAAAACCTTGTGGCGACTTACAGAAAACGTTTGACCTCTGTCATTGCCAACAAAGGGTATATAACAAAGTATTGAGATGAACTTTTGTTATTGACCAAATACTTATTTTCCACCATAACTTGCAAATAAATTCTTTAAAAATCAGACAATGTGATTTTCTGGATTTTTTTTTTCTCATTCTGTCTCTCATAGTTGAAGTGTACCTATGATGAAAATTACAGGCCTCTCTCATCTTTTTAAGTGGGAGAACTTGCACAATTGGTTGCTGACTAAATACTTTTTTGCCCCACTGTATATACATATACCCATATCCATCCATCCGTCCATCCGCCCCTATACATATACCCATATCCATCCTTCCGTCCATTCACGTATTTCCGTCTACCCATATACACCCATCCGTCCGTCTGTCTGTCCGTCATGGGAAGCCTGGTGCCTATACCAGGGTACTTGGGTCAAAAGACTGAAGAGAGCCAACCCATTGCTCACACCCTAAGGTGCGAGGCAATCATGCTAATCATTAACCCTCTACAAAATTTTATATATATATATAAATAAATATATATATATATATATATATATATATATATATATATATATATATATATATATATATATATATATATATATATATATATATATATATTTTATATATATATAAAATTAAATAATTATATATATATATATATATATATATATATATATATATATATATATATATATATATATATATAATTTTTTTTTCTAATTATTATTTTATTTATTTATTTATTTATTATATAAATGTTTGTCATTGGTCTTGGAGATTCCAAGTTCCAGTCTTGGAGCAGCACTGTGAGCACACCTGATGGTTGGTAATTGGCAGATTAACTGAATGTGTGTGTTAGGGCAAAGAAGACACTAACCTGTGGAGGGCAGTCTGGGACTAGGACCCACGCACACACATTTGTTCTCAGTGCATTCATTTAGTTCTTGGCTTTACTGCTAGTCTGTGACTCTGGGCTTTGGCTTGTATGGAAGTGTGAAAGATTTGCAGTATGTCACAGTTTGATTGCTTCATAGGCTTGTGTGTTTCACGGGTTCAGGAGACTTTTGCACATCAGAAAGGAAATCTTGTACTTTCTGTACAAGATTAATATCTTGGGTGAGGATGGCGTTTGAACTGGTTTCTTCGAGATAAGTCCTACAAGATGTGATCTTTGGGCATTAATGCAGTCTAAAATAGGGCAGTTTTCATAATCATATTAATCAAGGTCAAATGCAACTCATAATATATAATTGCAAAATGTTTTTGGTGATAGTTTTCTCTTAAATGGTCTGTCTTTCTGTTAAATCTCTACTCTTCTGTTTTGTGTGCTGTGATTTTATGTGTCTTATCTTCATACTTTACTGATGTTAAAGCAGATTTGACTGATTTTTAAAGTTTAAAGAACTTGTCCTGGAACAATGTGTGTATAGAAGAAATTTGTGCATTATTTAGTGCAGCTTTGTTTGCATGAATGTAGTCCTTAGGGAGTGTGTGTGAATGTGTGTGTGTGCTTTTGATAGAATAGTCAAGAAAAAGTTCTGACATTTGGGGGGATTAGAATGCCTACTGATCTCATTTGGAGAGCTCGCTAGAAATTAAACACTCAAAACTACCACAAATCAGTTCTCTGTAGGGTTGCAGAGAATAAATGTGTGTGCGTGTTTGAGAGAGTGAGAATCGTGACTATTTAGTCAGAGGATAACTATCCTACCCCACTGTTTCAGTGCCTGAAACAGGAGCTTTGTGTGGTGGATTTAGATGAGGCTTATTCTTTGAAACTGATTACAATGAAGCCTCTTTAAAATCTCACTTAATGCTTATTAAATAGGTTAATCAAGATTAATTAACTGTCATTCATGTCTCTCCACGGTGCCGCCGCTCTGCTCTCTCTGCGGCTCTAGGGTCGAGTAGCTTGTTCCCTGTGGATGCCACGATACCGAACACAGTTTGATTTGATTAGAGAGCTTGCCCATCCAATCGCCATCAACCCCCAGCAGGCTTCCTGGCCCATTGGCTGAGATGGCACACGAGCTGATGAATATTCAGCAGGATCTGATGCATGACTATAGGCAGGCTGGAATGATGGCTTCTCAGGCCAGGCCAGGCCCAGCAGGAGCCCACTGCACATGGCTCAATGAGAGAGAGGCCATCATGTCTAGTCAGTTAAGCTCTGGTCTCCCTCCCGTGGAGTCTCCAGCGAGTGGGTTCACTCTGACCATAAATCGAAAGATTCCTAAAAAGCAATCAGCTGTGACGGTCCTTAACTATCTTGGGAGGGACGGGAACAAAAATGCCGTTAAAGGAATCACGACCCAAGCACTAGTGTGTGTGGTCTCTCAGCTTTAATTTATGGCCTCTTGGAGACGTTTCGGATAGATATTGACTGCCCCCCTCGTGCTCTGCTGCTCTGCAACATTGTTGTTATTGTTCTGTGGCTTTAATTTATCATCAGGCCTTGTGAAACTGACGCGAGCAGTTCAGAACTGGGAGGCGACAGCGAATGAGAGTTCAGCCTGGGTGTAAACTCTGATAATGGAGCCGGTATGGAGTAGTCACGGTCCAGCAGCCAGGCGAATGAGCGGGTTTTCGGTGCCTCCATCTCTTTCCTCCCCTCGCTCTTGCATTTTCATGGCTGGTTTTGAGTGGCAGTGAAAAGGGGGTTTAGGATAGCAGGATTGGTATGATATGCTTAGGTGAGCAGGACCTTATTTTAGTGGTCACCTTGCCGAATTGATGCACAAATCGCTCCTTTTCTGGAGCATCATAATTGATTACAGGCTTAGGTTGTATTTTTCCCGCAATACAGGGTTTAAGCTGTCATCCCAGTGGTGCTTGATTGCAACAACTCACTCCTTCCTGTCTGTTTTAACAGCTATTTTTTTCTGGCTCTGGCTTGTCTGATTTGGGGATTGAAGCCTAACTTTTAGTGTTGGATTGTGCAATTCACATATAATATCCTTTACACAACAGGAGCAAGCTGAAAGACACACAGGTTGCCAATGTGATACGATGTTAACATATCTGACTCTCTGTAAAGTCTGAGTGGCTGAGTCTTTTTTTTGAGTACGGACAGCTGGCATGTTGGTGCTGCACAGGAGTCAACACTCCAGGGGTTCTGTGTAAGCACAAGCTTGAGCTGGCATCAGTTTGAAGCATGTGTGAGTGTGTGATGTGTGCCAAGTGTCCAGACAGAGGATGGCTTTAGTGCCTTAGGATTTATCCCAGCACTGATGCTCAGTCCAAATCCTCTCTCCATGCCAAACTTCTCCTTTCTCTCTCTATGTCCATTTGTAAGTATAAGTGAAGTTTTGCAGCACTTTCCGAAACACTGCAGAGTAAGTGTATAAGACTTCTGATTAGTTAGACTGTTTTAAAAAAAAAATCAATATTAGCCTTGTTCATTAACTTTATGCCCACACAAAATATGGCTGCGATGCCGACGTCAAACACTTCAAAAAAGTAAATCTCCAGGACTGGCAGTGATCACTTACTTTCCCTCATGTTGTTTCATTTGCCCTCGTCATTATGAGCCTCGTCAAATCATTTTTGGAAGGGCAAGCTAAAAAATAACCCCCCAACATTTAATGAACTCTGGGCTTGAGCTAGATCTCCCCTAATGTGTTGGACTGAAAATTACAGTAATTAAGAAATTAGAAATGCAATTTCACAGAAATGCTTTAGGAACTCTGGCCCCATCCGAGGTCTCCACCTCCCTGTGTGCGAGCTAATTAGCGACTAGCGCATGGCAGCCATCACGGCAAAATTATGCAGATAATTTGTAAATAATAGTTCTGCTTTTTTATGCTTTGTACAGCTGTACATCTGAAATGTGCCCCCCCCCCCCCATGGTTGCAGAGGCTTTTTGTCTTTGTCCTGCTTATAAAATATAGGCTTTAAATAAAGCATTTGTTGGGTTAATTAGGGGGTAATATAAATTAGCCTATTAAGCTTTTAGGAAAGTGTTCGTTGTGTAAATGTGACAAAGAAGGATGTTAATGGCTTCTTTACCAGAATGGAAATCATCCCCCTACCATCATTTTTTTTTTCCTTTAACGTGCTACCTCGTAGTAGGGACAATTATATAAATGATGAGCAGAACACAGAAATAGCCTGAAAAAGAATAAAAAAAAAAAAAATATATATATATATATATATATATATATATATATATATATATATATATATATATATATATATATATATATATATATATATATATATATATATATATATATATATATATATATATATATATATATATATATATATATATATATATATAAATTATAATATACACACACACACATATACACACATACACATATACACACACACACATATATAACACATACACACACACACACACACACACACACACACACACACACACACACACGTGCACACTGTCCTTTCATTCTCTTCTCCGGAAACTTCTGCCAAGACGCAAAGTGCTGCCACTCCACCCTGGTAGATATAAAAGAATAAAAAGCGCCATTTTAAAACGAAGCCCCGAGTCTCGTGTGCGGTTAAGATAATTATCGTAATTGGTGCACATTTGGGAAATAAAGGCTCTGACTAACACGCTCTACCCTTCCTTGAAGCTGTTGGAGGTGATCACGCAGTACACCATTTTGTTCGCCTTTTCCTCCTGGTCGCACAGCGGTGGTCCTGGAAAGACCAGGCGGTTTTTGGGAAGCACCATGGGCTCAGAGAGGCTGTTCCATCATGCTGTTCCATCAGCCGGCCATCATAGCCCACCCGCCGAGAACCATGATGGGGGAGGCAGAGAGAAGGGATGGCCGAGTAATTGGCCCTTTTCATGAGTCTCCCCTGAAAATTGACATCATTTAGAAGTGTGTGTGGGGGTTGGTGTGTGTGGGATGGTGTGGCGTTGGGTTCATTTGTGTTCGTTTAGGTTTCATCCAGTCATTTTTCCGGAATAAAAAAGCAGCATGTGAGTGAGGCTGAGAGCCATAATAAAAAGTATTATGGCAGTTACAGAGACTGCTGTGTGATTCCCTTTATTTCATTGGGCTTCATGCTGCAAATTGAGATATGAAGTGGTTTCATGGTTACATGTAATATAGACTGTTATCTTCTGCTTCCTGGGCAGTTCAACAGGATGTGCTGCCTTGCATTAATCAGCACGTTCATCCTCTATCCTCATGTTCTACAAAGAAACCTAGTTAATTTTATAGAAGTGTAGAAATATAACTGTTTGTACCAGAACGCTTGATTCTGATTGGTCAGAAGATGGTTCATTATTTTCGTATAACAGCACAGGTAGTTCTGGCTGTAGTAAGATGTTAATATTACTCTACGTCTTCTAATGTATTATTGTTTCTATAGTAACAGCACAAACACAGGAGTTTGTACAGTGCACGGTCCACATAAATAAAGCCTTAAAAATTTTTAGCTTTAATTGTAAAACAGATTGTTGTGTATCGAAGCAAGTCTTATAATATTTGATGTGTAGGCTTTTTTCCGCATTTTTTTTTCCACTGGATGCTCCCGAAGCCTGTCCTGTTTTTCAACACTGTGTGTGCACATTTTCGGTAATAGTTTTGGAGAATTACTCGCACTAGAACACATTCTGACATTCACTGGTGTCCCGTTTGGACTTCTATTCATACTGAATGTGTACAACAGTTTGTCAAGGAGTGTTAAACTGACACAGGGGACAGAAACACAGTGAACAAACTTTTTTTGTAGCTCTTGGATGATTTTTAAATAGACCTTTTTAATGCCTGCCACGCCAATAAAACTCTTAAACAATCCAGAAGCCAAACCTCTAGAATTGATAAGCAATTTCATAAAAAATAGTCTTTAATCAAATCAGAATGAGGTTATGCATAACTCCTTTCTCCTTTTCTCTATATTCAGATATGAGATATGGGGGAGTATTGATTATGCGGTCATGTGGACTAGGAGGCTCACTGCCATACCAGACCCAGGGCTACCTGGAGCGATTCCCTTGAATGTGAACCCAACTCGTATTCGAGTCTACAGTTATTTAGGAAGTAATCTGTTCATGTGTGGTGCATCATCGGTTTCCACAGCAAACGTACCATGAGTGGCAGGGGGATGTTGTGGGACACAGAAGAGGTGAAATGCCTTACGGCACATAATTGTGACAAATAATAAAAAAATGAATCAAATGGAGATATAAGGTCTTTGTGATGTAAGATAAATGCAGTTTCACTGGGGTTTGATAGAATTAAGGGAGACCAAAAGCTCTGGGGGGATGCGGACAAAAGCACTCTGATGCAAACCTCAGCAAATGTAACCACCTTATTTTTTTTTGCTTTCATTTTTATATTGTGTTTTATATAAGCTGCCACAAGGTTTTTATTTAAAAAAAAAAAAGAAATTACTTTTTGGATTATTCAGGCTAGACAAACACAATTTCCATTTAAAAAAAAAAAAAAAAGTTGTTTATTTCGATAAATATATTTACCAGCTTAACATTAGTTTATGGTTTGTTGAGTCAGTCTTTCAGGTCCATTTATTAAAACGTTTCTTCCTTTCTTTTTTTGCATTTCAAGAGAACTTGGATCAGTTGAGTTGTCCCATAGCTGGTGGGTATTGTGGCAGCTTCAGTTTTACGGTGTACTCGGATTGAACATAGTGCCAGTGAAAACTGCATGTTTGATCCAGATTTCAACATTTTTATTCCAGTGACCCATGCTTAACTGTGCTGTTGATCCAGTCTTGCTTAATTATAAGGTCTGCACAAGACAGTTAACTTTTCTGAAGAACCATCGTTGTCAGATATTTCAGATCTCACTGCTTTTGGAGAATTCATCTGCAGTCCTTATGAAGGATAGAACTGCTATAAATGTCTGGAAGTCATGTTTCATGTCACTGCCTTGTGTATATACAACATATGCACCAAATGATTGATTGTAGCATGTTATCAGTCACCACGATGGAGCAGAGGAAGCCACAATGAAAGCTCCCCCCTGACCTGGTGTAGTGGGCACATGTTTTACTGGGGGATGATGTGTCTCCATCTGACCACAGCAATTTTAAATCATGTTGCTCATTACACACTAATGGAGGGAGATGCGAGAGACCTGGAGATGAGGTGAGTCGAACGTGAACCCTTCCAGTTAGTTCATCAGGATGAAGCTTTAAAACAGGAGTTTAAATGGTTTGAGAGCCGTGTGTCATAGCACGTGTGACGGCTGGTACATCCTCCTAAATCTTCCAGATTGCTTCCCCCCTCGTGATGACCGGGCGTGCCAGAGAGAACATCTATAGTTGCATTTTAGATTAGATTGTAATGTTCCATTACTTTGATTGCTTACATGCCAGCATCTGGAGTAACAAAAGTAGAAGGCTGAAATTCTATTAAATGATTGTTTCAATTCATTTTGCTAATTTATGATGCTGTTTGCGGTTTCATTTGCCACGGACAAGGCTTTTGTAATTGCGTTTCGGAGTATAGTGAGGCGGTGAGGTGGAAATAATACTAAAACTTAATCTAATTCTTCACCGATTTTTAATGTTGCATATGCTCGTATACATCCACAAACTGATCTGGCAATCTGTTTAACTCATGGAATCGTTGCTCAGCTGTAGATTAAAAAAAAATTTCTTTTTTTTTTTTTTGAAGGAAAGTCTGAGGCTGTTCATGATGCTGGGAGACTTGTGCAATGAAATGAAAAACTGCTGCATTTTCCCCCACTTCCATATGATCATATTATTTCTATTTAATAGCCTTTCAGTTTTTGAAATATGACTTAAGCTCCGTTTCATTATGCGCAAGAGGTTGAAAGAATAGACACAGCCGTATTTCTCTTCAGACATGTCACCTTGTCCGGTTTTCATGGACCTCGTCACACTAAGCTGATTGACGCTCCCTCTTTTTATTCCTCCCTCATTCGCTAATGTCTTGTGTAAGTGTAGAATCACGCTTTCATCAATTGTAGTAGGTAAAGCTTGTGGCCCGCAAGGAGTATACAAGGTTAATTGGCTAAGTGAATGAAACATTAACGTGAATTTCTTAATGATCTTTCACTCTCAATTAAAGAGAAAAGTAGCACCTAAGACCAGGCAGTCGGCTCCAGTTAAGCAGAAGTGCTATTGTTATTATTTTCATTTTCTCTCCAGCGCCATTAGATTAATTAATGTACTGAATGGTTGCACTTGATTAGATGGTGGCGCATCAAAGTTGCCAGCGTAAATTATCTCAAAGTGCGCCTGAGCTGTACTGGTTTGTCAGGTATATTCACTATTAATTTCGGACTACTCGTGACAGAACACGATGTAACAATGAATAACACGTTTTATTGATGTTCTGGAGCGGGTTGGTCTTCTTATTATACGAGGATGAGTGAGAGTTTATGGGTTTGCCTAAAATGGCTTCAACCTGTCGAGTTAACCTTGTGCATTATTCAAATTGAACATTTCAGCAAAGCTCTGCTTAAGACGACAGGCTAATTTGGAGTCTTTATGTAGATGAAACAAATCAAGGCTTACGAGAGCGGAGGTCACATGGCTATAGCCTGTTGTCTAAATCTATGTAGAAAGCCTGAGATTTACACACATTGACATGGTAATTTCATGCAGGCGCCACTGTATTCTGAGCCCATGTGGATGGATGAGCCATGATAACAGGGTTTTCTAATTGCATAAAGCCAGATGGATGTCCTCCGAAGCACTACGAGTGTGCGATTTTTCCCTCTCCTCTCAGAGAAATATCTCGCCGAAATCTGAAGTTTGAATGATGCTTTATTTTGGGTTGACTAAGCTGGCTATAGAATATAACTGACACTGATTCAGATAGGAAGCCGGCATTCGATTATTCTGCTGATTGTGGAGTACAGACTCTTCATTGTGGGTCATTGTGTGTGTTTGGATTTAGGATTTTATTCTCCTTCATCCCAGAGAAAATACCGTATTGTATCCAGCCTTGAAATATGAAACACACACTTTGTTTTGGTCTTATGTAGCAGTGGTATAAAAACACACAGTCTCAAAATACCAGTTCAGTATTTTTGCTTCATTACAGCTGATCATCAGTGTAATTACAACCTACACCTCAAGGCTGTGGTTTTGAAGCAAACCACTAAAAGCCCACAATTATTACCCCGTATTCGCTCTCTCAGGGCCGGCCAAGCTATTACTCACCCTTACAGCAAAAGCCCCAGCCAGTGTAAGACTTTAGCTGACCCCGTGTGATTAATAGGTGTGAGTCTAGCTTGTAGGCTGTAAGGAAACTCAGAGCAGCTGTGATAAAATTAGTGGCTAGTGTAAAATGGGTCTCAGACCTTTTTGATGGTTTCAAAGGGGGATGGAGTTTTATAGGGTAATGCCTGTGTCTCTCCATGGCACAGATTTGATTGACACGGCATTAACTTGAAAGATTAGGTTGAGAGGCACGCACATGAGTGTTGGCTGATACCGGATACCGGATCCTGACTCTGTGTGAACTGTTGTTGCTAGGATATAAGAAACATGAGAGGTGCAATGGCGACATGCCTTAAGACATAGACTTAAGATGTTTACACTTTTGTGTAGACTTAACACACGTTTGCAACATGGATGGGAAATATGCTCAGTCTGATCTGATCTGATACCAGTCCCAGAACTGACTTCTAGCACTGGCTCAGCCTAATCACATCATTACAGATGTACAGGTAATATAGGCTATTGTCTCGTGTCTTTCACAATCCACTTCCTGTCTGTTCCGTACTTGGTAGATAAGAGTACAGGTTATTGAAATCAACTGAGGAGTTCATGGTAGTGTATGCAGTGTGAACAGAAGTGTTAATATGGATTTCAAATAACTCTTGTTTTTTTTTTTTTGTTTTTTTCCCCCACATGAGGCTGTAAGGTATAAAAGGTGCTGGGTGTGCAGTTATAGGAAAAAAACCAACAGTGGGGAGGTATGCAGCCTGAAGCGAAGCCGAATTAATGTTCTCACCCTCAAGTTGATTATTTTTATTCCTTGCATAAAACAGCAGTTTCCCAGAATGACACGTCCTGCATTTTATCTATTTAATTTTATACTTAACGTTCCTGTGCAACTTTGAAATGAGCAGAATTATTTGATGTGTTGACATAATTTCCACTGATACCGGTATGTTAAGTGGCTTCTTCCACTATTAAACTAGCCAATAACATTTTAGCTTATCTCACTGCCTGGACTAAGCTGTATATGACGGTCAGTACCATAGACGTGAGCCCAAGCGTAACATTTCAAAACTTGTTGAAGGAATCATAATGAAAATGCCTGTAACACAACTGTGAGCAGGCACAAATTCATCCTGCATTTCAAGCCACTGAATTTAGTCAGGAAATTGAGTAAAATGTGCACGTGTAATTAGTAACAATCTCATTTATGACCCATGGTTGCTGATCGGCAGTTTGGAGATTTTATAATGTTGCAGACGGGACAACCGATTTTAGAGAGCGATTGAACAAAAAATCTTGATCTGTTTTAGATAGAGAGAGAGACTGTGAATTATGAACACACACATCTTCCAAATCCACATTTTGTTGCTATAATAACATTATGGTGAACATATTAATACTAAAAGCTGCTCATGGAAGATCCGTTCATCACAGTGTCTGAGGTGAGAATGCAAGTCCCTAAGAGGGTTTTTTTTTTTCCTCAGTGAAAGGGGTGGGGACATTTTTCTTAACGAAAATATTGGGCAAATAACAGGGCTAAAAGTGAATCTGAAATCAAGAAAACCAGAGACAATGGGACATGAAAAAGCTGAAAGTTTTAAGTAAGGAATATAGAAAAATATGGGAGGAGCATCAGAAAATAGGATGTATTGAGGGTGTTTTCGGAATAATTCAGATCATTCTGGGATGTCTTGATGAATTGATCTCGGGTCGATTGCTGACTTTTTGCAGTAAACTCTGTTTTCGCTTTTCTCATCCACGGCTTCTGTGACTATTATTCTTATTAAATTGTTGATGATTTGAACAGTTTGAAATAAGTGACCGTAAATCTGCAGAAAAAAACACGACACTTCGCTTTCTTGCCTTCTTAGAGATGTTAATGTTGTAGAAAGCTTGTGAGACAAGTTGATTACTGCTATTGCTTACATTATAGCAGCTATATACAGTTGTTTTTTTCCTCTGTGGAAGCTGAACTGACCACTGTTTATCAAGTTACCGAGAATCAGAGTCGGCTGCCCTGAAGACATATTGGACTCGATGGATAAGGAGCTTTTTACATTCAGGAAATGTATTAGCTGCTGAACCAATGGAATTTTTTTTAATTGAAAATCTGAGAATAAAACACTGGAACATTGGATTTGTTTAGTACACATTAAGTCATATACAATGCTGTGAGTAGTTTCTGATTTCTAATGAATCTTGTGATTTTCTTATTAAGCGGAGCCTAATTATTGGCCAATAGAGCGTGTTCCATGAAAAACAGTGAAAGAGCTGAGTTTGCTGAAGGATGCATTTGCTCAAAATGGTGGTCTTGTGTTTGTGTGCATGTGTGTGTTTTCCCTCTGTCTACCTCAGCGGTGAACAGCTGGGTCGTGCTGAGAGGCAAATGGGATTCGAGTTAGGTTTACCATGGCAACAGTGACTACGCTGGAAAAAAGAAAGATGGCAGGGTGAAGAGGCCCACACCGCTAATGATGGTGACGAAGACGGATCATAATTACTCTGTCTCTCTGCTTCTGTCGTTTTTTCCTAATCACTGCTGGCAATTAACGCTGTTTTATTGAGATTCATTTTTCGCACGTGACACTTCTTTTTCAGCAGGCCTTAAAGAATTCAATGCTCAGGAGAATCTATACACGTTCTAGACGTTTCTACGTACCTCAGTAGAACAATTTCCACCCTCGATATAGAGACGTGAATCCGTAACACGCTTATGTTGCACCACACCGTCCATTCATCCATTTACTGCCATGCGTTCTGCACCACATCCATTGCTCCATTATTACTTTTCCCTACTCATAATCTTGGCCTAGGCATTTCTCAACCCCATAGCTACATTTCTTTCTCTTGACACACACACACACACACACACACACACACACACACACACACGTATGCCGTTGGCTTTGATAGAGAGCAGGATTTGAGGAGAGGAGGTGTACGAGATGTGACCTTCTCTACTCCCAGGAGAGAGCTAGAGAGCAAGGGAGAGTCACAGAGGAAGCAAAACAAAATAAGGGCAGAGTCTGCGGATTTTAACTACCCAGAGGGAGTTTGCGAAGATATTAAATGTCTGAATAATACATACAGAATACATATGAAAAGATATTGAAATAGATGTGTCATTAAGGCAGTTTCCAGGCAACATGGACTGCTGGAGGAGAGAGATGAGAACTGAAGTGGACTCCACTTATAGAAGATGCTGCCTTTCTGAAATATTAATTCGGGAAGCCAGAGCTAGCTCGCTTTGGTGGTGAAGGATTTTTCTCACATCCCCTTGATCCTCGTACAGATTTTCATCCAAGTATCCTAATTGCTGCATTTAAAAAACTTATCGCAGTAGTTGGTCTGTGCCTTTTAGAAAGTGTTCGTGTTTGTCAGTGGATATTTCTTGATGGGTTGTTGAATTCTATTAAACATCCAGTTGTACGTTCGGGCAAGATGCTGGAGTGTCTAATGGAAGAAGTGCAAGTAAACTGGAACACTTTGTGTGATCTCGGAGATGTTTCACCATTCATATTGAGCTGAACTATGTAAGTTGTCAGCTGTTGAACTCTTGCTGCGTCAATAAGACGATACCTGAAAAATTAACATGGATGAAAAAAGCATCACCCCATTAGAAAAACCAATTCACCGAAGGGGAAAGGACAGGAAAAGCACACATTTTGTTTCTCATAGCTTTTCTCAGAAAATTCAATGGAGCTGCTTATTTTTAAGTAGTGTTCACACTGGGTTTTGCCTTGCTGTTTTATTGTTACAGCTCGGTGCACATGTGGAGACAAAAACTATGTTGTGGTAAAATTTTAATTCCCATGTCCCTCCTTGCCTGCTAGGATTTTCTTGTTAGCAGCTCTGGAACTGATAAATGTGTCAAAACAACAATATTCCCTAGGTAAAGTCACCTAGACAACTCAGTGATCTGGATAAAATCCTGCATAGATATGTATGTGATGAGTTTCATGCTTGATCACCTATAGTCCAAGATAAGCACTTTCTAGTTTTGGGGCATGTGCATTATGTATAATTATATTTTAAACACTCCAGTACCTTTTTGTGCTTCTGGGTTACTCGTGTAGTAAAAGGTACAGTAGGTACAAATATGATAGTTGTTTAGTCCCAAGCTATATATTTTATAATTTGGGTTCAAATTGGTTGAGTTCCCCAACCTTTTTTTTTTTTTTTGTACCATGGGCAATTTTTCCATGGCCCAAAGTCAACAAATTTAACCTTTGTTTTTGGGTCATTGTAGCACGGGTTAGCTTGCGGACTTGTGCTGAGTTCACACTGCACGCTTTTCAAAGTCATCGGATCACTGTTTTCACACAGCACGACTGTCTAAGGTAGCATTCGGTTGCTGCTGTGTTCACAATGCACGATGGATCAGCGACAGGAGGTTACACACTGCATGACTTCACAATAGGAAGTCTCGCCGAGAACTCTGTCTGGTCCGCAAACTACGTTTCACATCATACGCACGCAAGAAGTGATAAATAGCACAAGATCACACATGAGATCAAAGTTCTCATGCGAGACTGGAAATGGAATCCCACAAGAAGTTTGCGGTCCAAATGGTCTGTGTGGGGAACAAGGATTGTGCATTCTGCATAATTGAACAAATGATGTGGCTGGTCAAGCAAATGTTTTTGCTTTATTTCTGTTTGATGCAATTGTAAAGCTTATTTATTCTGATATAAATATATTTAAGACATTTGTTTCTAATAAAAAACTAATTTTTTTTCTAATAATAAACTCTATTAAACTATAATATTGTGCTCCAACCGATGCCATATTGTGGTCTATAACTCCTCCCCGACTGCCTGCTGCCCTGTATCTTGCTTTCTCGCTGGCTGTAGGTCATCGCTGATGTATTTTTCAGTCAAAACTCCTTCGCCGACAGGTCCAGATATTTGGCATGCCAAATATTTCACGGGCATCGGCGACTTGCTCAGATCGCGTCTTTGATAAGTCACACTGCGCGATTGTCACTCGTGTGCAAGAGCTCCACGAACTCGTGTACATTTGACTGAAAGTCGCGTTGAGACGCGGGCGGAAGTGGCAATTTTTTAAAATACAGTACATATAATTTTAAGTTATTTAAAATCATAAGTCCCCATATCAAATGATCCCGGTGGTTGAGGACCCCTGAGTTATAGAGCATGTGTTAATCTGACAGTGCAGTCTCAGAGAATGGCGCCACCCATGAGACACAACACAGCATCTGACCCTCAGAGTACAGCCTACACCACACACAGTGTGAAGATTAGTGCTCCTGGGCCTTGCAGTTCATGTGAACTGACATGGGCAAGCATAAGAATGTTTTGATGTACTTATAAGTTCTTCTGCTAGTTCACCCTGAAAAAGAAGTTTTGTCATTATTAACCTGCCTTCAGAGTAAAACTAGCTCAGCGTTTCTGGTTAAAGGCCACTGAGTGCAGCCTGTGTGAATGATGTCACATAGTCCTATTGATGGAAGGAAATTCTGCGTATTAACCTTTAACACCCTAGAGGACAGGGAATCATTAAAATCTGTAACTTTAGTTAAATTCCTCATCAATAGGCTCCACTTCTCTGTGCAGAACGCAAATAAACAGCTTCGTAGAGGGTTTATTCACATAGCAGAGAGGAAACAGCAGAGACGAGGTCAGTGGCATTATCGGCTAAGCCCTTGTCTGCTGAAGACCTCTCCTAGTGAAGCTGTTGAGTGGCAATAAGCTAGTGTTTGTTTATGTCTGAATCCCCTGGTTTCCTGATGCCACTGGCCTCTATTCACCCCATCACTTTCACTAACTGCCTGTTGGCGGTGGTGTTTATGGTCCAAAGTGTGCACAGCTGTTCCTGCATCCCATGTTGAAAGCTGAAACTGTGTGCTGTAATGCTAGAATAACTGGAGGGAACATAAGACGCAAACTTTATAAAATAAAACCAGCGTTGTAACAGAATAATAATTTGACTGTCAGAGCAGAAGTATCTCCTCCGACCGCCAAATTATTATAAACAGACATTACCCCTGTATATAATCACAAATTTTGTACGTCATTAATTCAGTCCTACATGCTGTGCCATTTTGAACTGTCACAAAGTTTGAGTTGAATTTGAAAGGACAGTTTATAGTTTTGTTTATAGCCAAAAACACATTCTTCATGTAAAGAAATTATGAAGGTCAGAACACTGGACACGCCAGAAAAAACATTTATTAGACCAAATATTAACTGAATTTGTTATTGTTATTTATTTTCAAAGGACTAGCTTTTCTCTAAAACTAAAAAAAAAAAAAGTAATGATTGACTGCAAGCGGTCACAACAGCTCCTCAAGCTGGTGACTTCTATTACTGTGACAACTATTACATGAATAAATTGATCA
Organism: Hemibagrus guttatus; assembly: GCA_033459395.1. Lineage (NCBI taxonomy): Eukaryota > Metazoa > Chordata > Actinopteri > Siluriformes > Bagridae > Hemibagrus > Hemibagrus guttatus. The sequence continues at coordinate 11,669,450 of JAUCMX010000006.1, forward strand.
ATAAATGTTTGAGATTTTTTATTTATTCTTAGTGTTTATTTAGCATGTCTTTAATGTTGCATTAGTTGTACAATTTTATAAATCCTTTCAAAGTACTAGCATGCATATTTTTTGCTCTGCATGCTGAATGTAAATGTGAGGTGATGCACTTGACTAGTAACAGTATAGCTGAAAGCCATCTGAAGCGACTCCTTCGCCGATTCAGTGACATGCAACGAGCTGAAATGTTCAAAACTTTTGAGGCTAGCAATCCTTTTTGCTACAAAAGTAAAAAACAAGCGTATAATGTGAGATGCAAATGATTTTTCACCTGCTTGTGAAAAGCTGAGCTGAGCCGGAATTCTGACCTTTTATCAGTGCGCCGAAGAGAAACGGGCCACCTGCCGTCTGAAAAGCTTCTTAATCAATATACGCTTTAGTTTATCAACAACAACAACAAAAAAAAACTGTTCTCTTCTACTAAACCTGAAATAAAGATTGAAAAATGATTTGAATGTTAGCAGAACTCTGTGGAGCCATGCCTGACTGCAGAATCATTACACTCTGAACCAAAAGGTGTTTTTTTTTTTTTTTTTTTTAGGTTGTTGCATTATGCATTCTAGAGATCATAGAGATGAGGCATCTTTGCAGCATCAGCTTTCTCGAAGTTGTCTCAAAAGCAGATATTTCCTGGCCTGGGTCTGGCCCGTAGGCTTTGTGCCAGTGGGGAAATGGATGAGGAACTGCTGAAGCCGGCCTTCAAACTCAATTGTTGACTGACTATTTGCTCATCTGTTCTGTGATGCATATGGTCAGCCAGGATACCCTCTGGAATCAAGATTCAGTTTATTTTTATGGTTCTGTAAAAAGTTCTGTGCCATTGAACACGGGTATGCAGAACTGATGCTGAAGGGCAATATGGATCTTAGTCTTAGGTTTCTGAACCCAAGCCTACAAAAAGACGTTTACTCTTCCAGGCTTCATTCCGGTTACAAATGAACCTACGGCCTACACTGTGAGACTGTATGACATTTTATTAGTGTACATGTTTAGTATCTCGTATCTCCATGTGTCACAAACCACAGGCAACGGCAGAACCAATTTACCTATGCACCTGTGCTGCTCTTCCCCACCATGGTGTAAAAAATCAATCTATAAGCTAGACCGCTTCCCAATTTTAATATGACTGACTACCAGTTGGACAGACTTTAAGACTGGAAATGCTCGTTGCCTCACCTTTTCTAACTTTATACTAAATTCCAAAAGTGACTGACTTTCTCCAATGGCTCGTTTAAGGGAAAATTTGGGCTGCATTTAAAAACTCTAAATCTGCTACACTTTTGAGAGCCTACATTACTACATGTGCATGGTTTTATTATTGTTAGATTGTTTTGTAAATAAGCTCTTTTAGGGTTATAAAGGTAACATATAGGTGTTTACAACAGTGTTAATTTCGTTGACGATGACGAAAAATATTCGTTAACGACCATTTTTTCTGTGAGTGAGACGAGACTAAGATGAAAGTAATATCTGACGATAAAAACTATGACAAAATTTAAGACGTTTCTTCGTTGACGAGACTGGACTAAAATGCTTTTTTAGGAGTATCGGACATTTCAAAATAAATGATCTCTTTGTATCGGCTAACTGTCTTTCAAAATGTGCGTCCCTGTCACTGGACTGGATAAGGGGCGTTTCTATCTCAGTCAGTTAGCGGGTAGGATAAATAAACTCCAACTGGCCTGGCGAGCTGCAGTGGCTTCAGCACCTGAAGCTTTAGGAAGAAAACGAAGAACTGATATATGGAAGAATTTCTGTTATAATTCCTCTGGAAAAGAAAAAAAACCAAAACATTGTTTTTGTGTCTATAAAATAGGCGGAAAGAATACCACAAATCTTAAGAGGCATCTGAAGGCGCGTCACCCTGCTATTTATGCAGCTTCTGTCACGGAAAGTCAACTATTTAGTCTTATTTAAGTACTTTTTCTTAACATTAGGTCAGTGTTACTGGATGTGTTCGCTAGTTTTACATTTTTATGTTTTAGCTTTCTGTTAATTAATGTCAGTTAGCTAGCCTTACTGCATAGTTCTGAGCCAGACTTTCACCAATGTACAATGCTTCATTATATATTGTACAACAGTTTGGCTTTTCTGTTTCTAATGAAATCTGTATCATGTGCTGTAGCAAGATCATTTAGACCATAGCCTATTTGTTGTACTAACTTAATAGCATGCAGATAGCGAGCTGTTTCTAAAATGACAGATGGATTTGGAAGTTGCTTAAGTCATTGCCATTGTACGTATGCTTAAGGCTGGAATACACTACATGATTTTTGCCCTGATTTTTTCCATATTTACATTCTGGAGAAGTTGGCGCCCCCATATCTGAGTTGACAGATTTCATAAAAAGTTATTTTGCTTCCAAATGTACACCTTAATGGTTATTATACAGTAAATACTGTTGGCAGACAAAGGTATGTTAGTAATAAATGTTCAGCTGCTTTTGAACATCTGTCTGTTTATTGCACATTTATTTGAAGTTTCAGAAAATAAATGCAGTTTTTCCATAACAGCTAAAGAAAACATTTCAGGTTTTTACTTGATACTTGAACTCTAGACCACTTTTACCTATCCTTAATGAATGATCCTACATTATAAATTAGCAAGGGCAGCACAGCAGGCTGATATCCAACTAAGAAAAAGGGATATGTAGAGCTGCACAAGTGCTAAGAGTGCAGTGTCAATATAGCTTGTTATCTTGATTCAAATCTCTCATAAGCTTAATTGGTCTAATTTTTGTCTAAATACTACAATAGAAAATTAACAAAATTAAAGCTGGTAACTGCAGTTTGACTAAAATTAATGACTAAAACGTAACCATTTTTGTCTGAAGATAAAGACTAAGACTAAATAAAAAATGGTCAACTAATTAACTGTCAATTAACACTGGAATACAATTAAAATAAAAAGGGCCACTTTACTTTTTTGTAGATTAATGTGAATAATCGGGGTAATTAATCATGATTGGTTAATGCTTATGTTAAAGAAAAGCTTTGAAAAACAATATTAATTCAAATGTAAAGTTTGTAGCTTATACATATGTACAAGTTGACCAATCAGTTATAATAATCATCCAGTGATGGTCATCTAGTCTAATGTAATAGTGTATAATACAAAGAAAGTAAACATAGTTGGAATTTTGTGTTATACACAAGCCGTACCTCTGAACTAGTTTCACGTTTGGTTTAGAGACACTCGACCTGCTTTGCACCTAGGTCTTTCATAACTACAGGAGAATTAATTTTGCTCAAAACTCACAACCTTGTCCGGCAAACTTCAAGATTTCTGTATAGTAGATGTTGCCTTGCCCGTGATGGCTTATCTTACATTAGGTTAATGGCTACCCTTGTTGCTCTGAAAGAGTGAGTGCGAGAGGAAAAAAAAAAGTGAATAATCAAGAAAAATAGCCAGCAGGCTACAGGAAAATACATCTCAATTTCTTGTGTGCTAATAAGGCCCCTTTCTCTGTGACATAAAGCAACAGAGCTGTAATAACATGGCTATTTTCCTCAGGCACGTATCTCGGGCAGCTAGTCAAAGGACCCCTTTCATGCCTCTCATGTCATACAGGTTAGGGAGCTGCTAGAGGTACAGGTTAATCACACATTCGGTTTTCTTACGACCCGGCACATGAGCTGAGGGAAAGGAAGGTTTTTGGCGGATTGAGGAAAAAAGCATGAGGCAACCGACATGCGGATATCAGAGGGGAACTGCAGGGCAAGAATTATAGAAGGGTGTGTGGTGCTGTGGCTGTGCCGGCATGATGAATGAAAATGGGTTGTGTTTGTGTAAGGTGTGAGAAATAAGAGGTGTCAGGCCTCGCTGTGCCTCCGGGGCTGCGCTGATTCATGGCCAGTTTACCCCCAGCCTTTATGAGTCTTTATAAATAATAATAACAACATCAGTAATATACAACAGCTAGCAGGCAAGCCCGAGCTCACGGCTCCATTTCTGCTCGTCGTCTTTTACCGTGTGCAGCAAAACAGTACGGCAGGAATCTCTGCCAGAACATAAGTATGAGAGTGAGATTACTTAAGGGAAGCAAATCAAGAAGTTAGAAATATACATCAGGTCTGCGAAGGAAGCCAGGAAATGTAACAGGCGTTGATGGATTGCATTGAGATGATGTGTGTTTATTGTTTCGGAGGAATGGACAGGCTATGCAGCTGCAGGTTCTTTGTCTGTTTCCGAATAAGATTTTGGCAGGTGATTTTTCCAGAGGCTTGAGAAGCATAAACAGGCTAGGTGTTTGGTGTATTGAAAATGTCAGTGGAATGGATGGCTGATTAGTAGTGCTGATAGGGTTGAAGTGTAGTAGATCGATAGCGCTACCTAATGCGCGGTGTTAATTGCTTTACCTCAGCTGAATAGTTAATCTCAAAGGGTGAAGAGCAGAGTCAAGCCTACAAACTGATTTGTGCTAACAAATTAACAAAACCCTGCTGCCCCCCCCCTTTATTTGTCTGTCTACATTAAATAAATGTGTGCTAATATGTTTATGAAAGGTAGGAGTAAAAAAAAAACAAGCTGAGAGAAAGAGAGAGCACTCAGTCGAGCCCAAATGATTGGCAGTTTGAGGATATAAATGTTAAGCTCGTCTGTACTTTTCATGTTCATTGACAGATTAAGCCTAGCTAGCCTACAGCAAATCGATCAACTGCTTATAGATCAGTCAGCTCACTGACCCAGCCATACCTCTTCTCTCTCCCACACACCAGGTCAGGTCTCACACACCAGCCAGGAGTCATGTTCATTTAAGAAATGCAGTATTTGGCCAAAAAGTATGTGGACACCTGACTCCTCTCACCCATGTCTGCTTAATCTAAAACCATGGGCACTGACATGGAGCTGGTGTTCTTTTTGCCTCTTCTGGGAACTCTTTTCACTAGGTTTTGGAGTGAGCTATGTCGATTTGTGTCCATTCAGCCACACATTAGTGAAGTCAGGCACTGATGACATCAAGAAGTTCATCCAAGAGGTGTTCAATGAAGTTAAGGTCAAGGGCCGTTGACATTCTAGACCATTGTGTGCTTCCATCTTTGTGGCAAGGGTTTGAGGACAAACCACATATGAAAATGATGGTCAGGTGTCCATATACTTTTATCTAGTGTATGTGAGCATGTATTAGTACCTGGCTAGTCAAATGAGTTGCTTGTGTGCCTAGGATTAGCAGATTTGTATATGGCAGATTTGTTGCACAAGAAAACTAGAAAAAAATAAGCTAGTTAATGCCTCATCACATGTGCAAATTGTCTGGAAATGGCTCACTAACATACCTACCTGTGCTTTTTCCTCACCGACTGGGATCAAAGTGTTGGGTATGAAACATGCTTTTGGACCCTGGTGCTGTTCAAACACAGATCACTGGTCCACCTGAAAGTGGTAGCCTGTAGTTGGAGAACTCTGGTGCAACCACAGCGAGTAAGAACAACGCCCCTGCTGGTGATTATCGAATGACCTAATTGGTTTTAATTTTGTTTCCAGTCTCACAATATGATATTGAAGAAGGCTACTCAAACGTACATGACTGCACATCAAAACTACTGACGCATTTTGGGTAGAAGTGAGCATCTTAACTGAGAGGCTGCATCCAATCCATTGATCAGCGTTCTCAAAGTAAAGAAACACTAATTGAATAAGTAATACTTGTACTCGCTAAACATGAATTAGGATAATAAATCAATGCACTTGATTGTGTGTAGTGCAGAATTCAGGTTTACAATTTGCACAGGTGATCTGGGGTTTGAAAGGGACTTGTAAACTGTAAATGAGCCCGGAATTGGCAACGTTTCAGAGCTTTGATGTAGATATCGCATCGGAAACAGGAAAATTGCATGGACGCATTTTATCGTCCTGATTGTGACACTTAAAATGTTCTGCATTTCTGAGCAGAAGTAGGTTAATGTTGCTCTGTGCTCTCTGAATGAGGTGATTAGAACTAAATGTGATGCTCCCAGGTGCAAGATCTCTACCTGACTGTGCCTCACCTATCCACATTTTATCCACCAAGCACTAAGGTTTTATGTCTCTCCTATCCACTGTGACTCTCCTTTCTGTCTTACATCCATCACAGCACTAGTGTCCTTACTTCCACATCCTGTCTTCCAATTAGTTTTTACTCTGCCCTTGTATGAGAGGCGGTAAGGGGAAGTCAACAAGTGGCCACTTGAAGAGCTTTCCATGCTGATTTGCGTCTTTCAGTTTTCTTGACCTCTGTGTCCAGGCGTCAGCACTAGGGAGAAGACGGTACTGAGTGTGATGTAGATGGCTCCAGAAACCCAGTCCGAAGCATATCAAGTGGTGCTTGCTGCTACAGAGAAGTGTATTTTGGTGATAGCAGACGTATCACATGAGAGATAATGTTAAATGAAAATGGAGAGAAGGAATCTCTTTTCCCCTCCATGTCTTTCTTAATAAATGAAGATGTCTCAGTCCTGTCTCATCACTGAAGGGCTGTCTGTAGGAGAAAACAAACAGCTGTTGTAACTTACTATGCTAATACACATCGAGCATGAAGGGAATTGAATGGGGGAAAAAGGGTTATGTTTTATTGTTGAATTCCCAATGTTTAAAGCTCTCTGTTTTACGTGAATATAATTATTAATCGGAGTGTCTCTGTGATTTCAGTGTAGTATAACTCTACGTATCCTTTTCGTGTAAAACTATTCCAGTGTGAATAAGGCTAATGTAATTGCCATTATCTTTGGGATTTTAGTCTTGTCTCAATTAGTTTTTTTAAATCTTGTTTCTAGAAAGATTGACATTTTACCTCCCATAAAAGAGCCTGCAGAAATAAGTCCAGAAAATGGGTTTTTTTTTTGTGTGCGTGTTCATTGTGCAGTAACTTCCTGTTTTTATGCCTACTCCATTACTGTGTCAGAAAATAGAAATAGAAAATAGGGTTTTTGGTTTATTTTTTTTATTTTCACAAAACATTGTGCGACAGTGAAATTGTTGCATTTTGTTAAGTAATGGACCATGCTAAGTTCTAGACCATGTCTCCGGTAAAAAAAAAAAAAAAAAAAAACATCCTCAAGCCTGCCTGAGATTTTACCTGCAGAGATAAAAGATCTGGAAACATTTCTACAAGACGCCTGGTACAACCTACTCGTCGATTTCCTTCCGAGCCGGCGTCACAGTGAATTTATGCAGTTTTAAAAGCATCAAAAGCAATTTTTGTATGAATCCCGGTGACTGAGTGTCTTCACTATGTATACATGATCACACAACTTTTCATGTGTTTTACATACACCTCATATCTTTAATGCAAGCCTGTTGCTTTGATTGTTATAACTGCCTCTTTTATGGACTTTAATTTGCACTTGATTATTAATTAGTCATGTGTCCATAATTTCTGGGCCTGTTCTAGCGATCTAATGGCTTACCTAAAACAACAAAGAACTTTCATTAAATACAGTCTGAAACAAATGTATTTTTCCAGTGTTTTAATCTCTTTGACTTGTTTTTGATTTGTCCAGCAGTTTTGACCTTGTGAGTATATTTGGCTGATCGCCCACAAGGAAAATAACATAAAAAAAAAGAAAAAAGAAAAAATAAGGTCAAAATGTTTGCTTTTGCTTACTGTGGTTAAGGCTAGAGCTAGATGTATGTGTAGGCATAGCATTTATAATTGAAAGACCCTTTCAATGATCTCAAAAAAAGTTGTGCGTTTGTCCATGCCAGATTGTTGTGCGGGCGTCAGTGAGTGAGATTATGCTCTGTATGAAGATGTAAGAGGCTTGTTTCACAGGTTTGTTTTCAGGCCAGCAGAATACACACCTGTCTGCACTCCTGTCCTCAAGAAGACGATATATCGGAGCATTTAGTAATGCTGCGTGTGTGTGTGTGCATGACTGCGTGAGAGACAGTGAATGAGATGATGCAGTAGACTGCTGTAAAAGCTAGGGGGTGCTGTCAATCTGTGCTTAGTGAGGGGCAGGTTGTATATTATTGTGGGTTTTGCTTCTGGTTATTCCTGTATTGCTGTTAGTTTTATATGCTGAGACTCATATTTTTTGTGTCCGAAGGCACTTTAACACCTTATAGAAGAAAGACGGACAGGTCCAGTATCTGAAGAAAAGCAACTGGTAGCAACCAGCAAAAATCTCAAACAATACACAGAATATCAAATATTCAGACCCCTTCAGTTTCTGCACACTCTGTTATAGATGGATTAAAGTTGCATTTTTATATCAATCTATACACAGTAGCCCATTACGACAAAATACATTTTTATTTATTTCTTTTTTGTGAATTTATCATCAAAAGTGTGATCTATAAATCAAAAACTAAAGTATGTTATTTAGGTAAATATTCAGATTCTTGGCATAAAGCATTCCAACCTGAGCTTAGGTGCATTTTATTTTTTTATTTTATTTTATTTCTGTCTGTCTTTCTCTCTTTGCCTTTTCTTTTTCTTTCTTTCTCCCTCTCTCTCTCTCTCTCTCTCTCTCTCTCTCTCTCTCTCTCTCTCTCTCTCTCTCTCTCTCTCTTCTCTCTCTCAACTAGTATCCAACTGTGCCAAAAGCTTGTGGCAATGTAAGTCTTGGAGCTTGAGGGAAAAGATTGTTTAGTCTCTACTTTAACTGGTAATGCTGTTCCCTGTGATGAAGCATGGTGGTGGCAGAATCATGTTATGGGGTACTGGTCAGCAGCAGGGATGGGGAAGACTCTTTTGACAAGGTCATTATATGAGTAACTAGTTTATCACATTTTGTGCCCAACATCTAGTGTTTAATTTCTTTATTTGTGGGGATGTGGAAGCTTAGTGGTTAAGGCAGTGGACTACTGATTGGAAGGTTGTGAGTTTGAATCCCAGGTCCACCAAGCTGCCACTGCTGAGCCCCTGAGCAAGGCTTGTAACTCTCAATTACACAGTTGAATAAAAAAAAAAAAAAAAAAAGAGTAAAAAATGTGTCATTCTGGATAAGGCTGTCTGCCAAATGCCATAAATTTAATTTTAATGTAAAATCTAGCCTATTGTTTTATCTGAAAACACATTTGGTTCACTTCCTTTAGCCGAGTTGGTCTGGAGTTTGAATTATTTTCTCACTGCAATCTCTGTAGACTTTGCTTGTTGTGTGGGAAACGTGTTGGATGACCCTTGTTGTTGATTTATAACTGGATACTGCATGTAAAATTTCTGCAGCCAAAAGGAAAATGTATTTTATTTTATTCTTGGTTAAAGTAGTGTGTGAGTTTGTGGAGTGGACTCTAAGCACACTGTGGTGCTGTTGTTATTTATTAGATAACAATACTCAGTGTAAATCAGCAGCTTTTCATCAGCCATATCAACATACAGTGTAGTGTTCACTTTATTTTTCTTTTCTGTGGACACTAATACAACCTCAGACTCCTTCACTAAGCGTCGTCAGTGGCTGTGTGCCAAGAAAACAAGCACTCGGATGACATACGCACACATGAAAAGACCATTTTTGTGTAGAATAGCTGTATGATAAATTATAGAAATGCAACACACACACGCATCAGCATGTGTTCTCCATCTTAAGACCTAAAATGGTTCTGGTTTCTGTGGTGTGTTTCTAGTGATTCAGTTCTGATGACAGATTTAGTTTTCGGACTGAGCTACTGACACACATGTGCTACAGATGTGTATCCTTGCTTTCTTAATGTAAACGCTGTACTCTCTGACCTTACTTAATGTAAAGCTAGTGCTTTTCCTCTTCATGAGCTTTTTCTTGCAGTCCTTCTGCTCATGCTTCAGCTTTGAAATATTTCTTTAAAGCAGTCTCTGAGTTTAAAATGTCCTGAGTTACCCAGGCATTTAGTGCTGTAAATTAATCAATATTATGATCTTCATAAAATTATGGACATGCTTCTGGTATGCTAATAGCTGATTCAGACTTTTCTGTTGAGGCATGCTGGATGGTATGAGTCACGATGTAGAGAGGGGGTTTATGGGACATGCAGAAAGAACAGACTTGAGCAGTCCTCCATGCCCTGTGCATCTGTGGTGCTGTGTGTCATCCAGCCTTCGGTCACTGCATTGGATGCTTGTTTGGTCACGTACCGGGAAACTTAATAAGATGCTTTTGTAGTTAAAGGGTTAAAAATGCTTCAGCTGTAGCAAAGACTCAAAGTAGTTTTTCTAAGGAAACTTTACCTTGGAGCAACGTTAGAAAGTTCTGGCTGTGTTTCCTGCCATGTAAAAATCTTCCTGTAGCTGCCTCTTGCTCTCTTCAATTCTCAATGTAATTAGCTGTACACTAAAAATATCTTTGACAGCACTATAACTGAGCATAAAAGACTTCATTCTCGGTTGTTATTGCAGTTACTGCAGCTTGGCTTTGAAGGCTGTAGACGTTTTACCATGGTACACACTTGTACAGCATTTTTGATCTGAAGCACAGTTAATGCATGCAGTCAGATTTATCCGCCACAAATCACTAAACAACTTGCAACTTCATGGAATAAAAGGAATTGTACAGTTAAAACTCTAGGCTGTTTGTCAGCTGAAGAGCTGTAACTGAACGTATTTAATTGAAGCATTGCTGCGTTGGTCTGGCCACGCTCCTGCTGACCATTTCAGTCCATAAGCCATTCAGTCTCTCTGCTCAGCATGCTGACTCCACAGAAAGCTCACAGGCCTGATTCATGGTTCCTTAATGCCAGCAACCGCAGGCCATCGGACAAGCATATTTAGGAGTGGGCGACGAGCACCTGCATGACAACACATTTGCTTGATGAATGTTTCATTGATTGCGGGAGGGGGCAGGGGCACGGATCAGCACTAATCGATTTGATTAGTAGGGGGATGAAAAGAACACGTATTGTATTGATGTTTGTGGGCGCTGGCTGCGAGCATGTTGCCTGGGTCATAAATCTGTGTGTGTGTAAAAACTGCACCAGACTGTTCTCTACCTCTTCAGCACAGAGAGAGTGAGACAGCTTGGAAAGTATTTGGCGACGTGGGTAAGTGTGTGTTGTGTACAGCTATGTGATTAGTCCTACTCCCATAGCCAAACACCTCAGGGTTCTTTAGATGAGATTATTTTTATAAAGTGATTGCAGTTCAGTTTAATTAGTGAGGAGTGGAACTGTAACTCTAGTCACAGTGCAAAGTCATGAGAAACGTCTGATCCATCAGGCTGTAGGAACACTCATCGTTTGTCAGAAGGCTGAGCAGGAATGTTGACATCATTACTAAAATAGCATGCTGCGATTATATTGATGTACGTTGTGATTGCAGGGTTCCTCAAGGGTTCTTTTGATATTTTAAGGTCTCTTCCTAAAGTGATTGTTACTGGGACCCTCTGTGGATTCAGTCTGGTTAAGAACTGTTTCAGATTTTTAAAGAAAGTGTAAATGAAAACAAAGCAGTAAAGCTAGTCCACTCACTCACTCACTCACTTATTTGTTCACTCACTGTTTTGTTCATATACTCACTCAATCCTTCAAATTCAAATTTGATCACATGCAAAATCATACACTTTATGACATCTAGTGAAATACTTTAGTACTTTTACTTCTTTAGGAGAGAGGAACATAAGGATATAAATAAAATAAAGATTGAAGGAGACAAATATGAAAAAAAACTTCTAGAATATAAAAATATTTGAAAGAAAAAATATGAAAATCCAATAAGGTGTGTGTGTGTGTGTGTGTGTACATACGTACACACAGACACATATGTATATATGTGTATGTATGTATGTGTGTATGTGTGTGTGTATATACAATATATATACATATATATATATTGCGTGTGTGTTATATATGTATGTATGTGTGTGTGTGTGTATATATATGTATATGTATGTGTGTGTATATATGTGTGTGTGTCTGTGTGTGTATATGTGTGTGTATATATATATATATATATATATATATATATATATATATATATATATATATATATATATATATATATATATATATATATATATATATATATATATATATAATACACACAGACACACACACATATATATATATATATTTTGTGTGTGTGTGTGTACACATATACCTGGGTATAGCAGGAATGTCAGGGAGTACAGTGACAATTACAGTAAAGTGACGGTGCATATACATATAAATGGTTTAGTGAGCGCAAACTGTGCAGTTATTGTGTGTGCAACAGTCTGCTGAGGTAGTATTTTATTTTATGGAAGTCCAGAGAAAAGTCCAGGTTCTACGTGTTCTGGTTGAGGGCCCGAATGGCCTGCGGGAAGAAGTTCCTCGTCATTCTATCTGTGTTTGTCTTCAAGGAGCGGAAACGTTAACATGACTTAAATTGACTTAACCAAGTCAATCATTTTTGGTCCACTGATCACTTTCTCACTCATTCAGTCACTCACTTATTTGTTCACTCACTCACTCTCAAATCTGCACTTTCATTCTTGGTCATTCAATCACCCAATCACTTATTCAGTACTTTGTTCGTTCATTCATTCATTCATTCATTCATTCATGCTCTCTAATTAATTCACTCAGCACACATCCATACTGTCCCTCAATCATTAACTTACTCACTCATACACTTATTCATACTTGCTCATTCCTTCACTCATTCTTTCAAACTCACTCATTCACTCAATAATTTACTCTCACATTCATTCACATGCTCATTTGCTCATTCGATCACTCTGATCACTCATTCACTTACTAATTCACTCATTTATACTCACACATTTACCTGGATATTTGTTTTTCAAATCATATAAAGAAATACCTGCTAGTATCCAGCACAGCCACCCACTCATCAGCTATGCATTTTTTTCCCTCTCTCTCTCTCACTCTCATCCATGCATAAATACTCATGCTCCCATGTCTCCATAAAGTGGCTGATGTGCAAACGTGTGGAAGCCCCGGGGCACTGATTGGCCGTTCCTCTTGCAGTGTTTCACTCCCCACTTCACACACATTAACGCTGATGTGTTTACGACACTCTGGGGGCACTGTGTTAAACAAGCAGAACCTCGACAGGCAGGAGCAGCCTCGACACTCCACCATGCTGCAGACTGAGAGGACAGACAGACAGACAGACAGACAGACAGACAGGGGAATGAGAGTGAGACTATAAAGCGGAGCTATAGGCTGAGTGTGGAAAACAAGGGCAAACCCAAGTGATGAAGAGATGGAGTGTGATGAGATTGTTTGCTGATTGGCAGTGAGTAGTGATTTTTCACTCTGCTCTCTTGATACAGCTCCAAAGCTCCCCTCCCTCCCTCCTCTCCTCTCTCTCTCTCTCTCTCTCTCTCTCTCTCTCGCTCTTGCTCTCTCTTCCCTCCCGTGCCAAGTTTTAATTTGCAAAGAAGCTAAGGAGAGGTAATACAGGCTTTTTAAAATATTTTTTTCTGCAGTTTTAATTAGACTGGATCTGGTCATACGTTTTCCAATGAACAGATGCTTCACATGACGTGTCAGTATAGTGTCCTTTTAATTTAGTCACACATACACACACATTGGCATTTGCATACAGCACAATGCATTAGTGAATACTGATGCTGAGGCGGATAGACTTTCTCCATCTTCCTAGCTGAATCAAACTGTTTCTAAAATTGTTTCCAGCCCGCTGCGATCAGGTGATGTTCCAGCAGTCTGAGCAGAGTCTCAGGAAGGGGAATGTGATGTGCTGATTCAGGGCTGTGAGGATGTAAACAAGTGTGTAACACTGCACAGTATCTGATTACAAATGTCTGGCAGCTTGGGAAAACCTTCAGGCTTTATCAGTTTGATAATCACAAGTCATGTTATAGCGTTTTGAAGTCCGCTTGAGGTGAAGGTGAAAAGAAAGAAACGTAAATTAAAGGATTTTATGACTCCATTGTGACACAGTTACATCAGACATTTTGACAGCCGTTGGCTGATTATAATCTGAATTGATCAGTGCTTTTGACGTGACATTGACTGTGTCCGAGAATCGTAACTATTTTCACGCTACCTCTCTCTCTCTCTCTCTCACTCTCTCACTCACACATTATCTATCTATCTATCTATCTATCTATCTATCTATCTATCTATCTATCTAGTTTATTGCAATGAAACTGGTCTTAAGGCGTTGCAATGAAAGGCTAGTTTCCATTAATTTGGCCCAAAGTAATGTCTTCCTTTCTTTACACCAGTGCTGCACATTATTTTAGCATTATCTGGAATCTCAAAGATTATCCGACTTCCCACAGGAACACACTATATTTTTTCCTATTAAAAAAAGCATTTTCAAGGAACAAATAGGGAATAGGCTTTGCAAAAGATTCATGTACTTTTTTTTTTATTTATTTATTTTTTTATTCTAACCAATACTGCACATGGACTACATTTTAATTAATCTCAGGCCCCAGACCGTCTACTAAGAGTTAATTGGATCCTGGCTTTTAAAACATTTTAAGAGTCATCTTAGCTATAGTTAGTTGGCAAGTAAGCCTTATTTAGTAAGTCACACCTGTAGCATTCACTAGTGAGTCACAGAAAGAAGCAGCTTGACTGACAAAGCAACTACAGCCCAGATTAACTTCTTTACTCAACACTAACTTTTACACAGTAGTTTGTGAACTCTTTAACAACAGCTTAAGGTATCAAGATTACATTTCAGCCGCTACTTCTGTCACAGCAGCAGGTGCCCCAGAACTTTGTGAACATTCATGGCACATAAGCAGAGAAATGAACAGACACTAGCGAGCCACACCGAGCGTGAATTGATGTAAATTCTAACGTGCATATTAATCCTTACCAGTATTGTGGCAGAGCGGTTGTAGGTTGCCGTCCGTGCTGCTTCACTCCTGGTGTACAGTGAGTTGCTGGCTCAGCGCGTGCAGCTGTTCTACCATTCTGTTCTCATCACTTACCTGTCATACCCATTCCAGTGGGCATTTTTTTATCCTCCTAAATGTTCCTCTGTGTGTGCGTGTGGTCTCATTGTCTTACCGTTTGGAGCTTTCCGGTGCTTGATGTTTTGTACCTGTGTGCCGTGTGATCCGTGCGTGTCTCTGTAAGCTCAGCAGCCATTACAGCCTCTTTGGAGCTGCTTCAATTGTTCCACTGAGACTTCTCAGCTTGTTTATTAGTGGAATTTGTCACTGATGATTTCCTCTGTGGCTTAATGAGTTTATAAACGATTGCCTACGCTGAAGAAGGTCTCTTAACTCGGTTAGTTTCTTGCTTGCATTTTTTTTCTTCTTTTTTTCCTTTCTCACTCGGACATTGCCTCTCCTGCTCAATAGGAAGTATCCGAAATTACTGGCGGTATCATGTGTCTGCTGCATCAATAAGGCGGGTAGATGAGTCATGGGATTTCACAAGGACATTCTTCAAATAAAAAAACTTGCTGGTTTGGTGGCAGGCACATTCCTTCATTCCTTCATTCATTCATTCATTCATTCATTCATAAGGATGAGTCTTGTTGCGACGGATGATGAAATATGTTCCAAACACGAACCACATAAACCTTTCTACACTTTTCCAGCTATAAGGATGAGGATCTTTGAAGTGTGCCATTTGATTGGCTCTTAGTGCACTGGTTTCCAAAGAGAAAAATAAGCTGTCAAACACGGTGACATGTTAGTGACATGTTCGCTGACAGGATGGAGGGAAAGGTCTGTGGTTAGCCGTTTACACTGTCAATCAAAAGGGCTCGTTTTATGAAATTAGGCAGTTTTTGACCATGCTCAGTGGTGAAAAATGCCAGACGTTCTACTGAATGTTGGACTAAATGGCAAGATTTAATAACACAACCTCCCAACTGAGGTCATGCCATTGCCTTTCTATTGTAGCAAGAATCACAGTTAAAGGTCTCTACATTCCAATCTCTGTACAACGTTATTTGCATTCCCTGCTTCAGAATTACATAACAGCTCATGTCCTTGTCTCAGATGCAGGCATGCTCCTCAGTGATGGAAATGGTCCCTCACTTCCTTCTGCACGGGTTTCAGCATATATCTCTTCACACCATGTCTCTTTTTTTTCTCTGCACTTACTTTCTTTGTTTGTCTTTTCTATGACTTCCTGGTCTCCGGACTTCTTTGCCTTTCTAATTTGAAATGGTTCCTTTTGTTACCGCAGTAACATTTGTGTAAGCCCACATTAGTTTTCAGTCTTTGAGTTTTTATAGGTTCTTCGAGAATTTTGTGCACCTTCATTCAGCTTCTTGCAAAAAAGACTAGATGTGTAAATGTTTTGGTTTTTTCCCTCCCCCCCCACCCAAGCAACCGGAACCTATTTCAGCTTTATATATAACTAATATACTGAACTATACATCTATATATAGTTCTAGTTTTTAGGCTAGCCCTAAAAAAATCCCTCTTCACAAAAAAAGTGTACTGTTCGGTAAGTGTGTCCTTGTGCTGACACGAACTTCACCCTAAGCTAAATTTTAAATGTTTCCAAAGAGATGAATTAAATTATTCCCTGATTAGTTTTTTTCTTCATCTCCCTTAAGCTTGTTTTATACCGTGTGATTTCAGCAGTCACACTTTATCATCTGATCCCAATAAAATCTTCATCGAGTTCTAGAGCACACTGAGATAACATGTTCTCCATGTCAGATTGACCTGCGATTAAAGGAAATTATTCGGCTCGGCTTACGTCATCGATGAGCATGAGCTTTCCTTTAAGTTTTGCCGTTGCTCCTAGCATATTCACAGCTATACCAGAGTTTCCTGTCATTCTGTGCTACATTCCTTTATATGACTTTTAGCACTGTGATGTTTTAATCACTAATCTTGTCATATGCATTCTGAGACAACCGATCTCAACTCATGACTATAGAAGTCTTTTATAAAGGCCATTTTTTGTCTGTGAAAGCCCAAATTTTTCTCGCATAGCTGGCTTGAACACTGTTGCTGTAGTGTATCATTTTTTACTTTTACCAAGCACTGGTGCATTTGGTCTATTAAAGCATTATTTTACTAATGTTAATGGCAAGAGGTGAGTTTTTCACAGATTCCAGCCACTTCTCCTGTCTAAAAGCAGCTAGGGGCAGGAGAGGAGAGTGGTGAAAAGTGGTGGATGTGGACGAGCCTTTGCTCCCTTTTTTGTCTGTCATCTTTCTTGACTAATAGAACTAGCTGTGTTATTGTGCTTGACAGGTTCTGATTCCTTTGTCAGATGTAATTTAACCATTGAGACATGTGTGTGTTTGGTGGGTGGGTGCATGATTGTGTGAGCTGGCTCTTCTGCGGCAGTCTGTATAACGAGATCTCTCCATCTTGGTCTTCTTGCAATTTTTACCTTGTCATCCATGCTAATTAACACCTCTACAGCCTGCAGAAATAACAGTCATTAAGCACTGCAGCAGGACCATGCCACTCCAGCTCCTGCTAAATCGGATATCGATGAGCTCGCGTTCTCAGAACTTCTGTAAATCCGAACTGTGACGCCTCCCAGGTTGACGAATATAAGGCATGTCTTAGCGGCACTCGAGTTCTCAGCGTTTGTTCAGAAGTTGAATGAGGAGCGGAGTTATAACATTGCCACTTACCCTGTCTAGCAGCTCCTCTTGATAACCGGCTATTGATCCAATTTTCGTGTCCAAGTGCTCAGAGTATTGGATCCCTGTGATGTATGATGCCACTGTGAGGTTTACAGGTGTGTCTGCATGGGTGTGTGTGTTTCTCTCAGTCTGGTCCAGGCTCTGGTTGGGTCGATGAACAAAAGGCGACGGTTCATTAATGTAAAACACAGCAGATATTTGTTCTGGCTGTGTGTATGGGTGAGAGAGAGTTCATGTACAAGGCTGGCACACTGATAAAATGGCCTTGATTAAATGACTTGCTTTATTGAGTTGGCCATTACTAGAGGCACACGATCTTAATCACGCTTTCTGTATCCTAATTACAGTCTGAAAAACAATGCAGCTCTTTTAGTCCTTACAAAGACTAATATTTCCTAACTTTGTACAAAGTTTTGTTAAAAGCCATTACAGTTCAGTTCAGGACGAAAAATGGCGCACTGTAAATTGGCACTTGCTAATAAAATGTCTCAACCACCAGCATCCAGAAAATCAGGACAAAATCTAGCCGTATGTAAGTAGAACACTGAATGCAGAAGAATCTGTGTACATTGCCTTCATTTATTTGTCATTACGAAATGGAAAAATAAACGTGTATGCAAACAAAATGTTCAAAACGGCCGCTTTTTCATCATTTCAGATTCGTTTCAGGGCTAAAATAAATGAAGGAGTTCTAATAGTCCTGCATGTGTATCAGCAGCTATTGGATAGCTATTAACGAAAAGATTACTGTTACTGCCAGATGTACTGCTAATATAGATCGCTGAGTGCTATTTTAAAAAAAAAAAATAGCAAGAGTGCCGGTAAAGGAGGACGACGTGGGAGCCGAACAAATCAGCAGGGTTTTCATGCTGCTGTGGTAGAAGAATATTTTAATCGATTCTGCATATGTTACAGTACAGGGTACACATCTTAACCAGAAATATCATGCTATAGCTAAATTGTATTTGTAGGTTTGAATATTTCATATTTAGCCTCAAGAATATTTTCAGATTTCCAGATTTTGTATGAAGTTGAAGCAATTAAAAATGAGTTAGTATTTTATTTTTATTTTATGACAACAAATAAAAATAAAATATTACTTCATTGTGCTGCAATTTGAAACTAAAAGCGAATGAGCACGGAGTACAGGACCCTGAAGGCCGCGCTTGTTTGAATTCTGAATTTCAAAGCAGCTGAGATTTGCCTTAGATGCACTGACGATGCATCTAACCGTTTAATCTGTCACACCATAGTGTTTGTGCACGCAGTGCAATGTGAGCGGAATTCTATATCCGCTTTATTGTACTGTCAGAGCAGTGAATCCTGAATAAAGCTGAATGGCAACGTTAGATCTGGCGGACATGCCAGACTTTTCCATCACACTCACTCTGGCTTTGCTTCTATCCCTCGCTTTCTCTTCCTCCGCTGGCGCTGATTAATGACATTTGTACTGCTCCACGCTCCCTCCTCCCATGGCATGGAGGAAGTGCTTCAAGTCCTCCCCTACCTTTCTGAATAAATCAGTATCGTTTCACACATCATATCCCAGCTCATCTCTCTCTCTCTCTCTCTCTCTCTCTCTCTCTCTCTCTCTCTCTCTCTCTCTCTCTCTCTCTCTCTCTGTGTCAGTCTATCCGTCTCTCGCCCTCCCGCTCTCTTGCTCCCCCCTTCTCCCCCCCCCTGTCTATCCCCCCCCCCCTCTATCCCCCTCTCTCTCACTCACACACACACACACACACACACACACACACACACACACACACACACACACCTCCTTTCATTCTTTCTATACCTTTAGCATGTAAAGTCTAATAAAGGAAAATGATCAGAATTGGACTGGATGGATGGAATGATGGGCTAGGGGCTGGCTGGAGAAAGAATAGATGGAGGGCCGTGTTACGATTGCCTGTGACACATGAAAAGAAGGTTGTTAAATGAAGATGAAGCAGAGGGGAAGATAATGAATAGATGGTTTGCCAACTGCTTTTGTCATTAGGCTTCTGTCTCCCTCCCTCTTTTTCCTCTCTCTCTCTCTCTCTCTCTCTCTCTCTCTCTCTCTCTCTCTCTCTCTCTCTCTCTCTCTCTCTCTCTCTCTGCAGCACTTCATCACTTTTTTTTCTAGTGCATGAACTCCCCCTTTGTCACACTTCTCCCACTCTCTACTCCGGTTAGTGTTTTATTCAGATAATTCCATGTTGTTGTTTTGTTCATTCTTGGACTTGCAGGAAGGCTGCCTCTGGCTTTGCTAGCGAACTCCTCTTTCTCTGTGCTGATGTTTGTACATCCACATTATATGTGATACCTATGTACACACACACAAACTCTCTCTCTCTCACACACACACACACACACACACACACACACACACACACACACTTAAATGCAGACTCGGGTACTCTTTGTGAATGGCCTGGATTTCCTTGATATAACACTGTATACTCCGTGTGTTTGCGTGTGTGTGTGCGGTCTTACCACACACTGAGATTGTTGTTCTCCTTAAACATCTTTTATAGCTCTCTGATCCAGAAGGTGCACTTAAGGAAACAGGCTCAGAAAAGAACCTTACTTAGCCTTTTCTAAAACTTGATTTTGTTTTTTGAGGAAAGTAGAACACTTTACATTATTTTTAAATGTGTATCTTATTGTGTATGTAGATTAGTATCTGGGCCAAATTGGTTATCTGAGATTAATGAATTATATTAGACTTCTCAGTATTTGTCATATATGCAAGTTGTTAAGAGGAAGACATGCTAACTTGTAATCACAGTCTGCATGCTGACCTAGCTAACTTAGTGTTACTAATGAGCAAATTTGTAGCTACTTATAGCGACAATGCTATATATTTTTGTATAAATAGCTGAGAATATAATAGTCTAACACTGAATGTTACTTATGTTCGTCTGTGACAAAATGACCAGCCTGCTCTTTGTATAGCAGAATGGGTTTAAATGTGCATATCCTTCTTATACAATGAAACCTCAGCATACGAATGCCCTCCCTTACGAATTTTTGCTTTTAGAATTGAAATTCTACAAGAAATTTACTATCACGAACCGAACTGAACTCCGGCTAAGTTGCGCGTGTGTTCGGGAGCTGTTCAAAACTTGTTTGCGTCAGTGGAAAGCCAAGGGAAGCCAACCAAAGCGAGTTTACGAATTTTTTTTCAGTCAGCGAAAGCTGTTTTGAAAGTCAACCAACGATACCAACGTTGCCTTCGGCATTCGTTCAAAAGCTAAATGATTTTTCATAGGTTTTTCTGTTGACAGATTGGTGGTGTGGGTGGTCTGTTCTATTTTGTAGCCCAAGCTTGGTGGCATGACTTCCTGTAAGTAGCCTTGACATGGAATGCTTGGCTTGGGTCAGTTCTTTGTACATACACGTAAACATACACGCAATACATTCATATTGGTAATATTGCTAATCTTTTTGGCTAGCTGGAACGGATTATCTGTATTTACATTATTTCTTATGGGAAAATTTGTTTCGGAATACAAAATTTCGCCTTAAGAACTCGCCTCCAGAACGAATTAAATTCGTATGCCGAGGTTCCACTCTACAGCCATTTCTAATAAAGCAAAAAGATTTTAGAGGAGATTTCTGAGTGCTAAAAACATTAAACAACATAAATAAAAATATCATGTAGCTCACCAAAGCCTGACTCTCCTTCTCTCTCTGTCTGTTGGAAGTTTCTAGAATTCCCTCATGTTTCTCAGCTCTCGATATACAGTGAGCGAGTATTAGTTTCAGTGTGTGAAGTAGCACATGCTTGTGAACACTGTGTGTGTATTTGTACTGAGTGTTTTTTTTTCTCTCTCTCTCTCTCTCTCTCTCTCTCTCTCTCTCTCTCTCTCTCTCTCTCTCTCTCTCTCTCTCTCTCTCTCTCTCAATCTCTCTCTCTCATAGCTGATCGCAGTGTACGAAGAACAAGAGGCCCAGCAGAGGGGAGCGACGAGTCCTGGGAACAGCAGCATCGGCGTTGTTAACGTTAACACAAACGGCGCTGGTGCTCCAGGACAGCCGAGCCCTGAACCCTACAACGCCGAGCTGGTCTGTTTCCAGCCAATCCGAGGAGGGGAGATCGAAGTCAACTCCTCTGCCCTGAAAGCCAGTATGTTCCCTACATAAATATAAATTCAGATTGTGGAGTCATTTTTATAATGAAACATTTCATATTTCTTTTTTATTCCAGCCCACATAAAAAAAAAGAAATATGAAAAAAAGTTCACACTCATCTTTAGAGAAAAAGCAGACTGGATAGTCATAGCTTGAAGGATTTCTCAGATACAGCTGTGTCTCTGACGTAAAAAATTGTCTCGGTTTAAAATTCCATCGGCGGTCTGGCCTGCCGCAAGAGCCTCATTTATAAGTGTCGATGTTTAGCAGGCATCTTTGACTGGTTCTTTGTTTAGAAGTTAATGAGGAATGTAATGACAGATTTTCATTGCTTTAAAGTTTGGAGGATAATGAGATTGGTAATAGAAGGAACATGGTGTTGTGTTAAGATGTAAATTTTCTCTCTCTCTCTCACTCTCTTTGTGTCCCAGACTCCTCAGGCGTAATTGTGTGACTCTGATTTGTTTTGCTGTCATGTTAGGGTAAATGTACTGTCTGCATCATCCTGTTGCAGCATATGGGATGTGGTATACTATACTAATCACATCTTTCACAGAGGCGAGGGTCGAAGCCACGTTTTACACGCAAGTGCTATTATCGAGCAGCAGTGAAAACGGCTAATAATTTAAACGATCTGATTTCTCTGTCAGGGGTTTTTTAATAGGCTTGGCTGTGGTAATTTTTTGAGCATGTGTCTCATTTGACCTCAAAGCACCGTCTTATGCCACAGGCTTATAAATGTCATAGGCAATGCAAAAAACATGTGGCGACATCCCCCAACGCCGTATAACGTGTGGGAGGCAGGACACACCGTGCAGCCCAATCGAAACTTGGTGAAGGTTGAAGGTGAAGGAGACGTGGCTGTGTGTGAGGTGGTGCAGTGTTGTGTTTCTGTCCTGCTCTTCAGGTTGCCTTGTAAAACCCCTCCTTATGTTTAAAGTTTCACTGTAATAGCAGACGGTGGCTTGTAACCATGTTTAATGTCTTGGCCAGTGGTTTTTCATTGCGAGCCAGACATTCCCGATCCTTTCTCCCGTTTCCGCAACAAAGCGGAGGTGTCTGGTGGCTGACTGAGTAATATTTTTTCTCTTTTACATTTGCCACGGCTGTAAATAATGCAGTTTGTCATGTCTGTATGACGTACAGAGTTCTGTGGTATTCAGGGAGAGATCATGTGTACACACACACTCTCAATCACTCCTAGGATATATGGTATAAGTTGCGCTTGTAATTCTATATCTCACATTCTTTTGATTCGTAATGATTGATTTGATTAAACAGATATGTATCATTGACACTGATATTTTTATTTTCAAAATTGAAACAGCACACACTATCTCTATAGACATACTTGTTTGAATCTCAGACGCATGATGAGGTAATGAGTTGATCATGCATGTTGTAATCTTCAATTTTTGATTACTGTAATATATACACCGACCAGGCATAACATTATGACCTGATATTGTTTTGGTCCCCCTTTTGCTGACCTGTCATGCACTGTGTATTCTGACACCTTTCTATCAGAACCTGAATTAACTTCTTCAGCAATTTGAGCAACAGTAGCTCATCTGTTGAATCAGATCACACGGACCAGCCTTCTCTCCCCATGTGCATCAGCGAGCCTTGGCCGCCCATGACCCTGTCGCCGGTTCACCACTGTTCCCTGGCCCTGATCAAACTTGCTCCAGTCTTTACGCATGTCCATTTTTCCTGCTTCTATCACATCAACTTTGAGGACAAAATGTTCACTTGCTGTGTAATATATCCCACCCACTAACAGGTGCCATGATGAGGAGATAATCAGTGTTATTCACTTCACCTCTCACTGCCTGTTTGGTGTATTTATGCAGTAAAACCACTTGCTTTTAAATTATTACACTCACTGAGCACTTTTTTAGAAAAACCATATTAATACTAGTTAGGGTTTCTCTTTGCTCTAATAACAGCCTCAATTCCTCATAGTATGAATTCCACAAAATGATAAAAACGTTCTTTAGAGATTCTGAATTGAAATGATTTCATTGTGCAATTCCTGTGGATTTTTCATGCATTTTTCATACTTTCCTGCTGTGAATCTTCTGATCTAACACACCTCAAAAGTGTACTGTTCGATTCAGCGCTAGTGACTGTGGAGGCCACTGAAGAACACTGAACTCATTGTCATGTTCATTAAACAAGTTCAAGACGACTTTTGCTTGTGACATAGTGCATCATCATGCAGGAAATCCATCAGAAGATGGTGAATTGAGTATTGTTGCCAAAAATCCCTTTAAGTACTGTGATTGATGGTGGATTTTATATTTAAAAATAATTATATATTGTATTTATATTTAAGAAAAGGATGTTTTAAATAAGAAATGTTGATGTTTTTCAGTTAAAACAGCTTTTTATTATGTCGGTGCACTCTGTAGAAACAGTGGAACTCTTTAAGAATCAAAATGTATTTCTTTGCACTGTCCTGAACAATCATGCACCTTCCTGTAAATATAAAGAATAAGGTTAAATCCAGTAGAGCTTAGAATTCAAGTGCTACTTTGACACTCGCATAAAGTGAAAGTAGATGTTATCTTCATATCCAGATATATGAATATCAACCTAATTCTCTCTCTCACACACACAGACACACACACCCTGTTTGTTTGATGTGCTGGAATTTCCCTGAGGCCGCCTCTCATTGCTCACCGATACGGCCTCACTAAGTGGATTATCACCGTGGAGTGAGTGAATGCTCAGCATCCAGCCATCCATGAACACAGGAGGAATTTGTGTCTTTGCAGTCCCAGCACGGGCCTGTGTCCTCCCCGTTCATTGAGCTCCATGATGACCCATGAAATCCTTGCAATGAAACCAGTGCGCTAATACTATTTTATGCTTTACTGGTTTGTTTTATTACTTCAATTAGTTCGCAAAGCAGAAAGCCACAAAGAGGAAAAAAATCAGTTTCACCTTTTTGAAGAGTCTTTCTGCCAGAGAGCAGTGTGTGTGCTCGGATGGATGGCAGGCTTGGGATGAGAGTTTTGCTGAAATGTTGAAGGTAAAGTTAAGGATTGTGTTTAAATTAAGTTGTCTTTGTCACATATACATTACTGCACAGTGAAATTTTTTCTTTGCATATCCTATCCTTGGAAATTGGGGTCAGAGCACAGGGTCAGCCATGATGCAGCACTCCTGGAGTGAGGTGGGTTGGGGGGCCTTGCTCAAGGGCCCAACGGTGGCAGCTTGGCGGTGCTGAGACTTGAACTCTGATCTTCTGATCAACAACCCAGAGCCTTAACCACTTATAAAGATGCCTCTGGATATTTTCTATTCCGTCCTGCTGTCGGTGTAGGACGAGTGTTAATTTGATGTGTTTCTGGTGGTGGAGGTTTGGTTTATTTTATTTTATTTTATTTATTTATTTATTTATTTAATACTATGAAATTTGGTTGGAATGAAGGCTGAACAGAGGTTGTACAGAAAGCAGTAGAGTTGTCTGGGTTACATCAGTTTATAAGCAAACACACAGGGTGAGTGAGCTCACCTGTGGCTCGTATCTCTTGAATGAGCTACGATTGATCAAGACACACAGAGATGTTAGCTAAAATGACTTCTGACAAAACCATTCCTGTAGCTTTTGTAACTCTCATTAATGGCGTGACTTAGCCCTTCAAAGACAGTGAAAGAAATAAAACAACCCTCAACTTGGAATTCCTACCTGTAAACCCGGAAACATCTCAACTCTGAGTTGAGCAAGTGACCCCAAATGCTCAGCACGGTTGAGTCCTGGTGAATGACTTGGCCAGTATAAATCCTTCCACTTTTTTCAGCTGATTAAGTGTGGTGTTTTGAGTCGTTGTCTTGCTGCATGATGAAGCTTCAGCCCATTTGTTTCAATAGATTTAAATCTCTGTAAATTGGCAGACAATATTTCTGTAGACTTTTAAATTCATTCTACTGTTACTGTCATGAGTTAGGACATCAATAAAGATTAGTGAGTCTGTTCCAGATACAGCCATGCAAGCCCAAGCCATGACACTACCTCCACCGTGCTAGATCGATGATTGTATGTTTTGGATCATGAGCAGATCTTTACACCTTGGTCTTTTCATCACTTTGCTAACGATTACTCTTGCTTCCAGCACTTTTGAGGCTCATCTATGTATTTCTGCAATTCCAATCTGGCCTACTGATTCTTACTGCTGATGAGTGGTGTGCATCTTGTGGTAGGGTAAAATCTTCACCCCTGCCCTTTGGAGGTTGTATTCTTCACAGATCTCATAATGTTCCTGTCATCTACTGCTGTTCTTTTCCTTGGCTGATTTGTTCAGTGGTTGTTTGTCTTTTCCAGGACATTCCAAATTGCTCTATTGGCTATGTCCAGTGCTTGTCTGGTTAAGACAGCACTTAAAATCACCGAGATCATGTTTTTATCCCATTCTGATAGTTGATGTGAACATTACCCCACATCTGCTAGAGTTTATGCTTCGATTAATGCAGAAACTAATGTCAAAAATCAAAGTGTTCCTAAAATGTAATAAACAGTGTAGTTATTTAATTAATGACTTGTTTCTGTATCACAGCCTGTGATACCCCTATGGCAAAGATCAACATTGTGATGGCAAGCTACGATGGAGCTGTTGTAAGCCTGCAGGGTTGTTCAGGGGCCTTGACTCGTCCCTCCCTCTCACTGTGGGATGATAGGAGTGTATTGATCCTCAGACTGCTGCTTGCCTGCTCCAGGGGGAGAGAAGGGTGTTATCAGAAACTCCCACTGAGCAAGTCACTAATAAGGCAGGATCACTCTTGGACATGTGCTTGTTTGGACACGCATGCAAAAAAAAAAAAAACAGACTCGTTCACATCATGGGAACAAATCCTTGTGGCTAAAAACAACTTTGATTAATATGTGACTCTGTGCACTGGATGGTTTGGTCCTAATCAGGCAGAGATACTGCTATCTGGGGGGGAAAAAAGCAGATGGATATAAATCTGAAAGGTTATTGATACACAAAACACCATACTTGCTTTTTTTATGGTTTTTAAATATGCTGTTTGACCAAGGAAGAAATTTATTGTTGAAAGTCACTTATATATTTGCATTTGTTAAAGAATTTAAACTATGCATTGTCTGGTGCCATCATTGTGAGCAACGTCATGGTTGTTAGATCCTGGGCACAGCTCTGTGTGGAGTTTGTTCATGTATGATTTCAGTTTAACATTTCCTTTTTAAAATGCTTCCCAGGAGAGGAGCATCTTCATAGCACACAGAGCAGCATATTTCTGCTGAGGTCTTTTTTTTTTTGCGTGTTCATCGCATGTTTTTCTTCTTTCTACATCGCTGTTAACAGAAAACATGCTGCTTCACTCCACGTCCACCTCCGGTTCAGAACAGACAGTCTTATACACACTGGTCTTATACACACTTGGCCTCCGTTCCTTGGTACTTTGCTGCCTTGCTTGGTAAATAGCGAAAACTGGTTAGTGGCAAGATCTTTAACTCGTCATCCTTAATCAGTAGAAAATCCAAATAAAGCATGGTTTTGGCATTTAATCTAGCTTTTTGTCTCACAAGGGTAAGCTCCTTCAATTTTATGTTCTACACACTGCAATGATTAGCACTTTTCCCTTTATGGATCATAGAACAAGGCTGATGGCTGATGATAAAACTTTGTGTGTCAGTGCTCCCCAAACTGGAACTAGATGCAAAGCTTATTTTGTAAAATTGATTTGCAGAAATAAATTGGGCTTTTATAAAACATTCAGCAAAAAAGAAAAAATCTCTGAGCATTCAGTCTGAGCTTCATCAAGAGAATACCGTATATAATCTGATCTGGCTTTCTATTTAATGAAGCTTCTGCACGGTTGGAGCCTGTGGGTAAAGGTCTTTCAGTTGCCTGATGCGGTCTTTAACCTCTGAGTCTCTATGTTGGTTTAGGCCAAAAGGTAATGTGTCCCTCAGGAGGTGCTGAAGCAGAGAGGCACTGAATTACCTTTGACACTCTGAACTCCTCTCCTCTAACACATGCAGCTCTCTGCTCTCCATCACGATCTAAGAGTTCACTGAGGTTTCACCGTGTAAACATGTCTGCTGTGATCCGTCCGTAACCTAAAAACAGCAGTCAGTCACGCTGTCAACCAGGAGATGAGACGGAAAGAGAGAGAGAGAAAGTGCATAAGAACAAAAGATGCATATAAGCAGAGACGATGAGCAGAGGCAGGAGAGAAAAGGAAGAAAAGAAGAGAAAGATGGTGTGGGCAGAGATGAACTCTTGAAATGTACACAGTATGATAAAAATATCACACACTCATAGGTATTAATGTAATCGACCGTTTAGAAACGTGAAAATTCATTAATTCAGTTTTTACAGAAATGTATAAATTATCTAAATATTTAATTATATATATATTCAAAATATTTATAATAAAAAATATTTTATAGAAATATTTTCATATTTTTGTAAATATTATATTCCAAATATTTATATTTAAATGTTTCCCTTTGTAAAAGTTTTTGCACCAGATTGTCTTTACACATCCGATTTCACATATACCGTGTGAGTGTGTGTGTGTGCTTGGCCATTAGTAGGCCACATGACCACAACATGTATGTGATAAGAGCTCAAAAAAGTTGCCGCTACATCTAAAACTCATTGCCTCTTTATACTGAAGAAAAGACATGAAAACACTTTTTCCTCACAGACAGTTTACCAAAAAACAGCATGTCGAGTCATTTGAAAACATTAGAGGTGAGATGCATCTCTGTCCGATCATAGACCACGACTGACTGTGACAGTGTAACAGCCCTAGCCAGTTTATAGATGGTAGGAGATGAAGAATAGGAGAGGAAGTGCGTGCTTTAGCTCAATAAGGCCTGTCTGGTAAAGCGTGCCTGGAGAGTCTCACCTGAAGCCGTGTAGACGTGCTCAGTGTCAGCAGCCTGTAAGAGGAAGCCTCTGAGACTGCTTATCTTCTGCACAAGCCAGATCTGCCCACTTTCATCACGCCTGACATATTTATGAAAAGCGCCAGACTATAACCTCAACCTCCTGTACTGTATGAGCATGTGTCTGTGTGATAAAGCACAGATTTACTTAGGTGCGGAACGGGATCGGACCGTGGCGACCCGGCACAGAGAAGCAGAGAAACACACACTTCAGTCGCAGCTATAACTAACTGCTGTCACATCTCATCAAGGGGAAGTGATTAGATCATTTTAGAGAGATTGTTCCATCTTCATCAGGTTCAATTTGCGTTTGTGAATTCACACCACATATAACCTAAAACAAATCTTAGAATTTATGCTCTTTCTTCTTTCTCTTGGTTTTGCTTGGTTTCTATTTTGCCCTTTTACACACTCATTGTTTCTCAGAAACATCTGATTGAAAGCATCCATTGATTTTTCCATTTATGGCTCCAGGTTTAAGTGCATCATGGGTGCTCTTTAAATCCTGATCAATATTTGACCCTGCAAATATTTTTGACGTGTATACATTTTGTATACGTTTAGTCAACACCCTAGAGACCCCATGCTGGCCTCAATATCATTTCAATGTTTTATGAGGTATGACTTCACAGTCTGTCACATTTCTGCCCTTTCATAAGCCATCCTTATGGTCTTCATAAGCAGCATGCTGTGAAACCATTTTTTTGTGCTTTGTTTTTTTTTTTTTTTTTTCCAGCTGCTATTGCATTTACATGGCATTAAATATTTAAGGCTTTTGAAATATTTTTTATCATAGCCTGTAAACCTAATAATATTTGACAATCTATTGTATAAATGAATCCCACATTCCCTCATGCATGCAGCAGAGAGAGAGAGAGAGTGTGTTGGTAGAAAATAAACCTGGTGGATTATTTGGGGAGGGTGGTAGGAAGAGAAGTGAATAAAAAAGGATAAAAGAAAAAAGAAAAAATAGATGAAATGAAGAGGTGGTGTGTGTGTGTGTGTGTGTGTGTGTGTGTGTGTGTGTGTGTGTGTGAGAGAGAGAGAGAGAGAGAGAGAGCGAGCCAGCCCAGGGTGAACTAAAAAGCGAGATGGATGAAACAACACAGAGATACTCTGATGACTAAAGACCCCCAGGGCTGCAGTTTTAGCCCACAGAGCACGGCGTCCTCAGAGTCGCTCTTCTCAATCTCTCAGCCTGGATCCACACTCCTCAGCTTCCTGACATTCCCATCCATTATAAACCCACTCTAATGGTTCCACACCGCTGCCTGATGAATTGGGAGCCGAGGATCCACATCTGAATGAACAACAACAAAAAAAAAAAAACAGCATAAGGAGCAGGAAGTTGGCAATGCCAAGTCACTCAAAGCTGAAATCTAATCTTCGTCTTCAGAGGCCATCAGCAGCTGCACTGTGCTAATGACTTGAGGGTGATGAATGCTGAGGAATAGGTGTGTCTCTCACTTGAGCACGGTCTTGTCTGGGGTGCTGCTGGTTGATCGTGGTGTGAATGGCTAAGCAATATGACAATAATATTGTTATTATGATGTGTGTCACTTTTAGATATAACTATTATATTTAAAAATCGAACTTACAGACGCTGGAGAGAATCAGCTCATATTCATGGTTCATATTGCTTAGTGTAGAAACATTTACATGATATATTTTTCATAACACCCACAACTAGTATGCATAAAGAATATGCAAGGCAGACTGACGGGTACGCAAGTGTATCTGAATGCCAGGTTAATAATGGCATGACTATTTATATATTGCCTTTTGTCCACTTTAAGTAAGAAATATAATTTTAAAAAAGTGTTGGGTGTATAAAAATATTTATATTGTGATGAAGTGTGTCGCAATATGCTTTTTTATTTTTTTTATTTTTTTTTTATAGATATTATGAATACAAAAATAAAACAAGTGAATAATTACAAACGGACTGAATTTAAATATTAAAGTTGTATATAAAAAAATAATTTTTGATTAAAATTGTTTAAAAATTTTGCAGCTTTTTAAATAAATGTTTTAAATACACAAATGCAGAATCATTTTGTTCTGCATTTGTTAGTAATAAATAGATGTATCATGTTAGTATTATGCTAGTTTTCTTTATTGCAGCACTGCTGTATTGCTGGCAGCTTGTGAGCAAACCTCTATGCACCGATCAGGCATAACATTATGACCACCTGCTTAATATTGAGTTGGTCCCCCTTTTGCTGCCAAAACAGCTCTGACCCGTCATGCACTGTGTATTCTGACACCTTTCTATCAGAACCTGAATTAACTCCTTCAGCAATTTCAGCAACAGTAGCTCATCTGTTGTATCGGATCACACTGGCCAGCCTTCTCTCCCCACGTGCATCAATGAGCCTTGGCTGCTCATGACCCTGTCGGTTCACCACTGTTCCCTCCATGGACCACTTTTGATAGATACTGACCACTGCAGACCGGGAACACCCCTCAAGAGCTGCAGTTTTGGAGATACTCTGATCCAGTGGTCTAGCCATCACAATTTGGCCCTTGTCAAACTCGCTCAAATCCTTACGCTTGCCCATTTTTCCTGTTTCTAACACATCAACTTTGAGGACAAAATGTTCACTTGCTGCCTAATATATCCCACCCACTAACAGGTGCCATGATGAGGAGATAATCAGTGTTATTCACTTCACCTGTCACTGCTCATAATGTTGTGCCTGATCGGTGTATATTTTGATGCATAGTGTGCCACCAAGCTTGGGCTAAAAATAGAACAGACCACCCACGCCACCAATCCATCAACAAAATCACGTAGCTTTTGAACGCATGCTGAAGCCAACGTTGGTATTGTGGGTTGATTCTATCGAAACAGCTTTCACTGACTGAAAAAAAAAAATAAAAAAATTCGCAAACTTGTTCCGGTTGGCTTCGGTTGGCTTTTCACTGACACAAACAAGTTTTTAAATGGCTCCCGGACATACACACGTTTTAGCCGGCGTTCGTTTCGTTCGTATGTTGAAAATGCTTTGTATGCCAATGCAAATATCTTGCAAAATGTCAATGCTTTAGCTGAAAATTTGTGAGGGAGAGCATTCGTATGCTGAGGTTCCACTGTAGTGTGTTTATATGTAAAAACGGCAGGGGAGAAGGCAAGCTGGCAGAGGCAGTGTGATGCCCACATATTTTTATGTGGATGTACCACCTACCAGAACATTGTTGCAGACCAAGTACACCTCTTCATTTCAGTGGTATTCCCTACTGGCCGTGTTCATTCAGCAAAAATTATACAGGATTGGTTTAAGAAACGGTCTGAGGAACATGACCGAGATCAAGGTGTTGACTTGGCCTCCAAATTCCCCCCGATCTTAATCTGCTCAATCATCTGTGGGATGTGCTAAAAAACAAGTCCCATCCATGGAGGCTTCTCCTTGTAAATTACAAATACATCTGCTGTTAACATCTTGGTACCAGATACCACATCACACCTTCAGAGGTTTTGTGGAGTCCATGCTTCTGGTCAGAGCTGTTTTGGTGTCACAAGGGGGACTTGCACAATATTCCATTTTTATATTTCCAAGCATGTGTACTATGAAATCTTTAATTTTCTATGCTTATATGTCTGTATATCTATCTCTTTCTGTGTCTGTCGCATGGGTTTACAGCGACTTACAATGGCTCTGAGCAGATGAAAGCCTGACAGCAGCCATTTGAAAGTGCTGGGATTTGAACTCAGAACATCCATTTAGACCAGAGCATTAACTGCAGAGCTACTCCTGCGCTGTATATCTGTCTGTCTGTCTGTCTGTGTGTGTAAATATATTCTTGTTGAAGCTCTGGGCACGTACAGTTTGGAGGAGTTTTCTCTCCCACTGAGCTTGTCATCATCCGCATAAGAGGATGTCCCTCTACATCTCAGCAATTATGCCCTTGATGAAGTGGTGTTTGTGAGATTTGTAGCTTTCCATCAAGGCCATGCTCTTGTACTGGCCTGTTTGTTAGGCATAATTGTTGTGATTGAGAGGACCCTCACGGTGGCTGTCCCTCTGAGCAGCTGAGGCCTGCTGTAAGCCTGAGTCCCCTTATTCTCCCCATGCCCCCCGTGGTGGCAAGCAGGCAGAGATGGAGCCATGACGGAGGCAATCAAGCTCAACCGAGCCTGTCCTTGCAGGCCAGGAGGAAACATGTCCACTGGAGCATGTAGGGACTGGGCAGTGAGAAGTGTGATTGGGATTGGGAACAGTTTGCCTCCTGCTGAAAGTGGGGAAACTCTCCCTCCCTCCCTCCCTCCCTCCCTCCCTCTATACATTTTTCAACTGGCTCTGGCTTGATATTAGCTGTAAAAGTTGCACAGGTGTTTTGTAATGATTGATTTAGTCGTGAAGAGTTATTCAGAGAAATATGCCTGCTAGTTACATTTCTAGGCCCCTGAGCAGTCTTTGCGCTTTCCTGTAGGAAAAAAATTAAGTAATTTTTGCATGTTTTCCTTCAATTTTTCAGTGGAATGGCTGTTGTTGAACCCTCTGAGGTCTTTTATTGAAAGTGCTGTTGCATGTGTTTTTTAAAGGTTTGTAAAAGGCAACAAATTTGAAAACGTGGTGTGCTTGAGGGAGGCAGTGACTTGGAATTGACAAAGTATAATGTCAATGTCCCAAACACCGTTGCCGCTGCTGTGTTTGCTGCTCAAAAAACATAATATTCCCTTCAACCCTTCTGGCTGTTGCTCTGTTCTTCCTTCCCTACCTCCATCCCCCATCACGCCATCTTTTGATGTGCCCATTGTCCCCAAGAAGCATATTACTCAGTGTCAGTCTCTCTCTCTCTCTCTCTCTCTCTCTCTCTCTCTCTCTCTCTCTCTCTCTCTCTCTCTCTCTAACAGCGTGTGATAAATAAACTGATAATATGCAGAGACATGACAGTGGGAGAACTAATGTGTAGTCATGAAGTGCACTAGTATTTTGCTTTTGTCCACGTGCTGAGTTTTTCAGAACTCTCTGCCGAGTTTTTTCTGAGATTTGGTTGTGTTTTTTTTTTTTTTTTGCTGACATTGTGCTATTTAATGAAAGCTTTTCCCTTCAAGTCATTTCATTAATAATCTATTGTATTCAGAATTCTAGGAGTCACTTTTAACCATTGTGATTACAGTCTGATTGCAGCCTTGTGATGAGTGTGTGTGTGTGTGTGTGTTTCAGGCACACCTCTCATGGTAAGGAGCAGCAGTGATTCAGCTCTGGGCCCCTCAGGAGAGAATGGACCTGCGCAGGTACTACATGACAGAACAACTCTATCACAGACACACACACACAAATGCATTACTCATATCATATATTATTAGTGTCTATCTGTCTGTCTGTCCCTTTGTCCATCTGTCGGTTCATACCTGTGTGTGTGTGTGTGTGTGTGTGTGTATATAGACAACCATATGAACAATAAACTATGGTGTAAGTAGAAAGTACTAGTACTTTGAATATCATTACTGTTGCTTTTACTGCTACAACTAGTACCTGAACTAACCTAATTCTTTCAAACATTAGCGCAAAGCTTAAAGGACTCTGAAAATAAAAATCAAGGAAAGAAAGTACATGAATATGATCAAATTTGATAGCTATAGTGAAGGATCATTGGCTCAGAGAACAACTGTCTGTCCTTTTCTGTTGAATTATCCTTTATTTGTTTCACATAAAAGACGCCAAATACATCTAGAACCCTACACTTCTTTATTTGCCAAAGGATTTTTGGGAAATCTTGCTCTTTAATTACTGCTCTTTGTTTGGCATGAAAAGATGAAATAGAAGCCTCGTTTTTATATGAGAAGGTAGCAGATTTCATGCCAACAACAAATCTTCATCAACTTTGCTTATTTTAACCCAGTCACTTGTTTATATTCCCAAGTATCCTTTTTATATATTTATATGTGTCCTGTTTCATACTACAGTAATAAAGTGCGTGTGTGGGTAGGCAAATACGTCCATTCAGTTGGAAGAAGAGTGGTAGTGAAGGACAGTATGGATGTGTTTATGGTGCTTTCCTGCATTAGCAGAGTGTCCAGTCTATTTGTCTCTATGAAAGGAGTGGCTCCCACAGTCCTGCTTAATGGCCTGATTCCAGATAGATGGAGTTTTTTATTATTACCATGTTGCTCATTCAAATCCTTTTATGGGAGCACTGTGAATGACATTAATACACTTCTGCCTCTGTTGTCTCCCAGTTTTCCTCTTGTTTCATTCTTTTTTTCTGTTACATTCTTTCCAAGATGTATGAAAATCTATTTATTACCTGATGACTGGTACAGTAGGTACTGATGTACTGACCAGCAGAAACCAAGTACTCTGTAAGTAACACTCTAAATGGTTACTGATATAAAACAGGCAAACACCAACATATTTTAAAAAACCATATGGTCTTCAGTAACGTCCTGAACATTATAAATTCGCAGACCTTGTCTGCAAGGGTTTTGCAAACATGAAGCCCCTTTCACGAAACTCCCAGCTGACGTGGTTTTGTAAAGGCTGTACTGCAGGTGATGCTGTTAAAATTTTTATGCCCATTTCCACAGCTACAGGAAGGAGATTGCCTGCTGCAAAGTGCCAATCAGAGGTTTAGACACATAGCATATTTGTCTGTGGAGTTTACCCAGCTGCCATGTGCACTGTGTAGCAAGCAAAGCCTCTGTCTGACTTCCATCACTTCATATTGTTCATGAGAGCCAGCTGAACGTGGCCTCAGTGTGCTCTGAGGCATTAATATAAAGTGCTGGATTAATTTCTTGTCATCTTGCATTTGTCTTCAAGACAATGTGAGTCATACATGTAGTTTTTGCGAGGCTGTGTGTTCTGTCAGATGGATCCAGCGACATCGTGCTTTTCTTTAAGTGTCTGGCTGTGAGGGTTTTACTCCTTTTGTCCACTTCCTCTCACACTTGACTGAAGCCTTTTCTGATGCTCCTGATATCACCCTGCATTTCAGCCCGTCAGTGTCTCGGAAGCTGTCTGTCCTCCCCCTGTCCCTCCCTCAATCCTACCCTGCCTGCCAGAATCAGGAAACTCCTCTCTGTAGGTGACAGGAATGAGGAGCGGACAGCGGAACGATGACATTGAAGTGTGTTTTCACCCACACAGCTCCACCAGCC
Organism: Hemibagrus guttatus; assembly: GCA_033459395.1. Classification (NCBI taxonomy): domain Eukaryota; kingdom Metazoa; phylum Chordata; class Actinopteri; order Siluriformes; family Bagridae; genus Hemibagrus; species Hemibagrus guttatus. The sequence goes on from JAUCMX010000006.1 coordinate 11,705,081, forward strand.
ATCCGGAACGCTCCCCAAAACATTCTCACAGAGAAGGGCTTCCTCCCTGTGCAACCCGAGTCAACTGTTCCTCTTCCTGTGTGTCTGTTTGTCTCCTCCGGACCTTTTGTCGCTTTCCTTTTGTTTCTCTGTCCTCACATTTTGTTTGATATTCATTAAGTTGTCGGATGTTTTTGTAATATTCTTATTATCCCAAGGCTTCTCCACACCTGTGGCCAGCTCCCCCCCTCTCTTTCTGTCTGTCTCTCTCTCTCTCTCTGTCTCTCTCCATCTCTTCTTGATCTTTTGTGTCTGAGTCACCAAGCAGCCATCCTGGCTCTAGGTTTTGTTTTTTATTTAATTTAAGAAGCTTTTCATTTTCTACCACATCAGAGATTCAGGCTCTGTGCTTCGTCTTGCACATACACAACGATAACTGGTTACGCAGCGGAATATGGAGTGGGCATCAAGGCCAAATGGTGAAATTATGCATGTACTGATTTGCCATTTTCACACTTTAATGTGGACAGTGCAGCAGATGGCATGGATGATTGGAAGGCATAAAGGGACAGAGGAAAAAAAGGATACAAGAAAGAAGTGATGAAAAATGAGAGTAGAAAACATGGCCGTAAGAGCAGCAGCATGAGGTTGGGATTGCTTAGTCAGGTGTCTCTTTATTATGCATTTCTGCCATTAGTTCTAAATTTTATACTCCCTCCTGTTGTCTCAGAGTCTTTCTTGTGGTTCAGTAAGACCTGGCTACAAAACCTCAGAGCTAGAACATGGGTTTAAATACAGCTGGCTGGCTCAGTTTTCCTTCAGATCTTCTGAAAAAGAAACCACCAGAAACCTTTGAAATGCAGCTCTTGCATCTAACTGATAGTGATGTGTGGCTTCCAGTTTCTGCAAACGTAAGCTGGGGAGTTGTGGTCACCCCACCCGTCATCATCTAACCTCAAACTCTAAATCACTCCAAGCTCCAGTTTCAATTTAAATTCAGAGACATTTTCAGATCAGAGATAAGTTTTGTAATTTTGGCAGGCACCTATTTTGCTTTTGGAGAATTTCCAGAGCCGGAATCCATGAATGACGCAAAGAGACTGCCATGTACATCTCATTCTCCGTGGAATGCTGTTATTGCTGTACTTCCCATGAGCTTTAATTAAAGACGGGCGTTGTTTTCCCTTATGGTTGATTGTTGTACTAGTGGACATGGTTTGAGTTCTCAGCGAAATCCCATTGGTCATCTCTCTAGAGGTCTGCCTTGGACAGTAGTCTCTATTTTTTCCACTTCTTCCACTTCCACCTTTAAGGGCTCAGAGGGCTAATGCAAAACAGAGAAAAGTCATCGTGCAATTAATTAGCTTGATTTAAAGAGAAAATGTGCACTAAATGAATGTGTATTTGATGTAGTGTAGTTAGAGGTATCTTGCTGATTCTTTGTATATCATAACAGCATTGTGCTCTGGTGTATCCCAGCTCATTCCTTTCCGTCAGATGTTTTGACAGTTCAGCTGTTTCAACAGTCACTGTGTGATGTAATTCACTCCGGATGTAAAGACCTTGACACTTCGTCTTAGCTAGAGATTCAAATTTCCATTTGGGAAATGCAGCAGGATTAACTTCATTTCATGATTTCATCCCAAATGCAGTCCAAGGCCACACAGCAGTGACCTTTCATTCAGTTCCTTCATGTTCTAAAGCTCCAAAGTTACCGCTCGTATCTCTAAGGACATCAGGAGACAGGTGAGCGAGTGAGTGTGGTTTTGGACAAATTAAATGCAGGGTCAAAATTCATCTAATTCATCTAGGACCAACGGAGGTGCAAGTTTTGAGACTTCATGTATATATTCAGAATTGAGAATCTGGATGTTTATCATTCATTCATTCATTCATTCATTCATTGTCTACCGCTTATCCGAACTGTCCTCGGGTCACGGGGAGCCTGTGCCTATCTCAGGCGTCATTGGGCATCAAGGCAGGATACACCCTGGACGGAGTGCCAACCCATCGCAGGGTACACACACACTCTCATTCACTCACACAATCACACACTACGGACAATTTAGAAATGCTAATCAACCTACCATGCATGTCTTTGGACTGGGGGAGGAAACCAGAGTACCCGGAGGAAACCCCTGAGGCACGGGGAGAGCATGCAAACTCCACACACACATGGCGGAGGCGGGAATCGAACCCCCAACCCTGGAGGTGTGAGGCGGATGTTTATCATCATAGCCCATATTGGTAATTATTAAAACACTCTCTTTATGTTTTGACCATTCAAGCATCTCTAGTCCATTTCCCAAAAATGTCCAGCCCACAGTGAGATTTGTAAATGACACAGTGTCTGACCCAAGACCTTTACGTCATTTCCAATAAAGCATTCTTTCTTGTATGTCATTCCTCATCTGTTATACAAAGCAGTGAAATAGAATTGACACACATGATACAGAAAATAGTGTTTTCACAACACTCCCTACAGTACATTGTAATTTATGGCTTGTCATTTGGTATAATAAAAATGTTTTCCATATTTAATTCAGTCATACTGTACATCTTTTATTCAGAAAGCCGCCTCCTACGTTCGTTGCTTTAGCCCCCTGCAGACTCCATGCACCGGTGCTTTGAACCCCGTTAGTGCTGATCGCAGCTATATTTAGCTGGTGAGTTTTGCTTTAGTTATGGCTTTGTGTTGTAATGCCCCTGTCCACCCTTGCTGGCACTTTTAAAGCTATCACTTTCTAAAGCCAAACAATGGTGTGGTGCAAACCCCCCCCCCCCTTCGTTCTTTCTTCTTACATTTATGAAAAGTTTTGCAAAAAATAACTGTTCTGCATCTTGCATAACCATCCACACTCTAATACCAATTCAGCTACCTCTTTTTCAGCTCAATGGGGGTAATTAAACTGGCATTTTTTTCTTTTTTTTAATATATACACAGATGACGGCTCTTTTAAAGGGAAGGTAGTAAGAGAATGCACATTCTAGTGTGTGTTTGTGTAATTAGGTAGATTATATTCAGAGGAACTTGAACTTGATTGCCTTATTGTTGTCACTGTAACACTTTACATCTCATTTACTTGTAATTTCCATGTTCAGACACATGCCACTTGCCTTGGGCCTCAATACCAGAATCTCCATTTTCACAGGGTTTCCCAACTTGTAAGAATATCTTTTATAACTATCTGTAAACTTGAGTGCCTAAGATGTGCCCAGTGTGACTAGATCATTACTTACTCACTTGCTTGACATAGTGCCTGCAGAGGCAGGGGACTTTCACCTGCGTTTCCATGTAGTGATATTCCATATACTCCAATTCAGAGAGTAAAAAGAAGAAAATATTTATAACCCACAAGATGAATCCCATCCTAGCATGATCGAATACAAACATAGCCGAGTGTGACGAATATGCTGTAAGTGTTTTTGCATTGACAAAAGCATACATGCAGATGCAGTTTAGATTCGTTGATCAGAGTCTATAACTGAATCCTGTTTCACAGTTGATCTGTCAAGTTGTGAGCATTTTTGATGCTTAAGTTACATCATGCCAGATGATCTAAGATGGTGCATTGGGTGGTGTTTTAAGCCGTGGTTTTGCTACTTTTGTAGAGAACGAAAAGCTATTTGTTTTTGTAGTTTTTTTTGCCATGGGAAGCCAGAGGAAGCATTTCTGTAAGAAAGTCGACTGAGTGAACTTTGCAAGCTTGCATACCAAGGGAAATGGCAGATCTTGAATATATGAAACTGCAAGAACTGGTACTGAATGTGAAGTACTTGACAAAGAAACCTTGACTGTTTGTATAGAGCTACCTTTAGGTTTTTAGTGCTATTTGATGGATAGACAGTGAATGTCAAAGATTCCTAGAAGGCCCACTGTTGGATGTTCTGTAGGTCTCATACTTTTTATAGAAAATTTCTAGAAAACAGAATAAGAGTGGACAAGTTATCGGCCCTTATGGAATACCAGTAAGATTCCCCCCCCTACCGGATGCATGGAATGCAAGCATGGCTTTTCCAGTGAAACCACATGATGTGATAAACCAACTCTAAGCCTTTAGTCATTGTCCTCATCTTGACAGTATGATGTGATATGATGAGCATACATGTTGGGGCAGTTTTATTAAAACAGCTGTACTGGTGGGTCTCTAAGAGATTTTAAGCAGAAATTAGTTTCCACAAGCTGAAATGGTAGACAACATTAAGATTAGATTCCAAATATGACGGGGATCCTTTGAAAACACATGGCGGAGAAAGTACGCGGTGATGCTCTCTGAGGGAAGTATAACTATTGTTATATATCAGCATAATGCTAATTTGTCAGAGATTTATGATTGTGCATGCATGAGTACTAGAGATAAGCGAGATCCTTCTACCTCTAAAATACTGATGTAAAATTGAATCATATATCATTATGAAAATGTCACTGCACTGAACTACTGATGCACTCGGAGGTTTTTCAGTAATTTATTTATTTTTAAGTGCATTAGAATTGGAGGAGTGCAGCACCCATCAGTGATAATGGTTTGGAAAACATATTCATTGTAACCTAACCATTTAAAAAAAAAAAACCCCACACACACACAGTTGCACAACTATCTTTCAGGGGAATGCCTACAATGGTTATGAAAACACCAAGAATGCCTGCCATATGCATGATAACGCTATGATCTTTATTGCTTTATGACCACAAAAATTTGGGGTTTGCTTTTGATACAAAGATCAGCAATGTTATGGTGTTTTTTTTTTTTTCTCTCTCTCTCTCTCTCTCTCTCTCTCTCTCTCTCTCTCTCTCTCTCTCTCTCTCTCTCTCTCTCATTTCCTCTGTGGATTGTGACAGGTAGACCTCATTGTTTCTGCCTTTAGCAGTTCATTTAGTTATCACTTGCTTTTTCTGAAAATCCCAGAATCCATAAAATCATATCTACTTATTAATCCACTCTGATATATTGGGAAAGAAAATCAGAGATGCTGAATATTAAATGCAGCTGCCACCCAGTTACATACACTAACTAACAGTTAAATACACTAACTGGCTATTTCAATATAAACACCTGTACACACCGGTCATTCATGCAATTATCCAATCAGACAATAATGTGGCAGCAGTGCATAAAATTATACAGCTGCTGGTCATGAGCTTCATTTTATGTGCACATCAAACATCAGAATGTAAAAGAAATGTGATCTTGGTGACTCTGTGACATGGCTGTTGGTACCAGATGGGCTGGTTGGAGTATTTCCGAAACTGATGATCTCCTGGGAATGTAACACAGTTTCCAGAATGGTCACAGAACAGTAAGTGGCAGTCCCTTATTGATTAATGAAGAAAGGAGAGCAGCCAGACTGGTTTGAGCCAACAGGATGTCTAGTGTAGCTCAAATCAAGCACTCTGTTCAACCATGGTGAACAGAAAAGCATCTCAGAATGCATTACCAGTGCATCATGAGGTAGACAGGCTACAGAAGACTGCTTCATGTTCCACGATCCAGGGTCCCAGGACCATCATGCTTCACTGATAGGCCCTTGAGTTAGGCCCTTAACCCTCAACTGCTCAGTTGTAGAAATGATGGAAATGTAAGTCGCTCTGGGAGAGGGAGGCTGCCAAATAGAGTCTACATCTAAGTGGAATCTGAGGCTACAGTGGGCAGAGACTCACTGAAACATTGCCTGGTCTTCTTTCAGTCTTCAGTGGTCCAGTTTCTTTGATCCTGTGCCCACTGTAGCCTCAGATTCCTGTGCTTAGCTGATAAGACTGAAACTGAATTTCATGCATTGTGTTGCTTACACATGATTTGAGTGTGCATCTTGTCTTAGATTGTATATATTATGTTGACTTCTTCACATGTAGTGAGGATATACTATGCATTTATTTTAGCGCAAAATCCTAAATGCTAGAGAAATCACTATCATTTTTTTCCCCTAAAAATGATTATTTTTCATGTCATACACATTCAGATGCACTGTAGGATTCTTTCATTTTGCTTATTGAACAGTATTTTCTGTAATATCTAATGCCACTGTTCAGTTCGAATATCACATTACAGCAATTTGTGCTTAAGCAAATCTCCAAATGTCACAAATCTCCGACTTAACTGTACTGAAGTCAGATATTTAAAAAGGGTAAATGCACAAAGCAGTCTTCAGAAGACATTAGCAGTAGCTTTTGTCTCATATTAGACTCAATAGATCTTTGTCATGTTGGGGGATTGAATGTTTTTTTTTTTGTGTGTTTTTTTGATATTTGTGCTCTTTTTCTGTCTTGGAGCAGTGAGGGGACAAGACCCACGGTAAAGCTCATAAATGTAGACGTGGAAATTGCACGGTTCAGCAGGGCCATTAACATGTCACTGTCTGGACTTCTCTTTTTCAGGTTCTTAATCTTTTATGTGCTTTTATTGCATTAATATCACCAGTATCAAAGACTACAGTTTCTGGAGTATGTGCTTTTGAAGCTTTTAACAGTCTGATGGTTCAAATTATGGTCTAAATTTTGGAACATGTTAAGCAGAGCTCATTAAAAGAAAACCTCACCTCAAATGACATGCTGATTCGTAATGAGAGATGTTGGTCTGACTTTTTCTTTTTTCTTCTTTCAAGTTGGACTTTCACATGTATTTTCACTTTGATTTGATTAATGGTTTTCTACAATGTCCACATTACTGTTCAGCTACTCCCTGATTGTGCTGCTGGTGGAAATTATTTCTTGCAGCAACACATTAGTCCTTTAGTCTGTCTGGCTCTCTTCATCTGTAGATTCAGATAGATTCAGATAGATCGTTTTCTTCTTTCATGCTAATACCAGTATCCTTGATTAGTGCTATTGAGCTTGTTATTTCATAGCTCGAGTCTCTGCTGTAATGATTGCATTATGTGGTATATGGGGGATGTGGTAGCTTAGTGCTTAAGGCGTTGGACTACTGATCAGAAGGTTGTGAGTTTGAATCCCGGGTCCACCAGTCTGCCACTGCTGGTCCCCTGAGCAAGACCCTTAACCCTCAATTGCTTAGTTAAAAATGTAAGTTGCTCTAGAAAAGGGCGTCTGCCAAATGGCAGAAATGTAAATGATGTAGCTGTATTGCATTCTGCATTGTATAACTTTTAGTCTGAATTTTGTCTTCACAATTCTGGATCTTGATTGTTACTGTAAGATGGCGAATATGAAATTAAGCTCTTATTCTTGTTTTTTTTAAATTAATTAATTACATTATTTATCTATTTTCTTTTAATTAATTTCTTTAAAAAAAATTTTATAAAGCCAAAAACAAAATCTGACCATTATCCTTTGTTTCAGTTTGTCATGATTTGGTTTTCTCCTATGAGTTCAGTTCTTTTTATTGCCCACATGGGTAATTTTCGATTTGCGACTTTTACAACACCACATAATAAAACAGTAGACAATATCTTAAAAAAAAAAGAATAAATGCAATATAATTTAATGCATATTAAAATGAGCATGTTTATTGCTTAATATGTTTGTCTGTTGCGTTGAGCCCTAAGAAGTATATACTGTCTTCCTTAAGGGAGATTTATAAATTCCAATATCACACAATATTTCCTGCCTTCTGGTGGACTCTGGCTTTAAATATATCAAAGTGAGGTTCTGATGCTCTCTGACAAGCTACTACTGCTAGCTACTCCAGTCGCTTTATTTAAGCAGTTTTTGTTCCTGACCTTCAGATTACTTTAAAAGGATATAAGACCAAATGTTAAAACTGACTTGGTAACAGTGAGTAACACTCAATAAAAGTAACTGTTAAACATGATGTAACTGTGTTAGCAATAACTGTGCTCCCTGGTGATGCAACAAACAACCACTAAATTCTCATAGAAATAACAAAAACACAGCATAATCCGACAATCTTGTAGCACATCGCACATACACCGATCAGGCAAAACATTATGCTTAATTTTGTGTTGGTCCCACTTTTGCTGCCAAAACAGCCCTGACCCATCATGCACTGTGTATTCTGACACCTTTCTATCAGAACTTGAATTAACTTCTTCAGCAATTTCAGCAACAGTAGCTCGTCTGTTGGATCAGACCACACGGGCCAGCCTTCACTCCCCACGTGCATAAGCCACGCCGGTTCACCACTGTTCCTTCCTTGGACCACTTTTGATAGATACTGACCACTGCAGACCGGGAACACTCCACAAGAGCTGCAGTTTTGGAGATGCTCTGATCCAGTCGTCTAGCCTTCACAATTTGGCCCTTGAAAAAACTCGCTCAAATTCTTATACTTGCCCATTTTTCCTGCTTCTAACACATCACCATTGAGGAGAAAATGTTCACTTGCTGCCTAATATATCCCACCCACTAACAGGTGCCATGAGGAGATCATCAGTGTTATTCACTTATTCCCCTCTGTGCTCATAATTTTATGCCTGATCGGTGTATTTCAATGTAAACATTTCATGTTTTTCAGGGTGAGCCTTTCTGTTAATGCAGCCTGTCAGATATACAGTATATATGTTCAGAAATATGTGACCATCACACCCATTTGTGGGCCTTCCAGAAACAGTTGTATCAGATGTCCTTGCATGTTTTAGAACTTCTCTTCACTGGAGCTAAGGGGCTCAAACTTGACTGTGGTATGGTATGGCAGTTTTGGAGTGAAAGAACTGGTGTGAGCTCACCCCCTCTGAACACCTTCAGTATGACCCGGAACACCAACTGCACCTCAGGGCTCCTTACTGACATCAGTGCCTGAACTCACCACAGAGCTTGAACACAAATCCCTATAGCCTCACCCCAAACTCTAGAGGAAAGCCTTCTTAGAGTGGAGCTTAATCTGGGACTGAATTTGGAATGATATGTTCAAAAATCCCAAAGGGATGTGATGGAGAGGTCTTAACAGACATGGACATGGACATGTAGTGTATGATGATAAATGTGGACAAGCCTAGCTGCTTCACTGTACCCTTCATGCCCCTTTACATTTCTTTTCTTTGTACTTTCATCTGTTCTTTTATATCTTTCATTTAAAGCAGCATGCTTGTTTTCTTTTTTCCCTCTGTCTTATCCCTTTGTCATCTCCCCCTCTCCCATTCTTTCGGTCTTACTCCCTCTTGCATTTTGTGGGAACAGTGATGGCGACAGCCAGATGCCTGCTCCCTGTGTTCCTCCCCCCGGCTGCCAGCACAACAGCATGTCGGTCATGAGGGAGTGAGGCCTGAGAAATGACAGTGTTGGAGCTCACTAATGCACTCTAAGCTGCTGCAGTTTGAGACAGACAGAGGGAAAAGGTGGCGAGAGCTTCTGGTAATAGGCCCGAGTAATTGTTCAGATTGTCACTTGGCCTTTACAGGAGAAATAAGTGGGCCAAAGAGAAAGAAAAGGGCCTGCAGCATGGCCTCTGCTGCCTGTGAAAAACTGTGGCAGGTTTTTAAAAGATCTGATGAAAAATATCCTTCACGTCACACTGAGAGTTTAAATAGCAGCTGATTGTGCAGAGATCCCCCACAGTGCTGGCTATTGGCGGTCATTGTTTGAAGCAATTTTATATTTAATCTATCCGGATTAATCAGTATTTTAATTCATAATGGCTTTCAACTTTTAAATAGTTCAAGTACTTCATTTTCTTTCATCTTGATAATTAGGTGGTCTAATTTTCTGCAAAAATATATATTTATTAATTGTTTATTTTATTTATTTATATATATATTTATTTATTTATTTATTTATTTATTTATCTATCAATCAAGCATTAGCCGGTATTGCACTATTTTACATCTGTCATTTTATTCTTCTCTTTTCTCCTCGCTGCTTTCAGAGGTTTTTGTTTGCAGGCGAGGAACGCACCTTGCACATAATCTTATTTTAAATATGTTAATAACATTATGAACACTTTATAGCTTCTTTTGTCTGGGAAGCGCAGTGCTGAAAGATGATGGTGACTAATGCTAAATGCTAACAAAAGAGCAATTAGATTTAATAGATAGAGCAAGCATGTCCCGAAGCCATAATCTTTTAACTAGTGTCTCTGATTTTTTTTTTCTCTAGGCCGTCAAAAATTCATAATTTATCCTGACATTTGTAGCTCACATCTAGGAATAACAAAAAGTACACTCAATGTAGATATGCCATGTGTGCTTATTTGCTTCATTTCCATCATTAACACAGTGCTATTATTTTTGTAACAGTGCTTATTTTAACTCACTCTGATGTCAGATGGTATTTTAAAATATGGCATTACGGTGATGAGGGAGAGATTTGGTTCATGTACAAATCATCTGCGGTCTAGTGTTTGGAGAATCTGCACAAGACCAGGCATGCCCAGGCCTGCAGGGACATGGCTGTGACACACAGGTTTATTTGTTTATTTGAGGGTCTCTGCTGCTGCTAATTGCTCTGGGAGTATTTTCCATATCTGTGAACCCCAGGGTTTAATAGTTAGAGCCTCATGTAGTAACAGTAACTCTCATTACTGTAAGTGTATCACTACTACTGTGACTGACTGGCACTTAGAGGAAGTAGAGATCTGTGTTGTTAAATGTACTGGGGTGGTGTGTTCACTAGTGATGTTCTATAAACATATGAGCTCGCAGAAAGCCTTTCTTCAGCAGTGCACTCTAAGATTTTATTCAATGAGGTGTTGTGCTTGCTGTCTGTAAAAAGGTGGAGATTATTATAAGCTTCTTACATCTTAAGGAGTTGGCATCTTCCTAGTGATAGTGCAGTTCTTATTTATAACTGCTGGCTGTAAGATATAAGGAGTTTCGGGTTATTTTGTGTCATTTTTTTCAACTTTAAGGACAATAAAATATACTAAAGTCATTGCACATTCAAAGAGAATTCAAAATCTGTTTACTCTACTGCATTCTGCACACTAAATAGTATGCTTAAATAGTATTGAGGCTATTGGTGTACTGATTACTATTTAGCATGGTAGTATGCAGTATTAGGGACTCTGAGGAGGTCATTATCTTCTGATGTTATTGTCTGTTTCACCACATGACACACATAGAAGGAGCTAGCTGCCTAACATTAGCTGGCTAGTTAAATGCAAGCTCTTGTTGTAGTGGAACAGGTTCTCTCAGCTCTGATTTCTCAGCATGTCTTTTAACTCGTCTTGGCTAGCTAGTGTGAAAAACAAAACTCATGCCCAGTCACTTCCTGGTGTATTTTGTTACCTGATGTGTGTTGTATATAGGCACCTGACCATCACACATGTGTTCTTGTTGACCATCTCATTCCAGATGTTTTCCAACTTTTGCTGTTGTAGTAAGCTCAAATCTTCTGGGAAGGCTTTCCACTAGATGTTGGAGTGAGTGTGTGGGGATTTGTGAGCGTTCAGCTACAAGTGCATTAGTGAGATCAGACACTGTCAGAGGAGGAGGTCTGAGGTGCAGTCTGTGTTCCTGTTCGGTGGGGTTGAGGTCAGGGTTCTGTGGAGTTCTTCCACTTCAACCTTCCACAAAAATCATGTCTTCTTGGACCTCGATATGCTGAAAGATATGGGTTTGGGCCTCTTAATTCCAGTGAAGGGAAATAATTTAATTGAAAGTTTGTGCTTCCAGGTTTGTTGCAGTGATTTAGGGAAGACTGGTCCTAAAATATGGCATGTGAAGGTCTGGTGTTCATGCACTTTTTGCCGTATAGTGTGTGTTATTGGCGGGTTTTGAATCTGTGTTCTCTGGCTTGTCTTTTTTGTTCTAGCTAATGATGCCCAGCTAGCCTACTTCAGAGCCAAACTTCTTTCTGTGGTTAATGCATGATGAAGTATGACACAGCTGGGGAGTGATGAATGTGTGTGAAAGCTCTCACCAAATCTGACTCGACAGCTTTCCCCGAGATTTTCCGTTACATTATTGCTCGCATGACTCACAACAATTTAGGAACCCCATAGGGGTGGAAAGATCGGTTACCTAGTCGCATGGGACAAGCAGATTTCATATCCAGGCGATTAGTTTTTTTCTTTTTTTTTTTAGTTCTGCCTGGTGGACCAGAAAAAGATTTTATTAGCAAGTGTTCATATGGTTTATATGTTTAAAGCATATGCGCTTTAGGATAGTGTGACCATGCTGTAACTGTTGCATGAGTTACTCACTTCTGCTGCTTGCTACACTACTGTACACACATCGGCCAGTAGAACTATACTGATTATTTACTGCTGAAACACTGATGAAACTGAGCAAAATAAAGTCCAGCACCTGCTCGTCATTGCCTTCTCCTGCTAGCAGAACATGCAGTTAAACACGGAGAGTGAAAATAGCAAGCCTGGAATAATATCTTTAATATATGATGACTTTTTGCTACATTAGAAATATTGCTAGATCTTATACTAGTTTATTTCTTTGTGTTAAGACACTTTTTATGCACTTTGCTAATGAACTAGTTCGGTGTAACAATTATGACGTTATCTATTGCTTCTTTGCTTGGTGTGTTTCTGACCAAATAAAATATGCCCTGAGACACACTGTTTTAGAAAACTTCATTTCCATTTACTGAATATTGATTTTATTTCCTTTAATAAGTAGAATATCTTACACACAGCAGTTTTAACGCATCTTGTTCGTATTATGTCCGTCGTGTTTTCTTGTAATTAATGGATTAGCCTTCAATTCACCACACAACCTTTACTCCGATCCTATAAGAAAGGAAGCAGCCAGGAGCCGTAAGTAGTTTTAAATCAACATTGATTCACTACATTTCAAAATATGGAAGGGATTCTGGGTTCAGCAGTGATGCAAAGCTATTAGAGCAGACCGCAAACAGTCAGTGCTAGAGCGTTGGACGTCCATTGAGGTAATTGCATTTTAATTTGTACAATCTGCTAAATGCTGTTGCTAATGTGTTCGCTAATGATTTCACCCGGAATTCTCCTGCGCGTCCTTTGCTTTGCTGTACCACGGACGGGATTTTATGCAAATCGGCAGCCTCTGTCCTTTTGAAATGTGTTTCCAGCTCCCTCATCTAAACCCACTCCTATAATCATCATCAAAGAGCCATAGAAATTAGAGTGAATAGACCTATTTGTTATTGTGTGCATGAAGCTAATAGCAAGGTACTGTGCACTCTAGAGGTACTGCTGCTAATTTTTTTCCAAACTGTGCTGGATACACACATGTGTATATACACACACACACACACACACACACACACACACATACCTACGTTAGCGTGTTTGTGTGTTTGTCTGCGTCTGACGTTATCTGAGCGTTTGCGGGTGTTCGGCCCTCGTTTCCTTTTGACGCGTCGTTCATTAGAAAGGGCTCAGCACAGGTAGATCACGCTGCAAGAGCAAATAAACCCAAAGACATATGTTCTGTCAGATCATCTGCCACTGGCTAGATTAATCCATTCTTTACTCTAATGAGAAATATCACTAAAGCGTGGTTAAAACAGCCGAAGCCAATTAGGAAATGTGAGGGAATGATCAATTGCAGGCAGGAGAATACTAATTAAAATGAATTGTTAGGGTAGTGCTTGTGTAGGGTCTTCCCAACATTTGTTTTTCTTTCTTTCTTTTTTTTTTTCTTTTCTTTTTTCTTTTCTTTTTTTTTATAAAGTTATTGGGCCGTCTCAGGTCCTCATTAACGAGGATGTCAGAGCGAAGCTATCTATATTCATGTGAATCATGCCATCAGATGTCACGTCATTGTTAATTCATCGCATTGTCTTCTTAAGAAGGGGTGTGTCACGCTTTTGTGTTATTAAATTAACCTTTAGGGAGGCAACACCTTAGCTTCTCGACACGTTTCTTACCGGACAATAATTTCAAGCCTGTTTGTGCCTTTCTTTTTTTTTTATATAAAACGGAAATAGACATAATGAGCATACTGAGGGCCTTGCAACAATATATTTATTACCCATGACTGATTGGCAGAAGCCCAAGGGGAAAGCAGAGTCTTTATGGCGAGAGCCTGGAGTTGCAGGCAGCGTTCAGTAGAAAGCAATTGATTTGCATGCCGTATTGAGAGCCTGTAGCGCGTGAATATCCCGAGTTCCGGACGACTCTACAGCTGGGAGAAGCCCGAGACCAATTGCTTGCACTCCCCACGTCTCTGATTACACACACTGCATTCTCTTCCTGCACCTGCACCTTTCATGCTTAATAGTGGAACATCTTCATGCCACCTTATGTAGTGAATCTACAAGCATATTATTGCAACCTACTGTGGTTTAAACATTACTCATTTCCCGACATTACCGAATTACAAAAATGACTTTTTTGTAGCGTCTGTCCATTAAAGCAAGCAGATAAAAGTTCCATGCGGAAGGTAATGAAATGCAGTGGAGTGTAATGTTCACAACGTGCCTTTTCCTTTCTTCCGGGTGCGCACTCTTCTGTCCGTTTGGATGAAACGTGAAAGTGTCTCCATGTCCTAGTTCTCGCCAGGAAACACTACAGGGACATGGCTTTGTCTTGATCAATGTTGATGGGGTCAAAGGTTAGAAGGAAGTACATCAGGGCTTTGTGCTTGCATTGACCCTGCTGCACTTCCTGTCCAACATGAAAGTGCCATGATTCATTGCTGCAGCTTGAGTATAGCGAACCTCACATCCACCTCACATTCATAATGCCGCATGAAGCAATTACTGAGACATGCCAATTAGCATCGTACGCCATCGTACACGACTCAGTATCTGAACTCTTCGCCCCAAATTCACACTAGACAGGGCGTGTAGTCCGCCAGTGAGCGGAAAACATGTTTCATTATTATTAAGAAGACTAACGCTGCTGTGTAAAATGGTGTCAGTGAAACGTAGGGGACGTGGGTAGCTGAAGTTGGGCCAGTTGTAATTACAGCACAGCTCATTAAAACGTGACATGAGACAATGAGACACTGAACAAACAGCATTTATGTTTTTTTTTTTCCGTGGTAATTCATGAGTGTCATTATTATATAAACGCTTGGCTTCACAGCTACAGACTGTGCAATTATGACATCTTTGTAGATAATGATTTTACAGCATATAGAAAGTAGAAGTGTGGGATTTGAACGAATGTGGATGGAGATTATTCTCTGCTTATGCACATTAGTTTACTGTGATGGGGGAGTAGGGCTCGAGTAGGTTTACCAGACTCGGTGTGGATTAAAATGGTTGTTTTTGCTCTTGTTTGAATTGCTCTTCACTTTCTTTATTTTGCAGTTAAAGGGAATTTTTGAATAAGATAAAAAAAAGAAAAAAAAAAAGGACTTCTAGATTTGATTGCTAAGGTAAATATGGACACTCTTGATGACTTGGTTTCATTTCTATTTTCCCCCAGGATTTCTCACTAGGGTATTATGGTGAGGGTTTTCAATCTTTGTACAACTCATGTTTATTTTTGAGATGGAACTATACACTATATAGAATATGTCCCTGCGTTTTTGTACTACTGAATATTGTGTAACTTATTAAAAGACACTTTAATATCAGATTTCCTCGATAATAATGCACACTGTGCACAGCCTGGACCTGCTTATCCCCGCACACAGTGTGCTGCTGTTCAGCTGTGTTCAATGATTACTGTTTAATTAGGAAAGGTGTTAAGCGCATAGTTATTGTGTAGCTGCACATAATAAAATACTCAGATTGCTGGAATATCACACATCACACATGTGCTGAGCGTTGTAATGTCTTTCATATGACGTTCGTCTCATTCTTAATCACATATCACTAACTGAGCAATCATTACAGATGGTGTTTTTTTTTTTTTTTGGTGTGTGTAATTATTCATAAATATTTCTTTCCCTGACAGACTGATGTGGAGCAACACTCAACAGACATGTCCAGCAGCAAAGCCTCTGCCTTCACACTCGGGTAAGGGTGTGTGTGTGTATGTTTTGGGTGTGTGTTTGCGTGTACATGTGTGCGTGTGCCTACTGTTGTTGCCCATTTGGGATAAATTTCACTGTTCATGACACCTCTAACTTTATCATATCGGAATCAAGCTTTAATTCGATTAAGCTTCATGATTTACTTTTAGTCTACAAACTTGTCTTTTGTAACATGACTTAAACCTTTGGCTAAATGTCTCCTGTGTAGCTTGATGAACTCTGAAGGAATGCATGACCTTCAAGGCATTCTGTATTTCTGTGCATTTGTAATTATGTATGAATTTTTTAAATAAGCACTTACTGGAGTTGCTGCTCTTCTAAACAGTACAATACAGTGTGGAAGATTAATAATATGTGTGTATTATTAATAAAAGTACTGTTACCGCCCTTAGTCTCCTGGTGGTCCAGTTACAGGATCCCGAGGTTCGATTCCTCATCAGTGTGCTAATCCAGGCACTGAAGAGTTAACTCTCAGTGCCGGTCCCAAGTCCGGATAAAATGGGAGGGTTGCATCAGGAAGGGCATCCGGCTTAAAATACAAATGAATCAGATATAAAAGAGAAAGTCTGATTTGTTCTCATTGTGACCTTCCGTGCTTAAAATACCTAAAACAATTTTGTCATTAAGTGGTTTATGTGCTGTTAATACTGTGTAGTTACTGTTCCTGATCTGTCTTTAGCAGTATACAGTTAAAGGCTCATGAATAACACACATTAACTAACGTTCATTAATTGAAATTCGACAGCCCTGTGTCTGTGTCGCTACTTCTCACGTATACCTGTGAGGTGTTGTTTGTATGGCGGCGTTTGCTTTACTGTGTATTTTGTGCATGCTCTTGGGCTTCACCCTGCGTCGTTGTTTTCCGCTTTCAGTCTCTCCTCGTTTAATTAGCAGACATTCTGATTTCCCAACTCTTTGCTGAAAAGATCAAGGCAGTGTTGAACTTGCATATGAAATGATGAATCATTAAGCGACTACAAAAGAAACGGGGAAAAAGGGTTAACGACACAAACATGTGCATAAATTGGAGTGCTTGCAGTGGGGGTTGATGGCTAATGAGATGGTGTGGGATTAACGATGGCCTCTCGCTTCGGTCCTCTGAGACCCAGAGATCTGACAGTCAGACACACTGCACACATACAACCACGACCTACATTGCGATGTTAGTAAACAGGGTGTTTGCTTGTCAATAACCACACACCTTGGCAGCACCGCATTTATTTCCAGCTCCTACATTAAGTGTTTATTCCAGCTTTAATTGAATACTGACCAAATATGTTAAAATAATGTTATTTATGAGCTTGTAGGGACGCATAATGTATAATGCATAACGCAGTCCCTGCAGGATTTCGCAATTTTGCGATTGCTGAAATTAACACAAAATCAAGCAAAATGCAAAGGAGAGGAATATTCAGAGGAGCTTGCAGTTCTCCATAATTACTGCAGATTTGAAAATCAAGCATTTTTGACGGGCAAAACTGTGAAATCTTGAAGGGAAGGTTAAAGGATATAACATTAGGAGATGAATGCAGTTAATGGTGTTTGATCGAAGTGTAGGTGTGTGTGCCTGCGTATTACTAGTGGAATAAAATGTAAGCTCTTATTAAAAAAAAAAAAGGGATAGTATTTTCTGATATTTTTCATGTCACTGTAGACCTATTTGCAGTATATATTCTCTGGAAAACCTGTGCATTTACTGTTCACGTACATATTTACCACCATATTTGTTCTGTTTCAGATTTGTATTTTTTTGTGTGTGCTAATGTAATGGGTTAAACAAGTTATTCTATTCAAGTAATCAGTAACAACTGCGTAAAATATTCTTTTAAAAAGGTTTTGTTGGATGGTCGTAGCCTGCTGTGTCATTAATGAAGAAAAATGATGTATGTAGCCCCCTGTGAGGTCTTACAAAATAACACGGGGGACTAGAAAGAAAATGTGATGCCGTGTGTAGAGCTGATAGGGCCGCTATGTAGAGCTGATGGGGTCATGTTCCTGACTCCCAACCCTGTCTCTGTACCACCTACGGCGCCTCTCAGCATGCTGTAGTTCTGACCCACACCAGCCTCGGGAATGCCTTCTATTCCCCACTGCCAGCAAACGACCCTTGAAATTGAGACGCAGGGAAATGAATTATGGGAAATACAGAAATTGAAAGCCATAAGTGTGACCCAGTGCTCGCTAATGGCGAGCCTATAGGAACGTGTGAAGTAAAAACGCTTCGCTGCTCTTCACTTCTTAAACAGGGGCTGGAGAAAGTATGCTGAGAGAGAGTGTGGGTTTTCAGATTGTACGTTATATCACAGCGTAGTGTACACAAGCACATACACAACAATAATGAGTCCAGGAAGCAAATTGAGTTCCTGTTTCTATTTTCTGTTCTGTATTTTCGGTTATGAACTATTTATTTGTAAAAGCAGACGCAGCATCTGGCATGCTGAGCCAGTAATTTGATGGCGCTTTTAGCTGCACATTTTTTTTTATTTTTATTTTTTTTGAAGAAGTTCCCCCGTCATAAACCACCCCTTTTTTTTCCTCACCCAAACAACCAAAAATCTGAAATACAATACAATTTCGCACATCATAATTTTCCCTTGTATGTACATGTTCAGCAAGTCCTCAATCAAGCGGTGATGTTGTGCATATGTGTAGTGATTAGCGGTTATTAGGAGCGATTAGCTGTATTGTTCATTATGGAGTAGTGACAGGCAGGTGATTATAACTACATGAAGGAATAAAGCCATATTAGAAAGGCCTGACTGATGACACGGACGACCGGAGGCGGTGAAAGAGGGCCGAGGGTAAGACGGCGGAAAAGTGACACACATTAATGAAGGGATTACCACAGAAGTTCTACAGTAGCTGAGGTTTTAATATCTTTGTACCTGCGAGGGCAGGAATATGAGGGTGTTGACTATGTGGAGACATTCAGCTGCTCCAGAAAAATGAGAGAAACTGCTTTTTTCAGAAACTAAAAGAGCCAAAGGTTTACTTTGAGATGCTTCGGTAATATTAAGGCAGCATTAATGATTATCGGTATAAGGTCCTCACAAGCATAGTAAGACAGGTGTGTGTGTGTGAGAGAGGTGCAGTATTGTTCATGTAGTCCATGCCTATGTGATCTTTCTTGTCTGTTCGTCTCTGTCTGTCCGTCTCTCTGTCTGTCCGTCTCTCTGTCTGTCCGTCTCTTTCTTTCTTTCTTTCTGTCTTTCTCTCTCTCTCTCTCTTTGCGCTTCCTTCCTCCTTGTTCCTTTCTCTCTTGGGCATAGGATCTGCACTCTCTCTCTCTCTCTCTCGCTCGCTCGCTTGCTCTCTTATCTGCTGCTCTATTGTGCCACTGACAGACTACTGTCAAAGCCCTGAAGCCTCTTTCACATTGCCACTCGTTTTTCATCCCCTTTTAACACCCTCCCTGCCACACACACACACACACACACACACACACACACACACACACACACAGAGAGATAAGCATCCTCTTTATCAGACAGTTAAGCCCTAACCTCTTCGAGCTCTTCCCGCCTCCGGCTCTGAAAGCTCCCTCGTCTGCTGAGGTTTGATCCAATCCGAGGGATAGGTTTCAGACGTGCCGTCTGCGCTGCTTTCATTTTGTTTCAGATTAACAGTGATACGGAAGATTTGCCTTTTTCCTCGGATACGCAAGACTTTGCTACAGAGCTAGGAAAGCTCTCTCAAAATCAATTAATCCCGACCTGTTCTATAGTGAAAGTAAAAGAAGCTATGAAAAGGTCGTCTCCTAATCTGGGCCCCGCATTACAGTGGATTAAAGAGGTATTGTGACAGTGTTTTTGTCTAGCTGGATCGATCAGGCTGTGGTGATGGACCGCGTGATTGACCGTGTGTTTCTGGCACTGAGTGACGGCACAGCTCTGCTCAGGGCCGACACCCCCGTCACGGCCTGTTACAGGCTCAACAGAGTCGATCAGGATTCAGCTCACTCGGGACTACTGCCACAGCAGACTCCTTTTATTGGGGTTTCTTTAATCCAGTGTGTGTTCATAAACACTGAGACAACGAATTTCACAAGAAACCTTCCTGTTACCAAATTACACTTCGGAACGTTTGAGTCAGTCTCTTATTCACAAACTGTTGTATTGTTGATATTCCTAACACACGTGGTTTGTTTTAAAGGGAAATTTCAGTTCAATAACATTTTCTACATTGTGTCCTTATTTGTATGTCAGTAATATGTTGAGGGGAAAATGTCATTTTTATTTTTTTTCTGAAAGGCTACAATCTTTCCAAGCTATGGCAGACGTTGAATTGGGATGGCAAAGCACTGAGTCACCAGATGATGTGTTATAAGACGTTTGACAAATCAAATCAGAGGAAATAATGCAGTTCTCTCTCTCTCTCTCTCTCTCTCTCTCTCTCTCTCTCTCTCTCTCTCTCTCTCTCCCTCTCTCTCTCTAAACATGTGGCACTAGTTATTACTTTGGAATCAGATTTCTCAGTCAATATTCTGACATAATGCTAATATGCACACACAACAAACTCAACTTGAAAGTCTTTCTATTACTCTTCCGTCACCGGCTGAGCCGTTTCTTCTTTCTCCTTCTTCCCCGAGTAGTAAATATGTTGGATTGCTGTGG
The DNA here is from genome assembly GCA_033459395.1 of Hemibagrus guttatus. Lineage (NCBI taxonomy): Eukaryota > Metazoa > Chordata > Actinopteri > Siluriformes > Bagridae > Hemibagrus > Hemibagrus guttatus. Next base: position 11,725,444 of record JAUCMX010000006.1, read on the forward strand.
GGACCCTGGAGCGCGTTAGTGGTGTGCATTATGCATGTGTACGCATTAGGGCTGTCCTACTTCTTTAAAAATAGGATTTGAATGTTACTTAATTAGAGGGTTTAGTATTCTAATGCAGTTAATTATTGAAGAGAGTTTAATTATATACAGCCACAGACAGAACAAACATCAGCAACGGCAGTTCACTCTGTATTTCTATCAACAAAAAGCGACTATCAAGGCCGTTCCTAGGAAAAGAAAGTGTCGTGCAGGAAGGTAGCTACGTCAGCGTTTTTATCTGAAGTAGAACCTCTAATGTTGTGCATTGAACTCATCACTTCTAAGTTGCTTGATTTTTTTCACACTATCCTTGATCCATTGAACAAACTGCCATCCATTTTTTTAAGCCATAAATGGATTCCTGTTCGCTGTATTTCACTAATAATGTCTGTAGCACATGAACACCAGCACAAAGTCGTAATTACGAGCTCCAAGTTTCCGAGTTGGGGGTGTGTCAGTAAGAAAACACGGTGGAATCAGTGGACGCAACGTCTGTTGACTGGAAATTTGATCAAATTGAATGTTTACTCGTCTCAGAAGCTGATATGTTATGTGGTTAGTACATGCAGCAAGTGGCTGAAATCCAAGCAAGCTGCTTAACATTAAGGCATTTACAGTGGAGAAATGATTCAACAAATCATGCCAGGCTTTTCTATTTACAACAAAACAAGCTAATTAGCTTTACAGTATACAATAGCAGTGTCATAATATGTACCGATAAAGTTTACAGTTAGTTAATGCTTTCGGCTGCTCCCTGTTCGGGGTCGCCACAGCCCTTCCTGACGCAACCCTCCCATTTTTACAGGCTTGGGACCGGCACTGCATCCAGTGGCTGGGGTTGGGGCATTGGCTGGAAATCGAACCCGGGCCTTCCGCATGATAGGCGAGACACCTACCACTGAGCCACCAATACCGATAAAGTTTACAGTAGCTTCATAAATTGTTTAAATGCATAAAAAACGAACCTGATGGGTATTCATTGTTCTTTATTTTCTACTTCTTTCTGGTTAGTTAAGAGAAGCTACACCTCCATCTTGCTCAAGTGACTTGAACATACCTGACATTGAAATTACGTCTTCTCAACTCATAAATACAAACCTCCCAGGATGACGTGAACTATAGAAAACACATTAATAGTAAATAGTAACAGGTGGTGAGTATAATATGTGATATTTAGGCAGGTACAGAGAGACGATTCATTACACCGGGCGATAAATGCTCCAAAGTGCTGCTCAGGCCTACTGTTTAGCTCCTGGAGACCTATTTAACCAGGCTAAAAAGCAGTAGCTAACATAACGTAATAATATAGTAATGAGTTAGTAGCCAGTTAAGTGCTGTAATATAGATTAAGGGAAACAAACGAATATATTAATTCCTGAGGAGAAGACAGCAATGTAGCTGTAGTCCTTATTCTCTGCTGATAATGTTTCTAATGTAGGAAGGAAGCAAAGGAAGGAAGGAAATGAGGGAAGGAAGGAAAGGAAGAAGAGAGGGATAAGAAGGAAAGAAGGAAAGGAAGTAGAGAAGGAAGGAAGGAAATTCATTCATTCATTCATTTCACAATATAATTGTTTTCCCCCCATACATCCCCACACACACACACACACACACACACACACACACACACACACACACACACACAACGAGTCATTTGACCGAGAAGTTCAAGTATTGCTCACATTAATAAACTTATCTCAGGCTGCTAAGGCTCTGTGCAGGAGATCAGTCAGGGTTACTTGTACAGGCTTGCTTACTTACACATGCACGCATATGCATTGTCCCTCTCCACATGTGTCCTTCATTTCTGGCTGTCGCTCTTAGTCCTCGTGCATAAAAGCGAGCATAACTGTGTTCAAATAGCTTTCTATTCAGAGCAGAAGTGGCAGCTAATTCTACTCCATTTCTCCTGAAGAGCCAGCATATTCATCCTGTTAACTCAAATAACACATCTTTCATGCTTTGTTGTCTTTATTTGTCTCTCATGAGCAAATCTGAGAGGACTCGCCACTTTGAAGGCGATGACAAGAGCGTGCGTAATGTGCTCCCTTTCATTTCAGCCTGTCTTTTATTCACGCTTTTTTTTTTTAATTCCACTTTTTGTGAAGGAAAGTGCAGGTAAATAAAGGGGACACCTGTGCCAGAGCTCTCATCCCTCTGTCACGCTCTGTGCCCCCTCCCTCCTTCTGCCACCATCAGCCTTTCATTCACCGTACCCCATTTCTAAATCATTGTGGCAGCTCTGCCCCGTAGCTCATTTGTTTGTCCATTAACATCGACAGTGTAAGTGGAGAAAGAACCGCAGGAAGAGGGACAATTAGGATATGCGGGATGGATGAGGGAAAAAGAACGAGGAGCTGAATGGGAATGAAGGACTGCATGTGTGCATGCTGTTTTTTCCCCTTATTTATTGCATGTGTTTGTCTTTATTGCATTAAGCCTCTGTAATTAATTTTGCTCCTCCTTAAGAACCTTCTCTTTGCTGTGTGTATATTTGATTAATGTGAAGTTTTGGTGAGTTGATGAAACTTTGGGGCTGCCTACGTGAATCACACTTAATTGATGTTTTTTGTCTTATAGTAGGTTTCTCTTTTGTTTATACTCTATTTGTTTGTTCGATGTTGGTTGGTTTGTGTTTATTTACAGATGTACTGACATGACTCAACTACTGACTTAAAGAATTAAGGACTTACTGACATGCTAACTTGCTTTAATGGCTTATGGAATTAATTCCTGGTTTCTGATTGGATGACTGGCTTACTTTTTTACAGAAGTGACTTTCATACAGATTTATGAACAAACATACATTCATACTCAGACTTTCTATGCAGTCGATTGACCTACTGACTTATTTGAGATATAATGCAAGACTTGCTTAGTATCTTACTTCCAAACTGACATGCTTACTGACTTGTGCCAGACTTACTGACTTTTTTCTTTGCTTCTTGACTGACTTACCTACTTCTATCCCTAATGACTGACTTACAGACATCTTTCGGGTCTGTAAGTCAGTCTGTAACTTGTTTTTACTGTCAGTGTAACCGAACCATTTTCATATGAGGGGCTGAAATACAGATGTGGTACGATGCAGTCTGCCTTCACCTCTGATCCAACTTGACATTTGGGAATTTAATCTTGTGTGCAGTATTGTTCTTGGATGTCATATCTGGCTAAAACTTTCTGTTTACTCGGGTTATCGGTTGTTACTATAGAAACAATGCTCACTTTGGCTTTAATGCAAATTTTAGAGTGACTAGTTGCAGGTTGTGAGTTTCACTAAAAATCATTTGTACTCAAGTCGGCAGTTACATGAAGCAAATCATCACACATTCCCTTCATTTGTCTTTGTCCTAGTCTACACACACATCATCACACCATTACATACACACACTCAAAATGTTCCGCACACTCTCAAAATATAGAATGTACGTAATTAGAGGGGCCGTGCTGATTGCCGAAAGGAGAAGGAAAAGGATGAGAGCAGGGAGGAGGGAGGTCAGAGCAGGATTAATGACTTTAGAGGGTGTGTGTGTGGTCAGCCTGATAAACTCATTAACAACACACGCCAGGCAAATGATTGCTTGCGCTGGATGTCCGTTTCACAGTGTTGGAGGAAACAGCCTCAGGAAAAAAGCTGATTCAAGCAATCTTTAAAGATATCCTGC